>LPNX010620448.1:512864-815860 GCA_001517045.1 Pseudotsuga menziesii
TGTCATCTCTCGATCCTTTATTTTAGTACTTGCGACACTTGACAAAATGAGATGATACCAGGTACGAATTCCACGAAAAAAACATTGCATCGCCTGTGATGTGGTCCATCCAAGATCTATTTTTATCGAAGGTGATAGTTGATAGTCTTGTTAGATAAATCTTCCCGTTTTCTATTGAGGTGGTAGATTTTGTGTTCTTTCGCTTTTGAGTTTAAAAATCCTTTTATGTTCATTTTGACCCTGTCGTTGGTCAAAATGCTTTTTGTAATTTGGGTGTAGGTCAGGATTTCTTGTTGCTTGTTTTTCTGTTGGATTGAATTCCTTTTGAACTGTGATGGGAAACGAATTTGTATTTGTTTTTTCTTCCTTAAGTAGAATTTGTTTTCTGGATAGTCTGGATGCTTCCTTCTAGATTTAAACTAACGTTTTCTCTAATAGGTTATTATTATTCTGAATCTTCTCAAACCTTTCATCTTCTGACTGGCTGTCCTCTTTTAACTTCTCGATTTGATCCTCTAGTTCTTGATTAACCTTCTTCAGGATAGAATTTTCCTTGTCGTTTGCCAATAATTTTTGTTGGAGAGCTTGAATCTTCTCTTCTAACTTTTGATTGCATTGAACTTTATCCTTTGCCTTCTTGATTTGCAGAACTAATTTATGATTATGCTCCCTTAAACGAGAGATCTCTTCTTCTCGTTCTTGAATGTCCTTTTCGAATTTATTTCTTACAATTTCAAATTCCTTAGTTTGTTTGGTGGACTCCCGAATACGATCTTTCAACTTGGTGTTTATTAAGTCATTAGAATATTTATCCTTGTCATTTTCACATTGTAACTTTTTAGTGCTTTCATTGTAGTATCCTAATTCTCTCTTCAGATTATGTGATTGCAACTGTGAGTTACCTTGCTCATATTTCATAATGAAATATTTACCACATTGGACAGAAGCGATTGTCATTCTTAAAACATGTCAGATATTGGAATTTCATTTCGCAATAAGGACACTTTGCCCAAAATTTGGATTTATATATAGAATCCATAATTTCTCTCTTCTTCCTTTTTTTTTCTTTTAATAAATACACAAATATGTTTCAATAATAATAATAAATCTTTCTTTTTCCAAAATAATAAGTTGTTTTTTAAATTATTATAACAATATAATTAATAACCATAATATTATTATTATAATGTTTTTTTTATTTATTTTTTTAAATAACCCTTTTATCGCCCTTATCCTTATTCTTTTAATGGTATAATATTTTATATAATTCCAATATTTTTTTTATAATAACCCTTCCTTTATAGCAATTTTTTTTTCACTTTCGAATTGAATCTTAATGAAACCTTCACATAAACGATTTGTTTATCCTTTGTAAATGTAATATGTCCAATACTTCAACTTTTAATTTAGTTAATGTCCAACTTTATGAAGGGTCGCAACTTATGGTTAGTAGCGTTTATTATGTCCTCGCTCGAGGGGATATATATGAATCACTCAAGGCGATTATTTGAAGTAATTTGTTGCAACTTTAACAAAATCATATCATTTTTGCTATAGTTTGTATTAAATTTTTTTGGGGAATTATTTAAATATTGATTTATCTTGCTTTTTATTGGTTTATATAGGTGACGTAGGCATGGGACTTTGTGCCCCAAGACCCGACTACGGGCTAACGTGAGCAGCATTAATCAGTAAGGTGTATTAATCTTGAGCATTTTAAAGTTTTTTGAATTTAGACTAAGGTTTTTTCTATAGTACACGACAATTTTTATTTAAGATTTTTTTAATTATTGGTTTTTTAAAATTCTCATGGGTTCTCCTAATGTGACGTTTGCTTGAATTCATGTGCCCCAAAACCAGACTGCAAAGTGATGTCAACGATTATTATTCCCTGCAAGTATGGAATAATGTAACTGACTATGTTTTGAAAACAGTACAACTTATAACACATATTTTTATGCTAACGTTTTTAATTTTATACCAGGTCTTTCCGTAAGTTTTAAAATTCTACCTCTTTATCTGTGTAAATTGGATCATTTTGACATAAGCATTCATTTTCTACTGTCGAAATGGATAATATTGAAGCGAATTTGAATGTAACGGAATTTCACAGCTTCTCTGGCTTAATTGGATCATTTGGACGTGGATACGCATTTTCTACTGTCAGATTGCATGATTTTACATCAAATTTATCTATGTTACCAAATTTCATCGTTTCTGTGATGCCTGAACAAATGATGTGCAGCAGATACTTTCGCCTCCTCCTCCTATAGTCATCAAGTAGATCTTACATTCACTATTTTTATTTTTATTTTTTTATCTGTGATGTATTACTTGTTTTGTGTACTTTATTTTTAATGTTTTCATATTAGTGTAATGCAACCCTCCAGGGTGAGATCACTGTTTGTACTTCTTTGTCCCTCTCACCTACTCTCTTTGATCATCTGTTGGACCTTAATAATTTTTACTGCCTGTAACTCCTATCCGCTTTGACCCATTCTCTTCGGTCATCTACTAGACCTTAATAATTAAAAAAAAAACTAGGTTAATGGATTATTTTGCCTCAAATATTTGTTTTCTACTGTTAAATTGGATCATTCTGCAACGAATTTGACCATTTGATATAAATATTCGTTTTCTATTGTTAGAATAGAATCATAGTAATTTTGGAGTGAAGTTTACTCTGTTGTGAAATTTCACGTTTTCTCTGGCTAAATTGGATCCTGTTGACATAAATATTCATTTTCCACTGTCATATTGCATCATTTTGCTTGAAAGTTGATCCATTATGAAATTTCACGATTTCTATGGGTAAATTGGATCATTTTGACATAAATATATGTCGTGCCAAGAATTTCAGCCATTAATTTCTAGAATTTTATTACAATACCTATATTTCAGATTTATAGATCCCTCCTTTAATATTTAGGTTTGCATCTTTATTGATAGGTTTGCATCTTTATTGATGGCTTACATGGTCCTACAAATAGATCCGATGCATCTTGCTCGACCGCTGCACACTGACCTTACAATGCTTATAGGTTGCCATGCCCAAAAAGATTTAATTCTACTTTGTTTTGGCATGGTAATAAAATCTCTCTCCTAAATTTGCGTTGCTTTTAATTCTTCATGGAATATCTGGTATAAATGTTATGGAAACAAAAAAAACTCCCTCCCAATTAAAAAATTAAAATTAAAATATAAAATCCTCTGAATTTTGTATATTGAGTTGATTTTTTGGATTATTCTCAACATTGAGAGTGACTCGAATACCTTCAAGGCTTCATGGCTTATGAAAGCATTAATGATTAAAGAAAAGTTCCCCATCATCACAATCCTACCGTGTGACGTCAAAGTAAATTCTGAAGCCTTGATTTGCCTTTTGGTTGTTGTGCTTATTCCCATGCATATTTTAATTACCGTTGTTTGTAGGAATTAAATATATCCACACCACTTTCGATGTGATCCATTGACAGGATAGAGTTCTTATTATAATTTTCAATATTTTAGTTTTTATAAAGTTTGGATTCAATATTAAATATTGAACTTTTAATCTTGTTTTATGAATTTAAATTTCCCAATACACATTGCCGCATAAGAAGATAAGGAAGGTTATTATTCAACGCCACCTTCAAAGAAAAAATCTTTAATGATATATGATTCATCCAAACAAAACGATACCCTATCTTGTCATTAGCGAGCCATAAAGTATACAACGATTCTGCCACGACAGTAATTCACAATTATGGTTGAGGATTGATAAATGCCAACGCATGAAGGAAAAGTTATTACATCATCTTCAGCGAGTTATCTTTTGGGGAGTGAGCTAGCTATGGAGCAATCCTCCCTCCATCGGACGGAGGAGAAGCAAAGTCAACGTTAACTTTGCTCCTCCTCCGTCCGATGAGGGAGGATTGCTCCATAGCTAGCTTACATCTTTTGGTTGTAAATGATCCATCGGGAACCAGTCCACTAGCGGCGGCCAGCTAACATGTATTTGGCGTTCTGAACATCCAATTGACTAGGACGAACGTCAAAGATCTCTTTAACACGGCATTTAACATATTATTGTCAGCATTTGAGCTTCTAGAAATGCTCCGTACAGTTCTTAGGCTTATTCCAAATTGGTCGATGCTATATATATTTCTATCTCACAATCTTCCTCGAATTTTCTGAAACAGCGAGTATCTATCTCTATTTTCTTTATATTTCGAAGGAATCACAAAGGGCTTAGAGTTATTAGGGAGTGCTTGAATACCTGGTAATCGGAAAGCAAGCTCGCATGACTGCATCGAATTTCATGAGAAAAGATTATGTAATAAAATGTACAGTGCTCCACTTTAAGTATGAATTCAATGTAAGATTGCAGAATCATGAGGTTTTAAATTTATATATATATAGTGGGAAGCTTTTGGGCCTACGAGGAGCTTATGAAAGCCAATGACGGAATAAACCGATAATCCAATGATGGAATCAAGTGAGCAAGGGCCTGATTTCTTAAAAGTAAAGAACATAGTCAAGGTGGCCTGCAAAGGATATTTTTTGGGGAAAATGCATGTGTACGAAGAAGAGAAAAGAAGAGTAAGTAAGACAAAGCAATGATATACCCCAGCCTTTCATTGCAAACGCCTATCAGCTGGGCATGGCATGAATACGACTGACTTTGACTGCTTATCCGTGATTTAAAAAGAAGGATTTCTTTATATTCTGATAGAGGTTGGTTAACCACCACACCTAACACCGTATAGGAAGGCAAAGCCTTACCAATGGATAAATTATTTATACAGCTCAATAAGGTAAGGCGGCGAAGCAAGCCCTCCTAGATTTATTGATTGTATCAAATATATTGGCAGAGGAGGCGTAGCTGTACCAGATATACTTTTCCTTTCTTTTTAAGCAGGAGCCAATTATGGCTTGTCCTAGATTTATGGGTTTGATCCACCTGTCCGGTGGGTTCAATCTAGACCGCGAACATGAAACCATATTGTGATATAGGAATGGGTGTTTAATGAGAGTATTAAGTAAATGGATTGTACCCAAAACAAACCATATTGTGATATACGAATGGATGTTTAATGAGAGTATTAAGTAAATGGATTGTACCCAGAACAGCGGGGTTACCTGTCAAACAATTTGTTTTTGACGTTTTGGGGTTTAACATTCCCTTTCACTAAACGTTTTACTTAAATATATACCAGTCAGTAATAAAGTTTTAATTAAATATGTAAGTGTCAGTGATGTGTTGTAAATATGGATCAAGAACAACCAGCAAAGTATATTCATATTTCCTTTTACACATAAACTCGAAATAGTCCCATAACTTAGAGATGATCAAAACCCCATTGGTTTGACCTAAAGACCATTGGGTGGAAAGAGTATAATTTCCTAAGACATGAATTATTAGATTGTTTACAGGTTTCCAAATTAGATTTTGTTAATTGGGGAAGAGTAGAATAAAAACTCCATTAACACTAAAGTATAAATGTGGTTAAATTTGGGCTAAGAACTCAACATTTCTTTAAAAAAAAAAGTCAAATAAAATACACAACAAGATGTTGTTCTCCAAACTATTATCTATACTTTCATCCAACATTCAAACTTCCACAAAAAAATAGTTGAGATGAGGCATCATAAATTGAATGAGATCGAAAGGAAACTAAATCAGATGATCACGAATGTTTACTCCACAATAATATTAATACTGGAGAAGCCATCAATTTCTGTAAACAAATCTTCTGGTGATGCATTTATAAGCTCATCACAAACACAATCTTGTACAATTTTCTACCAAGAATTGAGTTTACGATTAATGATTCTGTGTTTGACCGGAGAGCATAGCCTAGCTTTGTTTATGAAATGTATTGAGGCAAAATAAAGTTATGCAACATGTAATTTACTGGGTGAGTTACAGAGTTAAAATTGTGTGTGTTCATTTTGTAGAAGGTTTATTACCATTTCCATGGATCTCTGATCCATTAAATCAAAGAGTATTGGGATTTTAAAATCTACATCTTTGAATGATTATGCACTTTCTACTTTAAAGTGCTGAATTTATGTCTCTATAGTAAAAGTGAATACATCAGAAGAAGTGATGAAATCCATTTCAGTGGAAGTCAATAGGCCTAATTTGGTGGTGTGAGCATATTGGAATTATGATAAAATCAATTTCAGTGGAAGTCAATAAGACTAATTTGGTGTTGTGAGCATTTTGGAATGATGGAGTTTATCTATGTTTTTTTTACTTCAACAGTGTAGATTGAATTTATTCATGCTCATGGATGTGTTTGGTTTTGAGATTCCTAAAAGTGGTATAGGGTTGCTGTAGAATTTTCCTTCATTGGTTGTAATCTATAACAATAATATTACAATTTTATTCCAAGTATAGAAATCCACAAGAACTGAGAAGCTCACAGTAACAAGTCAGAAGCTCATAGTAACAAGTCATAGGCAAAACTAGTATATCCTTGAAGAGCCCAATCTAGGTCAACCCTCCAGGTTATCCTGGTGTGAGAACTGTAACTCGGGCTATATTTTTTTTAAGAGTGAAACAACAACTGAAACAAAAAGTCCAATGTGAATGCACGGTTGAAGGACTGTAGCAATGGTAGGTAGAAACCATCATTCATCCGCAGCTGTCTTCCTGGATGTTGAAGATACAATATCATTAGAGACGGTATTAATGCATGCATTAGATTAGCACATGCAAAGTTAGCTACGTAATACCCACTAACAGCAGCACGTGATGGTGAGTAGATATTAGATTTTCTTAAAACTATTGAACTGATATCTACTCGGCTATTTTTATTTTTCGAAAATAATACCTGTCTCCACCATGTCCTCAGAAACATTATTGCCACGTACGATGGGATGGACTTTGGGATTGTAATAGCTGGTATACTGCTCTGAAATATATGCAGATTTTTTAAAATAGAAAAGAATTATGTGAATGTATTGATCGTGGCAGGCTATACATAGTGTTGTATTACGAATATCATGACGTTTTGAAAAAATTATAAACCATCAAAACCACGTTTTATGAAAATATTTAACCGTTTAATAAATCGGTTTTGTTGAATTTTTACCCGTATTTGACAGGAAAAATGTCTCAAGACGGGCATTTGCCCGTCAAATTCCAACTCTGCTTATGGTGCTTGTCTAAAAATAAGGAAAGCAGATGTAATTAGGGAAAGGAGTATCATATGTAAATTCTTTCCTATCCACCAGAACTATTCTCGTAGTTCATTTGTAGCTGATGTAGAGCTGAGCTATCGAATTTCAGGCAGCAATATATTTTAATTCTTGAATTGGGGCCCGTTGGTTTATTCTATTTGATCCCCTCATTCTCTTATGGATCTCAATGGTTGAATGGTTAAGAATTCTCATGTTCATGATTTCCTCAGAGAAATGACCTTCACCATGATGATTATAGCCATAAGGAGTACACCTAACTGGGGTTAGATCTAACACATTTGGTGATATTTTCAAATATTTGACAATAACTTGTTAGAAGAAAAGACGTCAATTTGTGTAGTCATGAATGGATTTCTGCTAGATTCTTATTATGTGGAAGGACCTTCTTTTGATGCCATTATTAGTATAATTGCATATATGCTTTTGAATGTTGAATGCATTAGTACATGTATCGTTGGAAAATTTATCATGCCCACTAATGAAATTCTTGCTTGCCTCTTAAACCCCTATTTTCCAGACACCCCTATTTTCCAGACAACAAAAGGAAGATGATGCTTGAAAAATAAATTCTTGTGGCCAAGTGGTTTACATGTATCGCATGGATCATTTTAGCCTAATTGTCCGACCCAAAAAAACACCTTTGGATACAAATCAATGATCCCGTTCCATTGTACGACGAAGTTGTGACACATCCAGGACAATCAAACCCATCTCCAGTTAATGTGACATTGCTTTTATATTTTGAAGATGCTTGAAACATTCCCTTACCTCAAACTATGAAGAAACTTCACCTGCTTTCGCTTGTGGGGAGCCGAATTGTATATGTTTCAATGTTGCTATTTAGGAATAAAATAAAGTTACTCTTATTAAGAAGCATTATCTTCAAGCAAACACCACCTATATTGGTAGGAACCTCATACAAATGATTAAGTTTACTTTGTTTGTTGCGAGATGAACCTACTTTTGTTTATTGTGAGGTACATTTACAAACCTCTATCATGAAGTACAATGCTAGTCATTTGGCCTAAAATTTACGAGGTAAAAATGTTTTGGTAACGAATGGACTATCACTATGATTAGTGTCATATGCTACATCAAAATGTTGAAATGCTTGCTTGCTACTAAATGTATCATATCTAGTAGGAATCAATTTTAAGAGGACCTAAACATTGCCAAGTTAACAAGCTCATTATTTGTAATTTCTTGTTGAATTCTTTATGTCTTAGCTTAGGTAAACTAAAGCACTATGTATTATGTAGCTTTAATGTTTTGGCTGCTTGAGTTTATAAACAATTTGATTTACACCCAATATCGATGATGATGATCAAATAATTCATCTTTCTTCTAACGTTCATTAGATTGTAGAATCTGCATGAATAATATTGACCTTTATAAATATATAGGGAAGGTTCCTTTTATTGAATCTCAATAACGAACTAGTTTTTAATCCATGAAGCAAATAATCTACAAATATAGATTATGATGGGGAGATCCTACATTGTGTATTAATACCTTATATTTCATAAATTCCTAGAGATATTTAAATTATACCTAGTCTCCCATCTATATTGGAGTGTGTATTTATTTATTATTGTTGTTGTTATTGTTATAGATTAAAAACCTATGATCGAATCAATATCTAAGGATTCATTTAGAATAACTACATGGCTGTATTTTTACGAACTATTCTTCCAATTGTAAGAGTTTTTTTATTTGGGGATGCTTTTACACAATACATTCTCTTGGGATACACCATTAACCTTTGTAAAAAATGAACAAATTGTGTCGTTACGCATTGATTATCATCAATAGAATAATTCAACTGCTTTAAAAGTGCATTTCATATCTGTAATTAACATCACCATATTTACAAAAAACAGATCTAAGTTTAGGTTATGCATTGAGTGTAAGGTAAGAGAATATTCCAAAGATTGCATTCCAAGCTAAAATTGGGTACTATGTATTTGTTTTGGTGTGATTTGAAATAATTGATCCAATGAATTTTTTAATGAGACTAATGAATGGGTTATTTAGCTATAAATGAGAACATGTAACACTTGCAAGTAGTAATGTTGTGTTTGCATGAGCTCACACTTTATGGTAATATTTTGAAGTGTTTCTTGTAATAAGAAGATCCACTATCTCAAACATGTTATATCTTAGGAAAGAATAACAATAGACCATGCTAAGATCGAAGTAATCACAAACTAGTTAACCCCCTAGAATGTATTTTTGGAAAGAGTCGACCAATGAAATTCTTGCCTCTTGAATACCTATTTTCAAGGCAACAAAAGGAAGGAAATGCTTGAAACAAATAATTGTGTCTAAATGGCTTACAAGTATTGCATGGATCATTTTAGCTTGACCATTCGACCCAAAGAAGCACCTTCATTGGATATGAATCAATCATCCCATTCCATCAAGGACAAAGTTGTGACACATCTAGGACAATTAGACCCATCTCGACCAATGAATGTGGCATTACTTTATATTTTGAAGATGCTTGAAACTTTACCTTGCCTCAAACTGTGAAGAAGCTCCACTTGCTTGCACTTGTTGGGAACACAATTTTATATGTTTCTCAATGATGCTATTTAGGAATAAAATAAAGTTACTTTTATTAAGAAGCATCATCTCCAAGTGAGCAGCACCTATACTAGTAGGACCCTCGTACAAATGATTTAGTTTATTTTGTTTGTTGTGAGATGAACTTACTTTTGTTTATTGTGAGATACATTTAAAAATCTCTATCATGAAGTACAATGCTAGTCACTTAGCCTAAAATTTAGAGGTAAAAATATTTTGGTAACAAACATACTATAATTATTATTAGTGTCTATATGTTACATCATAATGTTAAAATGCTTGCTTGCTAAATGTATCGTATATAGTAGGAACCAATTTTAGGTTGGCATATTGATTGAAAGTTAGCAAGCTCATTTTTGTATTTTCTTGTTGAATGCTTTTTCTTTTATCAACTTAGGTAAATTAAAGCATTACATATTATGTGGCTTTACTGTTTTGGTTGCTCGAGTCTATAAACAATTTCATTTAAACCAAAGGTCCATGATGAGGATCAAATAATTTATTTGCCTTCTACTAAGGGAATGCTTGCTGGGTTGTAGAATATGCATTACTAATATTGACCTTTATACCCTAAAGTAAGGTTTCTTTATTCATTCTCAAGAACAAACTAGTTAATCCATCAAACAAATATAGATTATGATGTGAAGATTGTACATTGTATATTAGTACCCTATATTTCCTAAATTCCTAGAGATATTTAAAAGATACCAATCTTCCATATGTATGGGAGTGTTTATTTATTTATTTATTATTATTATTATAGATTACAAACCTACAATAGAATCAATATTTACAGAATCATTTAGAATAACTACATAGCTAGATTTTTACAAACTATTCTTCCAACTAGAAGAGTTTTATTATTATTTTATTTAGAGAAGCTTTTGCACAGTATATCCCCTTAGGCTACACAATTAACACTTGTAAAAAATGAACAAATTGTGTTGTTACACATTGATTATCATCAATAGAATAATTCAAGTACTCAAAATGAGTATCTCATGTCCCAAATTAATAACACCATATTTACAAAAATAGATCTCAATTTTGGGCATCATGAACTAAGTGTAATGTAAGAGAATATTCCAAAGGATACATTCCAAACTAAATTTGGTCAGTATGAGTTTGTTTAGGTGATTTAACATAACCGATCCAATAACATTTTTAGTGAGACTAATGAATGGGTTATTTAGGAAGAGTCCCTAGATCAACTTGTGTAAGTATTTCTAGATGATATTATGATGTAGTCATTGTCAATAAAAGAGAACATGTAACACTTGCAAGTAGTAATGTTGTGGTTGCATGAGCTCACACTTTATGGTAAGATTTTGAAGTGTTAATTGTATAAAGGAGATCCATTATCTCAAACATGTTATATCTTGGGAAAGAATAACAACATGCCATATTAAGCTCGAAGCGATCACAAGCTAACTAACACTCTAGAATATATTGAACTTATCACCCAATTTCATGGGGATTATAGGACATTATAGAAGGTCATGACATATTATTGATAGTCAAATATTATTAATCTCAAAACAAGAAAGTTCATGAGTTAAACTGCCCTACACGTGGTACATAACTTGCAATGACAAAGCTTTCTTTGTAGATGTGAAGATATTTTTTAGCAGGTTATAATTTCAAGGTCAAAACCAACCATTACAACTTATGTTATGTGTTCATTCAATCAAATTTGAACATTAGCAAGTGGTGTTGGATAGAGTTTCTAAATGAGCATTATTTTGGAATCTCTTGCATAAAAGGGAAGAAGAATTGAGCGGCTAGTTCACTAATTAAGAGGTTACATATCTAGTCCTTCGGTAATCCACAAGTGAGTACAAGGAAGAAAATTCTTGAATAAGTTCAATGTAATAGTTGGTATGAAGAGTTAATGCCATCAACTTAAAGTTAGGTTCAGATGGAACTAAAGTTTAATGTGCATTTAATGGATATGGATGGATTTTGATGAAATATTAGGACAATTTACATGCATAAAGTGAAAAAATTTGATAGACATGTGTAAAGGAAAACTATATCAAATAGAATCTAAAACAAAAGAAGTAACAATGACTCACACATACCATTAGAGGAAATTTGGGGTCTAAAATGGGCCTTATAAGAAAACGTGCCAAAATAATTTTTTGTGAGTTGGAATTCAAGAACCAATAGAATTTTAATAAAATAAGTCAACCATAATGGTTGAATTGGCATATTTGTCATTAAAAAAAACTACTTTTTTTTGTTCGTATTTTCGACATATCTCATTGTGTTTTTACTCAAATTTCGATTGGGAGAGCTCGTTGGATGCGGAATCAAATTCTACATCCAACGAGATCTCCTGATCGAAATTTGAGTAAAAACATAGGGAGATATGTCGAAAATACGAACACAAAAAGTAGTTTTTTCTTTCTTCCTCCAAAATTAATCAATATTATTTTATTATTTTAACTATTATTTTATTTATTTAACTATTATTTTATTATTTTCCTTAGGAGGCCCATTTTAGACCCCAAAATTCCTCTAATGATTACCCAAAATCAAGACAACCAACATTCATGAAAGTTTCTCCTCTCTATTTCATGTTGTATTATCTTTTCTATTTACAACACAATATTATAGCATCCAAAACCCTAATCCATTAACCTATACTACATTACAACCCCAATTCATTAACCAAAATTAGTTTTCATTGGGTCACGACACCATGTGCCGAAAACAACTCAAAATGGAAAATAACATACCAAACAAAATTCTTTCAGGGGCATTGCTCCCAAATCCCTCGTGGGGGGCTCATTGCCCCCCTGCTCCCCTTAATCGTGGGGGATAATCATCCCACCTATAACCCCCTTGCTTTGGGAACTTACAAAGACTACAACACATGTCCAACATCTTGCCACGTGTATTCTTTGAAACGAATGGGTCAAAGAGGAAGCATCCATGAAATTAACTACTACGGGAAAAATTGCCATTGATTCTCTATGCCAAGAGAAATTCAATACCGAGAGACTTGGGACAATGAATCTACAACATTATTCAAGGTATTAACTTTCTCCAACAACACTTTGTTCTACTCAACCATCTCTCTAATAAAATGGTACTGAACATCAATGTGCTTTGTCTTGGGATGATCAGCACGATTCTTAGCTAGAAAAAATGCACTTGAGTTATCACAACCTATTCTCACTACTTTTTGAACAAAACAAATGCATGAACATAATCTTTGCAACCATATGGCTTCCATACTTCCATGAGTTTCTACCATGTAATATGTTTTTGTAGTTGATAATGTAGCTACACCTTGCCTCTTACTCATCCAATAGATTTCTCTACCAAATAAGTTAAAAACATAACCACTTGTAGATCTTCTTTGGTTAAGATCTCTAACGCAATATGTATCAACACAACCTTGTATACCTATCTCGTTGTGAGGTCCAAGCCTTCATTGATAGCAACTTGTGAGGTCCAAGCCTTCATTGATAGCCCTCTTTACCATTGTCTATTGTTTCTTCCTCGGTTTTGACATTTATTCTACCTCTTCTTGATTCTTGGGACACTAATATGTAGATAACTTTGCACCTACAATAAGAGGGACCTTTATGAGTTTACATCCTTGCATATTAAACCTTTGCAATATTGTCTCAACACATTTCCTTCGACTTAACCATAGCCTTCAAGTTTAGGACCAAGCAGACAAAGCATTAGTGGAATTCACAATATGAACAAACATGTGATCATTGGCAGAAGATCGAAGCAAAGCAAGTGTTTTTTGTCTCTTAATTGTCATTTAAATAAAGGACAAGCGTTAGTTGAGTTGGTTGGAGCAATATCACCATCACAAGTATCATGTCATAACTCCTTGTAAACCAAAATATGCTACATGTAATTCTTGAAGTCATCTAACTCATTGTAAATCAAGATTTGTAATTCTTGAAGCTATCTCACTTATCTGAATCATTGAATAAATTAATTAATTTAAACATGTTAAGTGATTATTGACTCATCTTTATCACATATCTATAATAAAAAAATTAAAAAATCACACTTTACACTTAAAAAAAACTAACTTAGACTTGGCCTTACCCTTTAAAAGTCTATTAAAAAAAGAAATTGAGAAAACTTTGCAGTAGATTCTTCTCAATCTCTTAATTTCAAAATTCTAAACTTTTACATCAAGTCATTGAATAATCTTAAATAGTGTGATGGGCGGCTTTTAATGCTTGCCTTGAACTAAACTCAAGTTTGAATTTAGGTTACACATTCACTTTTTTCAATAGCCCCCAAAAAAATAATATTTACATTAAAGGGAAAAGTATTTTTGATATACGTTAATTAAGTTATATATATATAAAGAAAAATAGAAAGAACAATGTCCTACATGGAGTGCCGTATTTAATGCGAAAAAAAATATGTATATTAAAGGGTAAAGTACTTTTGATATATTTTAATTAAGTTATATATATATATAAAGCAAAATAGAAAGAAGAAATAAAGTCATCATTTGCTCACAATATCTCAGATTGGAGTAGCAGAAGATGTTTACTGAAGCATATTCCATTTTTCCTTATCTGGCACATCGGGCTGGCCAGGAACCAGTGCATCTTTGAGGATAAAAAGCCTAATATTACAGCTATTGCTCTCGCTATCAAGAATCAGCGCTTACACTATCCTGTCAAATCCTGTCAAATTTCAGCATAATATTTCGAGGAGAAACATAGGGCCTGCTCCTATATTGCATTATCCAGTAGGCTTCTTTGATGGTGCCTTAGCTAGGAACAAGGGTGGTGCTGGTATCATGCTCTTGCTCAGTCATGAGCACCATTTTCATTTCAAACTGGGATTAGGCATCAGCACCAACACTAGAGCTGAATTGCTGGCCTTATGGACTCTTCTTAGATGTGCAAAAAGTATGGGCCTTCCACATCTTCACATCTTTAGTGATTCTGCTGTCATTATTAATTGGTTTAATCACTGCTCAGCACTCTCTCACCTCACTCTTGATGGCTGGTGCCTTCACATTAGAGAGTTAGAGTCCCATTTCATCAGTGTTACGGCTACTCATATCTATAGAGAGCACAATACATATGCAGATAGATTATCCAAAGCAGCCTTGACTCTGGCCTCAGGTCAGCTGCATTTATTGGAATTTTTCGATGGTAAGTGTATTCATCAAGGCTCTCATATACTTTTCTATCCCTTAGCACTAGTACTATTTGTGCTATTTATATATGACATCCTTTGGATGTATTGTGGATGAACTTTGCACTGTTTATATATGACATCTTATGGATGTACTATGAATGAGCTATTTTATGTTTAAGCTCTGTTTGGTTCATTGCTTCTTTGGATAAACTTTTCAGCACCTTGTATGAACTCTCTTGGTATATGCAATAGCAGGGATACGAATGAAGGGCTGGGACTGGATGCATCATGTTTACTAGACTTGATGGCACCAAGTATTATAAGACACCCACTATCTATTGTATTGTTGGCTGCTTTAACTGGCACTACTGATAATGCTGCTCCTCATTATTCTGATGTGCTAAGGCTTTGTCTCTTTGATCAGCTATAGCTGAAGTTGTAACTATTGTTACCTTTGATTTCAATGAAATAGCAAGGGACAGATATTTTCCCCTGGAAAAAAAAGAAAAATAAAAAGAACAATATTCTACATGCATTGCCGTATTTAATGCGAAGGTTATTGTCTGCCGTATTTAATGCGAAGGTTATTGTCTTGGAGATCCAACTACTAACGATAACCATCGCATTAAATGTAACAATGTAAAATATATTTTTTTCCTTTATTTATTTTAAATAAGACAACAAACTAGCTCATGGGTGTCTTGATTTGTTGAAGACTCCTCCATAGGGTTTGTTCATAATTCATGCAAAATCTTTTCCATAATTCTCATTGGTTATTTATGAGAGCGTCACAACTATACAACAAATGTAGACTTTTTGAAACTGAAATCGTAGCTAGATTGAACTTTTAGCTCTGCGCATGGAGGCACCAGATCGTCGAAATATGGGCTCCGGGAGGCACTAGATTGATGGCTGATCACAGATTATTGCAGTGTGTGCACACACATAAAAAAACAGATCATTGCAAGTTGCGTGACAGATTGGATCGCTTAGAAGAAATCGCTTTGGGATTATTAGCTGAGAAGAAATCGTTGTGGCATTATTCTGCATGTGAGATCCTTAAATTTGTCTCTTTTTGGATGGCAATCAATGAATGGAAAAGTCATCATCCCCTTGGATCAGTTGATTCATGTCGCTGTACTCATTAAGCCAGACAAGGCTCCCCTCCCCTCTTGGGTGTGGACTTGGCTGTTGTGGATCTCGTTGTTCACTAAGATCGAAGAACCAGTTGTTTTTTGTTTATTTCATGGATCGTTCAAAAATTGCACCTCTCTTCCACTGACATATGGGATCTCAGCAGCATGGAGGACTACTCAATAAACTGTTTTTCAAACTTTGTTTGCCCATAAAATTAATTGCAAAAACAAATAATGTGAGATCGTGAGTTCCAAGCAGAGAGATCGTATATCAGATCGCGCTAGATTTAGAGCTAAAACCTCGATCTTAAATGAAATGCACATCTGAAGATTCTATCGAAATGTATCGTAGATCAAGTGGATTTCACAGAGAAAATGATACCATGAGCTATATAAAAAATATTTCAAAAATTTACAGTTCTTCAATAAGAAATTTCCAGATTCACACTAGAGCAATTTTAGAAATTGAATCCTCAAAGTAAAATTGGATCTATGAGATCTAAAAGATAAAGAAAAAACAGTTTCATACTTTTCATCAAATCCACAACTTTTGAAATTGTACATGTGCAATAACCTTTGGAGTGAGCTAGCTCGGGAGCAGACCTCCCTTCATCGGACGGAGGAGGAGCAAAGTCAACACTAACTTTGCTCCTCCTCCGTCCGATGAGGGAGGTTTGCTCCCGAGCTAGCTTACTCCATAACCTTTTCCTCAAAAAACTATGAAACCATGTTGACTAAGTATCCTCAAATACTTATTTTATTAATATGGAAAAAGTTACAAAGGGTAATGAACACTCAAATCTAAGTTCGCTTCACTTTCAAAAAATACCTAGTTTATATAGGTCACCTCGGAGAACAACCAATCACATACTCAAATCTAAGTTCGCTTCACTTTCAGAAAATACCTAGTTTATATAGGTCACTCTAGATAACAACCAATCACATAATTACATTTGTATGATAGGTGTCTATGTCATAACAAATTACAATAAACTAATTTTTAAAACATTTAAATTAAGAAAATACTGAAATTGTACAATTACAACCCCAAATTCTTGACAAGAATTAGTTTACAATGGACCACAAAACCATGGGTCAAAAACAACTCAAAATGGACTAAAAACTGATTAAACAAATTTATTTTTGGGGGTGTTGCTCCTAAACCTTCCACTAAGGGCTTGTTGGGCCCTCATGCCATAACGTGGGGAGCTAATTAGCCTCTCCGAACCCCCCTTGCTCTAGGAACCTACAAATAGTACAACACATGTTCAACATAAATGAGACAATGCTTTTAACTTGATTCCATGAGAGGCTCATAACACACATTATTTAATGCATCTAGATGTGAAGAAATTGCATGCATACCTTAATTTGATATTCTTTTGAGATGGAATGAGGAGGTATGCCAATAAACACATAATAAATTGCTCCCAATAGTTTTAAGCCACCTAACTTACTAAACCACATAACTTTCCTAATTTAACTTAACCTACCAAATCAATACAGCATTCCACTTGCAAGAGCATTATTTCAATTTTTAGGAGTATATTTCATGAACTTCCGTTAGCCAAAAGCCATGCATTGCTAGAAGTATTATCACTACCATCATGAATTTGTCCCATGAAACCCCTTTTGAATCCATTTGCATCATATCGAGTAGAACACACAACATAGGCATTAATTACATAAGAGAAGGTGCATTAGTATTTTCATCAAATAAGTTGATTTGGGTTTGTTAAGCAATAACACACCATTGTTTGAAAGTAGGAAAAGAATCAATCCTAGTGAGATCATTGCAAATGCAATATCCATGTATAGTATTAATCATGATTTGACATAAGTTGCAATGAAACAAAAGGTGTAGCTCTGCCTCATTGCTTATTACAAGTGTTTCAACTAATTGCTTCTTAATTTCCCTCATGATAACAAAATCTTGTCTTGCAGTTTTGACAAATAGCATGCCATTATTTGAAAATAGGTCAAATTTCCCACTCCCATAGATCCAAATATTCCAAAGTTACACTGAAACTTTTCGAGCACATTGTTGCAAATGTAATATCCATGTATACTATTGATCATGATGCGGCATGCACTACAATGGAACAAATGGTGAGGTTCTCATTCTTTATTTTTTACATGCCTTTGGATTAACTGTTTCTTATGTAATCCTTCCATGAACATAATATTATCTTGAAATTTTAATTGATAGCATGCCATTGCCTAAAAGTAGGCAAAGACACATTCCTCCCATAGATATGAGTCTTTTGTCAATATATTGGAGTATAATGACGAGTTTGTTGAAAATGAAATATCTATATACAATATTGATTATGACACGTGCATTGGAATGAAACAAAAGGAATGGTTCTCATCCTTTTCATATTTCAAGCTCATGGTTTTGTTTCCCTTTTTCTACCTCCCATGGATGGAATTAGGGTTTTGTTTCTTATTGCTTACCATTTCAAAATCAACATAATATTATGTCCAAACATGCATTAATGTGATGTAGGTAGAACTGAATCAATATGTTGTAGATATTTCTTCTAATAACAATTTTATTTATAGAGGGAAAAAGGGAGGAATGAAGTGAGATCAACTAGAGATGATCTTGTTAGGAAAAAAATCAGAGATGTACAGACTATTTTCAAGATCAATGAAGCCAATGCTATTATGAGCATGAGACTAAATATGATTTGGAGGTGCCAACACAATTTAAAAATCGTGTGAAGAAGTGAACCACAAACCTTCCTGAGTTGGGCATTGATTTTGTACGTAATAGGTACATCACACGTGACACCCCATTTTTTACAACGAAGTATAAATGTGTATGTAAAGATTAAGAGGCTAGAAGCTATACATAATGGTCTAGGATGACCAAATATATTGTAAATATGTATAATGATATTTAATATAAAAACCCTAATGGTTGCAAATGAAGAATGACAAAGATGAGACAGGGGGCTATGATTTTGCTAAAGGGTGAAGTGAAATGGGCTAAGGGGAGTGAACCTTATTAAGTTGTTAATCTAAGCACTTAGAACCTAACTATAAACCTTAGGTAGTGATATATCCCAAGGTCCCAAAACCCACGATTATCAATGTTGATTTATTTAATCCTTTGTTATTATTATCCAAAGTTGGGATTAAAGGGGGAAATGTGGCCATGTGGAGAGTTAGGATCATGCAAATATAATGCTAGAATCTGAAATAATTAAGGATTCATTCAATAATTCCCTTAGGAGGCTAGATTGTACAATTATAGAGAAGAGTATTGTACTTTCATGGAAGTTCATGTTAGTGCCAAAGGATTTATCAATAATGATTATGGTGCCATTGTGAGAAGAATTTTGGCATATAGTTGAGAATCCTTAGAATCTAAGTAGCGAGATTCCCTAGCCAAGAAGAGTTGGAACACTAGAATGAAATTATAATAGCATAAGGGACTACTTGCAGAGAAGGGGACATCATTCACGATGTTGTGCAAGATGAAGGGGAAGAGTGTTAGTTGAATTGGGAGAGTTGTAGAGGGGATTTATGGCATTAGTGAGTTTATGAATTATGGGTTGAGTTAAAGGACACATATCCTACCTTAGGGACTTCACCATTGTGTTTTGATAGCCTTATCTTGGGGGTGGCCTCTGTTATAGATAAATTATGTGTGACAGGGAGCCTATGGCTGGGAGGAATGTCCTTTGTTTGTAGCTAGTTAGAGGATTATTCTCTAAAAAAGATAAATACTTTGAAATGTGTATGAAATGGCATGTGTTATGTTTATGTTTCATATTTATCTATTTTACAATGTATGAAAATGTATGTGCTTGGATTAAAGTATGGTAATTATGAAAGAATTCATAGTAGAATCATATACATGGTCACGGTTGAAAATTTAAATAATTGGGATACTATAGTGTTCTTTTGCTATTATTTTACATCTACCCCATGGAATTCAAATTGGGTATCAGAGATAAAAAAAAATTATGCTGAAATTGAGTACCTTGTAGGCTTAGATAGTGCAAGAGGCTACTAGAGACATGAAAAAGTGGCATTAGAGCTATAGGTTGGCACAATGAGGTTGCATGGGAAGGAATTTAATTCTACATGATGAATTTGATTATGAATACAAAGTGTTTGATGAAATATGTATGAGAAAAATTTGGGGAAAAATAGTGTGGAAGCTTGTAAATGTTAAATTCATGGCTCTACCTACAAGAGTGGATTATTATTTGAATAATTGGGTAGGTTATGGAGGTGCATGGAGTAAGAATTATATAGTTTCAAAGTTGATTATGTGAAAATTTGGAAAGATAATTAAGTTGCAAGCTAACTGTATGATACAATAACCCTATGGAATTCATGGTTTGAAATGCCCATATGGTGTTTTAGAGCCAATGTGAGAGCTGGTTATAAAATTCATAATTTATGGAGATTTGTTGACAAGGGTTCACTTCGCACTACTGTCAACAACCATTGACATAGACTCCCTAAACATTGGCTCAAAAAGGTTTTACCCTTTCCAGCAACACCCGTAGAGTAGGTGCAGTCTCACCTGAGATGTATGAGGAAGGACTGCGGAAACCACATTTCCGTAGTAGTAAGAGGATGTATATTATATCATACTCAATCGTAACATCACCCAAATATCCAATATTATAAGAAGATACAATGCAACCGCACCATTAACCAGTTCTACTTATCATTATAATCCTTACTTGCATTAACACATATTCAGATTGACATAGATATCGACATACATTAAACCAATAAACACTACAGTAATTTGCATCATTCACATAGCAGTAAAAGATAAAAATATAGCACAATCATCCATCATTAACTCATTTAATTCATCACAGATCAACAAAGTTTCGAACCAACAGTACCAAAAGGAGGTTACAAAAATAGAGTTTGTACCGAAAACATCCTCAAATATAATAAAATCTACAGGTGCAAAACATTACAACCAAAAGTTCTCAAAAATTTCAATCTCTAACATACAACTCATGATAATCCTTCCTTGACAATTCCTTTCCTAGATTTACAATCCTAATTCTACTTATAGGCTCACTTGGCAGTTACAAAATGGTCCATTTAACCAATCACTAACTAACTTAACCAAAATATCCTTATTTGTTGGCTTCTTTACCCTTCGCAATTGATTTTTGTCCTTGTCAATGCCCTTTCCATTGCTAGCGGTTCCACACTTTGTGCACTCTAACCCCATTCCCACAACCCCCCAACAAAAACTTATGGCTCATCCTGAAGCCACCTCAGCTGGATGCTACTGGTGCATTCTGTTGTGCCTTGAAATCATTGTATGATTTCTTGAATTGGTCGACAACTTCTCTGGATGACGCCCTAAGTGCTGCTCACTCTTCCACTTCTTGCTCGGTCAGGTGTTCCTCACCCATATGCTGTACTTTCATCAACTCCGCCTTGGTCTTCATCATTCCCTCCATGGCCTTGAGTTCCATTTGTTTTGCTGTGTTTTGAAGTTCATCCATGTGCGTCATGCTTTGTTAGTGTCTTGTGCACGCCTTGTTGACCTGTTGCTATAATTATTTAAGTTCTGAGGCCTTCATCACTTGCGCGAATAGTGGCATCTCCTTTAGCGTTCCCCTCAATGATTCTATATGTCCATTAGCTTCAAGCGATACCCTCAATGCTTCTAGATGTCCCTTCACCTTGCTCAAACCGATGCTTTGTCCATGCTTCCTCCTCCTATTTCTCGATCTTTGATTCTGTAGGTGTCGTTGATGAAGCTTCATCCTATGATTGTTCTTCCTTTTCTGATTCCTTTGGTGCTTCTTTACCTTTTGGTGCATCTGCTCATGGTCCCTCTTCTGGTTCCGACAGTTGGTCTTCGATAACCAAAACCTTGCATTCTTCTGGCCATTCCATCATTATAACATCCAGTTCTTCATTGTTGATCTTATACTGCATCATCAGCCACTTCTTCTAGGGACCTGCACGTGCTTGAATGAAGATGGCCTACGGCCCTAGCGACAACCGTGTAACTCTCTAATACTTATTTACAGCCTCTTCTGTTAGGCGCGGAATCTTCACCGCTTCCACTTGCAACACATCCAAATAGATATAGAATTGGATGTTGTTGTTTTTCTGCCTAATGGCCACACTGAGAGGGGGGGTAAATCAGTGTGTGAAGAGTTTAAATATTTTTCACCTTTAATTAATCAATCATTATGTTATCAATAACATCATCATGAGTCAAAATCATAATAAACACATCAAACAGAAACACACCAATATGTAATTTAAGATGTATTTATGGTAATGGAATACTTCAATCTTCACGATTACAATCAACACCAAGTGATGAAAAGATAACCAACTCTTGTAATAGGACTTTGCCTGGTTTTGTTAGCTCCAACTAAGAAAGGGTTGAGGAGTCCAATCCTCAAATGTAATACCCAATTTGCATCAAGCTCTTCGCATGTACCTCTGCACAACAACACCTCAATCGACAATCCAACTCAATAGTGCTCAATACATTGCTGCAACACATCAAAGTCTGCTCAGTACATTGCTGTAACACAACTGTAGATCCAAGTTGTCATTGACATGTTTGATCATGCATCAGTTGTCACTTATAATAAAACTCAGACTTTAAAGATATAGGGTTATAGACTGCTCAATAGGTGTCATCTTCTAGGGTAGTCATGCATCAACATCATCATCATCATCATGTAGTATCAACTGGTATGCGTCATCATTGAGTATGTATCAAGTATGCATAATCACCATAGGGTTTTCATCATCATTATATCATCATCATAGCATGCATTGTGTATGTATCATCATCATCATCCAATATACATCATCATCATAAGGTATACATTATCATGCAACCTTAAAAAAATTTCCGTAGCATATTATTGCATCTCTATCATCATTCTTGTGCATCACTATTGTACACACATTACTGTTATATTGTGTCACAGTCATCATCACATGTTTTGACATCATACAACTATCACAACTAACTGTACCTCACTGTTGACATATGTATATGTAACATAGCCATCATACATCATTAAAAAAACTGTCATAAATATATTAGTGTTGTATACATACCATCATCTCCAATCTATGGAGGACTTGGACTGATGCACCAAGCATTAACCTTGAATTTGCATACACCAAAACTTTGGATATTCTTGCAAACTTGGAATTCATGTATGTACTGTGGAAGACCTTCAACCAAAAACTTGGACTGATATACAACCTCATACTGTGTGTAAGATGTGACTATGTAATTGTTGTAGATGATGATCTCTATATGTATGCTCAAATCATACTGTTTGTATTTTGTAGATGAGTCAAAATCAGGACTGTGTATAATGGCTAAACTTCACCCTCTGTTGCAAAAATATGGACTATACATACCCTCTCACAGTGTATTTTATTGCAGAATTGAACTTGAGCTTAGGACTATTTTGATGGTAAGAAAGAACCCAAGACAAGTCACAAGATTGGACTATCATAAACAAAAAAACTGAGACTGTTTCTTCCTTGACTACTCCTTAATTCACTGCCTCAGTTGACTGTAAATTCCGTTGCCTCAGTGGACTATTGATCTACGTGAAATTCGGAGTAGATATCCTTCATCCGAAATCGCACACTTGAATATCATGAGTTTTGGTTATTTATACTATCTTCCATATTATTTTGGTGAGCTAATCTTGCAAGTTTTGCTTTTAAATTTATATTATTTTGCAACTAGATTGACCTGAATTGTAGGTTAAGGGAGACGAGATCTAACAAATTCCATTTATTATTTACTTTGTTTCACAATTTATTTTAATGGTCAAACTTGAGGTGTGTCCACAAGTCATCAAGGGTGAAGGTGTCCTCCACATCATCAAGTCCAAGGGTATGTCAATGAACCAAGGACCCTTAGTGAAGGGTATGCACATGACCTTAAGATCAAGGCACGTGTGGCATAGGGAATGCAAGCAAGTGTCAAAGTACTATCATGCCACCATATGTGTGGGTGCCATCATCTTCAATGGTCATCATGTTCTTTATCAATCCCTTAAGTGTCATGTTCCCAAAACCCAAAATGAGGGGTGAAAACCATCTTCAAGGGTTTCAATACCCCATGAACACACACAACATATTCATCCCTCCTTGAAGGGTACAAGGACCATCAAACTGCCATTTGTGGGGGTGCCAAGTATTTCTCATTCCCTAGGACCATATCCAAGGGTTCTAAGACCCCATCAACCTTCAAATGACCACATCATCTCCTTCAAGGGTTCAAGGACCATTAAACCACCATTTGTGGGGGTTCCAAGTCTTTCTCATGCCCTAGGAACATATACAAGGGTTCTAAGACCCCATCAACCTACAAATGACCACATCATCTACTTCAAGGGTCCAAGGACTTCTACAAAAAGCTTCTTCACAATGACAACCACACAAGAAGACCTTCAAGGTCCATCATTCCATCAAGAGTGTCCAAAATCTCCTCCATATGTGTGGGTTCAAGACCCAAGCGACCACATGAAAGGGTGTGTTCCATCATGCCATCTAACCACAAGGGATATCTGCATCATCATCAACATCCATCTTGAGCTCCAAAGACTTCAAGGGCTTGAAGTAAATCTTCAAGGGTTTCATGACATGTTAAAGACCATACAAGAATCCCACTAAGGGAATTAAGGTCATTATCATCATAATGGTAGCAAGGATCATATACAAGGGTTCCATGAACCTAACAAAAACATAAATGACCATAGAATGGGTCATTAATGTTTCTTCAACCCATCCAGAGTTTCTCCATCATCCACAATGGATTTAGTACCATCTCCAAGATATTTACCAACATCAACAAGGTCTTCAATGTCATCAAAAAGGTGGTGGCTCCAAGATCCAACCTTGTGGGTACAAGAACCTTTTCAACTGGACATAAGGCTACACAAGGTGCTCCAAAGAAAAACCCATCTTTGTATAGGCTCCAAGGCACTAGATGTAAGGGTACTGGGATCATCCATACCCGTTCATTGCAAGAGGGACTTGGTGGAATCAATGACTACCCTTGGGGCCATTGCAAGTCCCATGTTCACATCAATGACAACTCAATCAACATGTTTGTCATTTAGTGCCCATAAATTTTTGTAGCGCGTTACGCAACATATGTCAGCAACTCCGGACTCCATCCCTTGGTACTGTGGTGGTTCCATCCAACCAACCAATGAAATTAGTATTAGTAACCATGAATAAGTAAATGAATTACTGGTCTCTTGCGCTACTACTACATCCTCCATTAGCTCATTCAACAATAAAATGGGCCAATTCATTTGGATCCCTGTTGTGCATTGCTTTGCATATGCGATGACCCCCAATGTGCATTGGTTTGGGTGATTCTTCCACACGATTTTTAGTGTCAACAAATTTGTTGCGATCCTGATCACCCTCTTATTGATGGTATCAATCACATATGCTCTGGTATCCTTCACCACCCCATATTTTTTCTTCACCTTCACAACAAGCTTTTTATTATTATCTTTCCCTTTGAAATACTGCGTCGGATCTACCCTTGCCTTGGGTAGTCCTGTGATCTGTGAAATTAAGTCGATTGTGATTGGGACTTTGGTTTCCAACCATAGATATCTATCGTGAAAGCAAGCTAGTAGCTACTTTACACATGCATTTACCTTCACCGATCTCCCAAGTGTGGTATATAGGTTACTGATAGAATTCTTGATCGTTGCAACCCTGGTGCACAATACGTTGGTTCCCTTGTAATTGGACCCCCTGGTCCATCCGTTATCTCGATATGTGTGTCTTTCGTGCATTCTGGGTAGGCCAAAATATTGTGGTCACTATACTGCAATTTTTTCAAGTGTTGCACATATTTTCCTATAACATAGACACCCTTTGGTGTTACTAACATCTTGACTGTGTACTTAGCATTCTTATCGATTCACGATGTCGGTGCCCCTTCCTTTATTGGTGGCACATAGTCAGGAATTTATGCTCCCGTCAACACTACTGCTCCGGATTTCCTTCCTCTTGCTGTCGTTTTCTCCTCTGTAGTGGCAGATGTGCCCACTTCTCCTCCTATCGCCGTGGCTCGTGTAGAGGTACGGTCGTTTTGGGTTTCCTTTATGAACCTACCAGCTGAGTGACACTTCTCTTCTTCCAGGATATCCACATATGTGGGGACGCATTCTTCGGTTTTTCTTGGAAGACTCGCACCATCGTCCTTGGTTACCCTTGTGTACTCATGCTTGAAATGATACGTGTTATTGCAACTCCATCGTTCCTCGTCTCTGTAACTCTTCATTCTAACTCTTCCTCTCAAACTGCACATGGGTCGAACCATGCCCTTCGACCTGATTTTGCAACCTCCGATCGTCGCATGCGAGGTGATTCGAAGCATCATTTCCAAATCCTCCATTGATTGACCGAATCCTCCATCGATCTGTGAATCCAGTCCACTCATTCGTCATTAAAATGCACCTTTTTCCACTTGCATCGTCACTCTACCTCACGTAATTGTTTCATTTATTTCCTGTTTTGACCAATTCACACCTTATCCAATCTCGACAAGCTCCAACCCTTGTTACGGTTCAACTTTTCTTGTCACTTTTCTTTCTGTCGATAGACTTTTATCAAATTTCTTTTCTTTTTTTTCGTTGTTGTTATCAATGGTATCGCATTGGGATATCTCGATAGGGTTTTATCCTGATTTTGTTCACTGCTTCAACAAAAGTATTCCATCTAGCTTCTACAACTATACCGCACCTCCATTTGTAATGAAATGTATGATGTATGGACCAAGGCAATGCATCTGAAGCTTACCTGGGTGTTTCACAAACTTGCTGTTATAGAGAAGAACCATATCCCCGTGCTGAAAATGTTTCGTTTTTACGTGGCGATCATGCCATGTATTTTGTCGATCCTTTTCTACCTGCTGATGAAATCCTGGGATAAAGTGATCCTCTTCTAGTTGTAACAACTATGACAATATTATGCGATTTATCCTTCGTCACTCATTCTTGTGACTGTTGTGATCCGTTGACTAGGGACAATATATTCCATGGGCATCATCGCTTCTTTTCCATAAACCAATTTGAATGTTGTCTGACCTATCAGTCGTTTGCATGCCATTTTATAGGTCTAGACTATTGCAGGTATTTTTAGATCCCAATCATCACGACCTATGTTACATACCTTAGTAAGTGTGTTCTCCAATATCTTCTTGAATTCTTCGATTGCTCTGTTTGCCTGTGGGTGATATGGGGTACCTCTTTTGTGCTGTATCTGGAATTCCTCTGTGACTCATCGATTTGATTGTCTGATTGATGAAATGGGTACCTTGATCGCTCATCAATATCTTAGGACATCAAAACCGGGTGACCATATTGTCGAACACGAATCTTGTTGTTGTCGCAGTTGTGCAATCCTTTACTGGCACTACCTTATCCCATATTATTAGGTAGTCAGTCGCAGTGATGTATCTTGTGCCTGTTCTTCTGTCAGGTGGATTAATAGGTCCTACAAAGTCTACTACCCACTTATCAGATGGTTATAGCATTATCTGAGGTACTAATGGAATCTCATCTCTATGCGATGGTTTTCTCGTCCTTCAACATATATCACAACTTTTAGCATAATCTATTGCGTTGTCATGTATTGTTGTCCACCATAGTCAAGCTCTGAGTATATTTCTAGAGTTTGCATGTCCTCCTGCGATTCCATCGTGTTCCTCTGCCAACACCCTTTCATGTTCATGTGGAAGGACATATCGTTGAAGAATTTTATCTGGCCCCATTTTATACAGTTGTCCTGCAATTAGTTGAAAATATATAGCTCTAATGACTAGTTGCTTCTTCTAACTGTTAGTGAATTCCTAAGGGGATTTACCTAAAAATTGAATAATATGTTCATAATGGGCATCAACCATTCCAACTCTAAACAGTTGTGCATCTGATAATCCATCCTCAATGATTCCTGGTTCATCGCTTGATTTTATCTGCGATAGGTGATCGGGCCCTACGTTTAGACGTACGAGTTTCACGATGATTTCAAATTCGAATTCTTGGAAAATCAACAACCATCGATATATCTCCCCCCCAACACAGGATTATTGACCAAGTATTTTAATACAGAATGGTTGGTAAACATCTGAAGTGCCCTCCTAACATGTAGTGGCGGAATTTTTGTAATGCATATACCATCGCCAACCCTTTTGTTTCTATCATCATATAGTTTTTTTTTGCAGTGGATAAGTTCTGAATCACAAACGTGATCGGGTGGTCGATTGATCCTTCTCCTGGATGGGCTAATATCACTTCCAGTGCTACTGAAGAAGCATCAACATCGACATGAAACTACTTTGTCCAATCCATAAAATCCAATATCAGTGCCACGACCATTTTTTTATTTAGTATGTCAAGACTTTTCTGGCACTGATCATTCCATTCAAATTTTGCATCTTTTTCACTGGCTTCTCCATTGGCACCATGATCGTGGTATATCCCCTTATAAACTTCCTGTAGTATCCTATGTGTCCCAACGTGGCCTGCACCTTCTTCACTGTTGTTGGTGTTGGTAGGTCGACAATGATCACAATCTTGGCTGGGTCGACCAACATTCCTTCCTTTCATACAATGTGTCCCAATAAGATTCCAAATGGTTCACAAAATATACATTTCTTCAAACTCAACGAAGTCTGATGTTGTCGACACCTTTCCAACATCAAATGAAGGTTTGCGGTATGGTATATCACCAAGACATAGACACTTCAGTCATCCATATACACCTCTAGTAACTTATGAATGAAATATTTGAATGCAACAACAACTAACCTTGAAAATATTGTGGGTTCATTCTTTGAGACCGAACGGCATCAATGCGTACTGAAAACATCCTCATTCTGTTTTGAATGTGGTTTTGTGTCTATCCTCCTTCACAATCCTTGTTTAGTGATATCCTGAAGATCCATCTGTGACTGATTAGACTTTTTGTCCTCCCACCCATTCCAGTAATTCGTTGGTAAATTGTGTGGGAAACAGATCATGAAGACTTGCATCATTCAATTTCCTCGGGTCGAAACATGTTCTAATTTCGCTAGTCTTTTGGTCCTGAACGACCATCGAGATGGTCCATTATGATTCTTCGAAAGGCTCGATAATTCCTGCACCCATCATCTTTTATAATCTGGCCTTGACATGCTCTTAGTATCTAGGACTCAACCTATACAGACGTTGCTTTACTGGTTTCACATCAGGTTTTAGAGGGATCTTCATTTTTCCCAAGTCCCCTAAAATTCCTTTCATCTCGAAAATTTTTGTAGGAAATAAATCTTGAAACTCATGTAGTAGGTCAGTGACCTTCCCATTGTCGAATCATCCCATTAGTCTCCAATACTAACAAACTTTGGACTTTCCATTGTCTCAATATTGACATTCTTTATCTTCAACGACTGCTTAAATTTGTCAAACGATCATTAGGAGAATTTTGAGGTAAAAAACGGGTCTCAAAACAAAGAATGTACTATTAAAATCCACTTTAAAAGAACCAATCACATTCTAGAGGATGACATCATCTATAATAGTTGAGGTGACATTGGTTGAGTTAATGATGTTTATTTGTCAAATTGTAAATGGTGAGTGAAAACTCATAGTTAACTATATCAATGTTGTAAATAAAGTACTCATTATGACAATAGTACTCATAGATTATTTTTGAATATAATATAAATGTACTAAAGTACTCTTAGATTATTTTTGAATATAATATAAATGTATTAAAGTACTCTTAAAGTACTTAGAAAAAAAAATACTCCTTGTATTTCAACATAAAATAAATTACAAATACCAAAAAGCTAAATGTTTTATTTAAATGTAATTAATTTTTTATATTTCAATATAAAATAAATTACAAATACTGAAAAGTCTATTCAAAATTAAAATAATGTAATTACTTTTTCAATATTTAAAATATATATGTCAAATTTTTATTTAAAATCAAAATCACTTAACATCTTATAATAAAAACAATTTCATGATTAATAGTTTTTGTTTTTTAAATACTTACTATATATAATAATCTATTATAATTATTATTTAAATATAAAAAATATATTTATTTATTTTATAAAAATAAAATATTNAATATTCTCATATGTAACCTTTGAAACACCTACATCTATACCAACATAAATTAGACACATACAATTAAGTTAAAAAACCAAATATATACATAAAACCTTACTGTAGCAATTTGAATGAACTATTATATCATAATAAGATATTATATTATTAAAAAAATTATTACATATAATAATAATGTTTATTATATATAATCTCATTTGCTTAATATTAATTCAATTTTTTCTTGGTAGAAATTTATGTATTATTCCTTCATCCCAATATTAATATTTTTTTTTTAAATTTATTTAATGATGTTATTAATTATTGCATTAAAAACAATATGCGATATACATAATATATATCATAAGAAACTATTAAAAATGAGTTTACACGTGTTTTTGAAGGTGTATTAAAAAGATGAAAAATAAATTTAAAAAAAGTTTTTTTTAATATATAGTTTTATATTTATATTTTAAAATTAATTTTTATTTTTAATATATATATAAAAGAAATGACAATTTATCATTTAAATTTGACTTTATGTTTAAAATTCAAAATTATAAGTACATGGTTTAAAAACATATTTTGAATATTGAAAAATTAACTTATGTTTCAAATTTCAAAATTATAATATTTTATTTTATGAGTACATTAATTTATAAGTACATTCATCATATTATATTCAAAAGTAATTTATGTACCCAAAAGTACTTACTTTTAGTCATATCAAAGATGATTTTTTTATTGGTTTTATTTTAGACATCTTTTCAATTTAACTTAACCATGGTTGCATTGGTTATAGTGTGAGAGATGAGTTGTAAATATACATTCCCCACAAAATGTCTAACTCCTAATATTTTATTATATCTCTTATGGGGCCCATTTTATACCTCAAAATTCCCCTAATGATTTCTAGTGCTTCGATGTTGAGTCTTCCTTCCAAATCTAGAATGTAGATGGCTCTTGGATCATCCTCGTCATCGGGTTCTCCTGAAACATTGTAACACTCCATCATCGTCTACGGTGTTGGAGTCCAATGTGGTTTCGTCGGTAGTCCAGTCAAAACTATCTCCAATACCTTATTGTGGATGCCTTGTAGCACATTATGGATGGATGGATTTTCATCTGTGAAACTGAAAGTATTGCTGAAGTTAGTAGCCAGTTATTACCAATTTTTCATTTCTCGTCGCAATTCTGCAGAGACATACTATCTTTGTGGTGTTTCATCTAGTGTGTGAATGAATGGATGAACCCATTCCTCCTTTGGCCTCAACTTCCATGTTGTTTGACATGTTGTCAAATGGTTGCTTGGATCGTTTCTTCCATCGTATTTCTTCCCTTGGTAGTATTCATCCTCCTCAAATTCAACTTCCATCAGTCATCGACATATTTTCCAGTTTGATATTGATGTTTTGTGTGTGTCCCACCATCTTTCCGGAGTAGCCTTCAGTGCTTCTTCTAGTGCCAACAAGCATTGTGGTTCTGATACTCTATCTTTGAATTCGTTGATGAACATTGCCAAGTTAGGTAGTCCTTCGTATGTTAGAAACGATTGACTGATTCCTGCGCACTTCCTGATTGATACTTTATGTAACCGGTTTTTCCAATTTTCTAGCACTTCATCGGAATCTGAAAACGCGGAAATGATACTTCGCCATCCCAAGTCTCCATTCAGAGTGGGATTTATGTAGTATTCGGAGATATTGTAAGCATTATCCCATCCTCCCGTGAATTCAACTTTTATTGGTTCAATATATCGCTATCCTTCGAGGGGATCCAGTGGGGCGACGACCCTTGTTTTACGATTCTCAAATGTCATCGTCTTTTTCTTGAAATTGATAATGACCAAGTTTTCGATTTCCCAAATGATTCTTAACAACGAAGGGTATGGGATGGTATTTTTGATGATCTCAATGACATCGAAATCTACGTATGTCTTCAATCCTTCTACTTCGATCGACAGATGAGGCACTCGACCAATCGGTGAAACTTTGGCTTGATTTTCCAACTGAAGTTGTATGGGTGACCAGACTAGATTTGGTTTCCCCATCATTTCCTATGTCTGGTTGGTTAGGATGTTCATATATGACCCTAGATCCAAAATGACAGAATCTACATCATATTAACCAATATGGACATTCATTCTCATTTCCGTTCCTCTTTTCTTCTTTTTTAACCAGTTGAGTGGGAAATCTTGTCACCCTTCTCCCTGTCGATATAAAAAAATTCTATATTTTCTAACGCATAATGATACTTGGCTAAAGTTAGACATCTTTCTAGAAAAAATTTTAGGGTACTGGCCTTTCTTTGCGACTTTGGTGAGTTTTTCGAATCAAAACTCGGTGGCATCTCATAAATAGGTAGCTTACCATTATCCTTTATGAGTGCATACTTCACTTCAAAGAAGGTTTCTTTTTCCACTTCCACATTGAATTGAAATTTCTTTCGAGCTGAAGGTGTGAAATTTAGCAGTGGTCCATCGTCTCATATCGTAGTTCCTCCTCTTGTTACTATGCCGACATGTGCTGGTTGACTCCTTAATCCAACCGATATCTTCTGCATGTTTGGATAAGGATTTAGATTCTGATTTGTATTCTGGTTCGGTTTCGGTTATGGTGCATTCTTAGCTTGCCATTTTGCAATTAGCCGTGGACATTCTTCGACAGTGTGATTACATGCACTACAAGAGGTACACTTAGATGCTATATTCAGACAATCCCTATGGTAGTGTCCCAACACTTCACAATTATAGCAGGTAACCGGTCCTCAACCTCAACCAAAAGTTCCTCCACAACCAAATTCTCTGTTACGACCTCCACAAAATCCTCGTCAGAATCCTCCTTGTTGCTGATACGACGGATGGTTGTATTGTGGTTGGTTGAATTGTTGTTGTAGCTTATTATCCTGTGGTTGGGATTGATTATACTGTGGTTGCGGTGGATTATATTGTGGTTGTGGTGGATTATATTGCATTTGCGGTGGATTATACTACGGTTGTGGTTGAGGTCTCTCTGCTAGTCATTGCTCTTCTCCTTTCATAATGTTTGTATCCATAATTATTTCTTGGAAAAAATCATAGGCTCTGCAATCATTTTCTTCATGACCAATTGATCGACATAAGTTACAGAAAATATTAGCTGGTTTCGACACAACCTTATGTAAGTACACACATTCCTATGACCGATGTCCTTTTGTTTGAAAATTTTGTCACTAAGGAATTCCCCCTTGATTCAGTGAATTCGACGCCCCTGACTACAAATATTCACAGAAGTCAGGACACTGATCTTTATGATGTCCTTCAGATCGACATCAACTACACCATATCTCTTCGTAGATCTCTTTTCCCTTCTTAATATCTTGTAGTGGATGGTAATATTCGCCAATTGTGACTATATATGGCTCATGCCAATCCCTGTTTCACCGACTAGTGAATCCTCCAACCTCATCTCAATTTCTAGGGATTCCGCTTGGGATGCGATCTTCTGTTGCATCAATGACATTGCAGATGTGGGGTACCAAGGATGTAATGAACCATTCCTTATGTTGTACATCACTCATTCCGAAGCTAACCTTGGCCATCAGAGTTTTGAATCGTTGGTCGAAATCCCACACCGATTCATTAGGAAATTGCTTTATTTCCTTCAGTTCTGTAAAATACTGCAACTCTGATTTTGGTTTCTTAAATTCCTTGATCAGTCCAATCCTGATTTATGCTAGGGTATTATGTGGATTCTGTGTCGATACTTGCACAAATTTCATATACCAATCCAACACCCAACCCCAAATGGTTATCGCTAGCCGTCCTTTCTTGATATCATTATATTATACCTGTTTCATTTCCATACTGATTCACACAAGAACCAATATTTATCAGGATCCTCAGTCCCATTACCCTGAAAAAAGTGTATCTTTACATCGTGACCTGCCATCTTGGGTCTTCTCTCGGTGTTTTTCAATCCACTACTATTACCACTGAGCTGACACATAGTAAAACCATGCGAAGAACTCACGTTTATCCCTCCTATGTTTGGAACGGTGTGTAAAGTTGTAGGTATGTTGTAGCTTTGGGTCGGTTCTTCATCTGGTTCGAGGGTAGCCTGGTCGTTTTGTTCGTTGTAACGAATATAAAATAAATTATTAAATAGATTAGTTAATTATGAAAGGGTGTGACCCTTCACGCTCAAATCCTATAAAGGCGAGCCTCCATTGTACATTTTACCCATCATCCAATATAATATTTACTATTCATATTCATTATTACAATGATAGTCGGATTCGACTAACGGACAACCGGATTCGGTTGCTCCATTTGGTATCAGAGCTCGGATTCGGCTCCTTTGACCTGAGCTTGGACTGGCTCATAAATCCTTGAAATCTTCCACTGCTCCATTTCATCCCCTATCACTTCATTCCAAATCTTGTCCAAATAAAAATATAAAAAATTAAAAATTAAATAAAAAACAGAAAAAATGAGTTTTCCTCTGCGCACTCTTCTCGCGCGCTCTGCTGCCATTTTCCAACCATCCTCCTTCGCTCCGTGACTCACACTCAACACCGACCCTCCCTTTCCCAGCTCACACTCCACCCTCCTCTATTACACGCCACCATCCTTCATTTCCCGCGTCCTCTCTCCTGCGTGTTGATCCCACCGTGCCTCCACTCCATCGTGCTTCCACCTTCCTCCTCGCGTAAATATTCTCATCTCAGTTGAAAAATATCCCTCGTTTTTATCACCTCCCTCACACAACCATCTTCCATCTTCATTAAGACTATCTTCGATCTCCATTTCCTCTTACACGTTAAACCCTACCAAAAAAAATTTCAAAAAAAAGAAAAGAAAAGTTAGTAAAATATATATATAATAATTTTATTATTATTTATAATATATTTTGTTCACTTCATAAATAACATATATAATAATATTATTATTTTCAAATTATTATTATTATATTATTATCTTAGTTAATAATTATTATAATTATTATTCATAAGACAATTATCTCAAAGACATTAGTTGTCTTTAATTTATCCATAAATCAAAATAGCGCCCAAATATTCACTGCATACTTGCACCAAGATTATGTTGAATCTAAAAGACCAAATCGACAAAATGGAGAAAGACATAAAGTCCATTGTCGCTAACCAAGAAGGCTTGAAGGAAAAGATGCAAAATAACAATACATTACTCAAAAACGATCTTGTTTTGGTAGAAAGAAGGCTCGACGACAAACTTGACATGCTGAGCGAAAAACAAAAAAACATGGATGACAAAATGAGTACCATAATGCAAAACATAAACACCTTAACACAGGACATGAGCACCATGACACAGAACCAGAATTCAATGAGAGGAATGTTACAAAAACTAAGGTTTGGTACAAACCATATCATCAGCTCAAATATATTGGACCAATATGTCAACAAAAATGAGAGAAACCAAGTCGATCAAGACAATAAACAAGACAAGGAGAAAAACTATCTTAGGAATGACCAAAATACCAATAATATAGTTGATAAAGATGAGCTCAACCAAGATCATAATGGGATTCAAGCTAGTATTGTTGATAATAAAGACAATCCATACAATGAAAATAGATGTATCCTACAGTATGCCAAGGAATCCAAGTCAAACAAATCAAATATCATGGATTCATCTTCTACCTTAACTGTTCTACCACCCTCGAGAAACCTAAATGTAACACTATCTGTTGACTTTGAGTATGAGAAGCCTCAAGAGACGCCACTTCTCAAGATAAATCATAAAGATAATAAAAGGAAAACATCACGTGATGACATCCTAAGTATCGTGGGACAAGCGATTTCTAAAACAAAGTTTGATATGGTCAGTCACAAAAATGTTCCTCATATTCATGTCCATGGAAAACTAGACAACAATAATAAACATAATGGAGTACAAATTCAAGTAACAAATAAAAGGAAATTGACAAACTATGGTGTAAAGAACAAGCACATACCTAATACAAGTTCTAAAACAAAAGACATAAATGAAGTAATGATGTTGTTTCAACACAAAACAAAAATGAAAAGACGACAACAATAATCTAAGCTTTGAGGACAAAGCCTCCTTAAAGGGAGTGGCAATGTAACGAATATAAAATAAATTATTAAATAGATTAGTTAATTATGAAAGGGTGTGACCCTTCACGCTCAAAGCCTATAAAGGCGAGCCTCCATTGTACATTTTACCCATCATCCAATATAGTATTTACTATTCATATTCATTATTACAATGATAGTCGGATTCGACTAATGGATAACCGGATTCGGTTGCTCCATTCGTCATTGTAGGGTCGCTTAGTCCCTTGTTTTCCCTTATCGCATTTTTCTGTTCCAATCACACCAAGACTCTCCTTAGTCCTCCTCCTCTTCTCTTCTCGAAACCTCACCCCACTTCGTAGGAGACCACACTCTTCCATGGCTTCCCTCACAGTCTCACCGTGACTCCCATCCTTATACCTCGTATCGTTCCATCAAACCCGTATCTTCGCAGTACCCACAACATTTGCACACCAGGGATTTACTCATCTGAATTCATATTTAATATCCCCTTTTCACAGATGAGCATCTTGATCCACAATTGCAATGAAAATAGAAATCTTCCCCTTGGCCCCTTAAAGAATTTGTTTTCTGCGTCACTATAAGATTTAATAGTACCGACAATGAACTCAGTAATGTACCTTGCCAAAATGTTGTCTATCCATACATCGACAACCCTTGAAGCTTTGTTGTTCACCTTACACAACTACTGGATTAGCTCAAGAGTCCACTATTCAAGCTCGCCTCTTTGGAGATTCCTCTTCTGAAAAGTGAGTTGTGCCAACCATTCATACAATACTATAGGAAATTCATAGAAGAATATTTCATGAATATCAAAGTAGATGCACTTTCCCATCCAGTATTCTGTCGACCATCTCAATTTATGTTTTTTTTCTTCCGCAAACTCTTGGGCCTTCTTATCAAACCAATCCTGGATTTTCAATTTCGTTGGATTCCACAACATGTCCTCTGATTTCTTTGCACTATGCTCCCGACAACAAAACCATTTGTTGACACACATTCATGTTGACAGGGGTTCACATTGCACTGCCGTCAACAACCATCGACACAAACTCCCTAAACATCGGCTTGGAAATGTTTTACCATTTCCAATAACACCCGCAGAGCAGGTGCAGTCTCACTCGAGATGTCTGAGGGAGGGTTGTAGGAACCATGTTTCCATAGTAGGAAGAGGATGCATATTATTTCATACTCAATAGTAACATCACCCAAATATACAAGATTATAAAAAGATACAATGCAACCCCACCATTAACTGGTTCTACATATCATTATAATCCTTACTTGCATTAACACATATTCAGATTGACATAGATATTGACATACATTAAACCAGTAAACATTGCGGTAATTTGCATCATTTACATAGAAATAAAAAATAAAAACATAGCACAATCGTCCATCATCAACTCATCTAATTCATCACAGATCAACAACGTTCCGAACCAATAGTACCGAAAGGAGGCTACAAAAATAGAATTTGTACCAAAAACATCCTCAGATACAATAACATCTGCAGGTGCAAAACATTACAACCCAAAGTTCTAAAAAATGTCAATCTCTAAGATACAACTCATGATAACCCTCCCTTGACATTTCATTTCCCAATTTGCAATCCTAATTCTACTTATAGGCTCACTTGGCCATTACAAAATGGTAAACTTGACCAATCGCTAACTAACTTAACCAAAATCTCCTTATTTGTCGGATTCTTTACCCTTCGTGGCTGACTTTTGTCCTTATCGATGCCATTTCCATTGCTGGAGGTTCGACACTTTGTGCTCTCTAACCCCATGCCAACAAGATTGGATTATGAGAAATATTGGACAAATTTTAAACATTATAAAAATAATACCCATTATATTAGTTGACAAAAAAAATTATAGCTTGGAGAAGCGGCCAAGTGTAAATTTCATTGTAGCAACATGTTTATGGAAGTAAAATTTATGCATTTTATGTAATTTCAAATTTAGGGTAAAATTTGATGTGAACACAAAATACTTCAATGTGGATAGGAGGTATGACGTTGAGGATCTACGGATTTAGGCGTACAATTGGTTGTTCCAAGCGGGTTCCAATGTGTGGGAGGTAGCCATGTAGAAAGGGTGGAAACCATGGTATGTCACAAATAGTCCATTTTGAATCAAACTATTAATATCGATAGATCAGAATCGTTTGTACTATGGTAGGTGATCGAATCATAACACGAGGAACCTTAACACCAACAGATGGGATTATATCGCGCCAGTGGGATCATTAAATGATGCCCATTGTGTTGATGAAATTGATTGAGCCATAACACAAGGAGCCATAAAAGTGACACACGAAGTTTAAATAGAAAATTTTATTTAGATGAATTATTGTCTTCTTAACATACTGCACATCATTTCTCAAGTGAAGTTTTTCCAGTTTTTCTTTGTTTGAGAGATAATAGTTTTTTCCAAAAGTTTAGCATTACAAAAAGTAAAAGTAAAAGTTGCAAAAAAATGACGAGTGTTAGAACATTGATATGCATGTTGACAAGTACTTGTAATTAGAAGTATTTTCATCCCCTCATAATTGTTTTTTCTAGCTCTTGCCATAATTTCTTCTACATGTAGTAGAAATTGGTCTCTTAGATTAAGTGTAACTACAAGAAGAGCACAAAATTGGGACAAACTGTTGACTTTCGAGAATTGCAACTTTTAGCTTATAAATCATAATTAAGATTAATCATAGTCATTGGAAATTTAATGCATGGGAGAATATAATAGATAGTTATGATTTTTGAAATATGTTTATATTTAGTTTAGAAAGAAGCATAATAGAGACTCCAAGCTTGTCTGGGTAAGATAGTTTTCAACGTCGACAACCTCCTATTGGTAAGGGTTTGGGGTAAGTTGCCCAGCATCACGGATGCGGTGCCAATTCGGAAGACACCGCACAAGACGGAGATAGCGCACAAGGCGGAAGATAGACTAATTTTGAATATTTTGTGTCACTTTTTGTACTGTTGGACCATATTTTGTGGATATTGGTCATTAGTTGGAAATTTAGTTAGGAGTTAGTTAGAAGTGGACCATGAATGTAAAGGCGCAAGCCTATAAATAGATGAAGAATTGTAAATGTAGGGAGAGAGGAAATCAAGTATCAAGTGAAGGAAGAATTGAGAGTTCAAGGCTCAATTGAATTGTTATCTATTTTGAATCTGTGATTGATTGCACAGAAACTAATAAGATGAGAGAGATGTTGATCTGAACTGTCATACTATTATCTTTTTGTCTCTTCCTATCTTTTTGTTCCTACAATCCTATGGTGAATGTATGTGACGTGGATCTATGATGCGATGTTTAATACTTATGAATGGTGTTATCTTCGTAGATCTGTTGTGTGGCAGTATGGTTATTTCTATTATATGATGCTTCTGCCATGAATGAATGATGCAATGACAAATGGTTCTATGAATTATTAAACAACTGGTTAGATCTAATAAATAAGTTGATGAATCGTCGATGCCCGTAGTCTTCTTCCATTCTGCAGAAACGTGGTTTCGTCAGCCCTCCCTTGAACATCTCGGGTGAGACTGCATCCGATTCATGGGTGTTGTCGGATAGGGTAAAACCTGTATGGGCTGGTACTTAGGGAGATCGTAGTGAGTCGAGTGTTGACAGAGTGGGAACCCCTGTCGACTGGGATTTGTTGGTTGGGGTTTGCGACAACACCTCCATGTATCCTAAATTTTAGAAAAAAATTGTATGATGGTATAGGAATTTACTAGAGGTGGATTTGGATAAGGATAACTGTATTAACATCGTAATTCTTTCACAATGAAGTGAATGTACATCTGGGAGAGAAAGAATGGTATAATTGTTGGCTAACTAGTAATGAAAAGAATTAAAACAAGCTTGATTGAGTGAATGGTAACATGATAATACTCCCAAATATTATGGATATTCAAGTTGAAAATATTATAGTAATGTTTGTTGATAGGTTGTTAAACATATGAAATGGAGAAGCTGATATTCTTGTTGGACATGTGTTGTAGTATTTGTAGGTTCCCAGAGCAAGGGGGTCTGGGACAATGCCCTCGAAATAAATTTTTTGGATCCATTTTTTGTTTGTTTTGAGTTGTTTTCAGCGCATGATTTTTTGGACCTTTTTAAACTAATTATGATGAAGCAATTGGGATTGAAATCTAATATAAGTTAATAAATTAGGGTTTTCTATGCTATTATATTGTATTGTAAACATAAGAGATAATGCAATGAGATAGAGGGTGGAGAAACTCTCAAGAATGATGGTTTTCTTGGTTTTGTGTTACCAGGGTAAATCTTGATGTAATGTGTGGCATTGTGAGCCATTGTTAATTGTTGTGTTTTAGATTATATTTGGTATTTATTTTCATTAAATAGGTTTATCAAATTTATTTATCTGGTATCAAAGTGAGGTTATTATCTTTAAGGGAACAACTTTGTTGCGAGGGTTTAGCTTATCTTGTGAAGAGTGAGGGTATCTTGGATCTATAACAAACCTATGCTGGAGAGGAAAATTTGCAAAGTGAATATTATACAAGAGAAATGGAAGGTAGCTCAAGAATAGAAATAAAGAATTTCAACGAACATAAATTCGAGTTATGGAAGCTGAAGATGGAATGTTTTATTGTTGACAAAGATCAAAATACTGCTATGGATCCAAGTACTAAGCTCACTAGCATGTAAAAAGAAGATTGAGAAAAGTTAGAAAGAAAAGGAGAAGCACGATTTGATTCTACCTCTTAGATTCAGTGTTGTTGAGTGTTTATGGAGAAGACAATGCAAAGAAGCTATGGGATAAGCATGGGGATTTGTATCAGTCAAGGTCCCTAGTAAATACATTATTTCTTCGAAAGAAATTGTTTCATCTTAGGATGGAGGATAGTGACACTCTGGAAGATCATCTAAATGTCTTTAATAGTATTATAAGTCAATTGGATTTTATTGATATTAAGATAGATGAATAATATAAGTTTATTACGTTTCTATGTTCTTTTCCAAACTCTCAGGATAATCTAGTTTTAACGATTGGTAGTGACACTCAATCCATGATAAAGTTTGAGGATGTAGTTGCATCCTTGTTATCAAAGGAAACAAGGAGAAAATCCATGGATGATGTGACAAAGGATGTTCTATTTGTGAGAGGTCATTCCCAAGAGAGAAAATTTTCATATTTTGGGGGAGAATCTTAGTCTAGAGGTAGATCAAAATTTCAAGGACAATTTGAAAAGGAATGTTGGAAATGTAGTAAAGATGATAATTATAAGAAAAAATGTATATCTAAGACTATATATAATGGTAATGGATATGATGATGCTCCTTCCACTGTATAAACAAACTCGTTGCAAATGAAGGAGGGGATGTTTAATTGACACATATAGGTACACATGTTGATCATGATGTATGGTTGATCAGATCATGTGATTTATTTCATATGAATCCTCAAATGGGGTGTTATATCATAAAATTACACATTCTTTTCCTGTGACCACTTTCCCATGTTTCATTGCATGTCGACACTTCCATGACGACATTTCATGAAAGTCACTGAAAAACACCTTGATTATAGGAGCTATATATAAAGTTTTGTAACTTTGTTTAACCTCTTATTTGGACCATTGTAAAGGTATATGAGTAAGGAAAAAATTTCCAAAAGACACAAAATCCTGAAAATCCTTAGAAGCACCCTAAAAATGAGTTTTCTTGACCTAACCACGACTTTGGTTAAGGGAACCAATGGTTATACCTTTGAATTTGGGACTTTGCTTCACTAGGCCCTTGATTTTCACATGAAGTGGTAAAAAAATATAAAAATATGAATGATTCTCATATCAAGGGTGGTTTGGGTGGTTTTGGAACTATTTTGGAAGTTTTAACTGATCCCTATTCGACCCCTACTATTCAAGGAAGTATATAAGAGAGGGAGAGAGTTCCTTAGAGGGGACTTGACCTTTGCATTGTTATGTTGGAGAAATTGGGACTCTCATCCCCATACCTTTTCCCCAGATGTCATCTTCCCGTGTTGCAGAGCTTGGAGGATTAGTTCCTTGGAGAAGAGAAGCAAGAGAACCAAATCAAGGTTTCATGAGGTGCTTAGCAAGAGGAGAAGGTGAAATCTGTACTTCCTCCACTTGTTTAATAAAGACGTGAAATACTTCTTTTTCCCAAATCATTGTTCATTGTTCATTAGGGTTTCATGTTTTACTGAACACAATCTCCTTCCATATAGTCTATTTGGTTTGAGGAAGGTTAAACTTGTTTTGCAGGTCTCTTGGATTGAGGAGTAAGAGGAAGGGATATACAAAGCTTGGACCAACCTTCACTGAATCAGGTATGGAGCTTACTTCTCTCTAAATATTTCTTATACATTCTTGTTGAACATTGTACATATGTCTTTCAACCCTAGCATGTTGATGGCCTCTTAACCCCCAGCCATAGGAACAGTTTCCTCTACAACAGAACTAGCGACTCTGCTAGGGAGAGCCTCTCCTGTTTGGGGTTTCTATGTATTTCTTCCAATTCTTTTTAAGGTTTTAGGTCCTTCTTACAACTTAGGAGCAACCTTTGAGTTTGATAGAAAACCTCCCCTTCCTTCCTAGGGCAGTTTTAGACCTTTTTTGGGATGTTTTCCACGCATTTGCAGGTTATGGACTGAACAATTGCAACTTTGGGATGCATTCATGATGATGTATACTTGAAAACTACGTGTCATTCATGACCCTGCCTTAGGGAAACTCGCGAATGCCTCTATATGTGCCATTTTTCATTAATTTTGGTTTTCTAGTTGTTTGAGGGTTGTTTGATGGGTATTTTAGGTTCCTTTGCATGTGCATGACTCCAAGGAGTTAGTGTCATCTATTGGGAATTCTATTTATCTATTTTTTAAGTCCTTTTCAATTCCTTTATCTTGTTTTGTTTCTTTCCCCCGCACCTCCTTCTTTGGTTTGACCTTGTTGGACAAGGTGCCGAGCAACCTCTATTTGCAAGTTTAGGATGAACCTTGGACCTTCTTGACCCTTTTTTGTGTCAATATTACTTCTTAGTCTTTTCATGCCAAAGTGGTTGTCTTGTTTACCTTTACAAGTCTCCCTTACTAGAGAGGTTCTATCCAGTCCTAGGGAACCTTAGGGCCTGTTTGAGGGGTGCAGAGCAGTAGTCTATTTGATTTTCTTACATTAGTTTGCATGCATTAGTTGATACACTTTTTTTCTTTTGCATTCATAAAAGAAAATAAAAAAGAACATATAGTTTCTTCATATGAACATATATTAGGGTTTTGTTCTTAATTTCATGGCATGTCATTGTTCTTGGTAAAATAAAAAGAAGTTTTTCTTTCGTGGATTTCAAGTTTCAGTTTTGAAAAAGTAAGATAAGTAGGTTTGCTTTTGCATTTCATTTATATTTTTCTTAGACATATTGTTTCTTCTTTGAATCAAAACACCATTGGTTTCACCTTTGCCACCCATTGAGTAATCAACAACTATAAAAAGAATGTTTAATATCTAAAATACATTAGAAATTGTTTCTTTCTAGGGACGACACACACTAGTCTAGGCTAGTGTTTTGGGTTAGGGACTTTTTAACTTCCCAAAACTTCAAACTCAAACATAGTGGCCTATCTTTTAGGAAATCCAACTTTGTTGAGAAAGACACGGAAAAGATCCTCTCACATAGGATTCAAGCACAAGGTCATGCAATACTAATTAGTTGGAGATATCCCTCCTATACTCAGTAGAGGATACACCAGAGCTGCTGCATGTTTGTGGACTTACTCAGTATGTCCTTCTTGCCCCGTGTGGTTCCTGGTACTATTTAGGTTTCGAGCTTAGCTACCCTGTCCATGTGCATCGGCTGGACTAGTGACTGTTCCACCAAACTTTCTCTGTGATTTTGGTAGCCTTAATATCTTGTTTGCTAGGACCATACACATGTTATAGTGGAAGGATATTTCCACTATACCTAGGGTAGACTTGGGAGGTAACCTCATTTGACAATTTGGGAGGGGGGTTTGGTGATTCAAATTATTTCACCAAGAAAACTCATCAAGAGACACCAAATAATTACTCTCTGACCTTCACTAGTTTGTTCTAGGCCCTAATCATCGACTTTCCTTTGGAAGGTACCTTTGTTTTCCTGGTTTGATACTTAGGCATTTTCTGCCTGTGGTGTGTTTTTTTTACTGTTGGTTCCTTGTTGACCTCAGACTTTATCTTCTTGTATAAAACTATGGATAATACCCCTACGAACACTAACATGGATGCCCCCATGATAGGGGCTCCTTGTATGTTTTCTCTCACCAGGAATGTTGGTGTTCCTTTGATGGCCACCTTGGATCTGCATGGATTCACCCTAGGGATACTGATTTGGTTTTTTTCCACTCCAACTATCCTGAATACTCTTGATGCTTCTAAAGAAATATCTTTATATCAAGGGCATCAAAACAATGTCTCCCCTTTTCTTGAAGTATCCTCTCCTCCTCCTTCTACCTCATGCAGTGAAAGTTCTGATACTAGTAACCTACAGTCTAAAAGGAGTAAAATAAGGAAGAATAGGAAGAAGACCCAAAAGCAAGGGGGCACCCGTTCAACCTATGCAGTTCAAGTTGAACCTCACCACCCATCCTTTGGAGGTCATGCTGGGGGGACCTATCCAACCTCTGCAAGTCACGTTGGATATAAGCACTCAAGCTCTGCAAGTCAAGTTGATATCCACCACTCAGCCTCTGCAGGTCATGCTAATGGAGCCTTTCCAACCTCTTCAAGTCATGTTGTACCCAGTCACCCAACCTCTAGAGGTCATGCCGGGAAACCTTCCTCAACCTCTGTAAGTCAAGTTGACCCTAAACACCCAGCCTCTGCAGGTCATGCTAGGGGCACCCATCCAACCTCTGTAGGTAATGTTGGGTCCATCCACCCAGCCTCTGGAGGTCATGCTTAGGGAACACACTCAACCTCTGCAAAGCAGGTTGACCTTAACCACCCAAACTTTGGAAATCATGCTGGGGGAAAACAACCAACCTTGGTAAGTCATGTTGGACGTAACCACCCATCCTCTGGAGGTCATGCTAGGGGAAAGTAGTCAACCAATGCAAGTCAAGCTGGAATTGTTGAGAAAACTAACCATTTGAAACGTAAGACAAAGTTCCCTTGCAGGTTTTGTGAGCGAGACCACCTTACCCACCAGTGCCTTGACATTGTAGAGGTACGAAGAGTTTGGTTCCAAGGACATCATGTTTCTGAAAAACCTATAGTTTCTCAACAACCTACGCAATATTCAGTTGATCAAGTGGTTGAACATTTTCAGTCTTTGGTTCACCCCACTCTTCCTTCAGACAGTGACCTTTACTAAGTGATTGAACCAATTTTATCTTTGTTTGATCCCACTCTACATTCGGAGAGTGGCATTCATTAAGTGGTTGAATCGATTCCTTCTTTGATCAATCCCACTCTCCCTTTAGAGAGTGAATTGTCTTCTAGTCACATTTTCTTCACTACTAGCTTAGAACCTTCTAGAAAATGGGGCACTTAACTCGTTTCAAACGAACCCCCACTGAGTTCTCGGAATGCTTCCTTAAATTAGGACAACCTAGCTCAGCCGCACCTTCCTTCTAATGCACCTTTCCAGATAAAGGTCAAAATTGGACATTACACGATTGTTCATTGTATTGTTGATGAAGGAGCCTCAGTTAGTATTTTATATGGATGTGCTTGGCGAGGCATGTGATCTCCCAGTCTTATGTTGAATGATAGTCAATTACTGGATTTTGATAGAAGAACTAGTACAACTTTGGGAATTATTTCTCAAACACCTGTTACTTTGATTGGGAAAACTATCTTAGTTGATTTCATGGTGATAGAGGACCCCTTGTACTTTAATATGCTCCTAGGGTGTGATTATGTCTATGCCATGTAAGCTGTAGTGTCAACTTTCTTTCATGTAATGTACTTTAATTGTAACAAATACATTGTCACTATCGATCAATTGGATTTTCGTGATCCCTCTCCTGACCCAACTAGAGACCAAGTCTTTCCTTTATTGATTCCTAGTGTCTTGGTAGACACTACCCTGCCATAGGTGAGCTATGTGGCCTCATATCCCTTGTTCTCATCTGCTATTGAGAAGAATATGTATTCATGCTTTCCTTCTTGGGACACAGTCCCAAAAGTTGACCAGGTGATCCATCCTATACATACTGTGGAGACTTCTTTTCACCCTTTTGATCCATTTGAAAGTTTAGATACGTGTCCTATCTCAGATGATCTACTTCCTTCTGATGAAGTCTTCCTAGAGTATTTGATACAATCTGACCTTCTTATGGATTTTGGTTCAATTGTGACTAACTCTAACCCTGTCTTGCTTAATAAGCCTAATATTTCCATTGATCGATCTTATTATGTTGGTTTGGTTGAGTCTTTGGACTCTTCCCTTGAACAACAAGTTAGTGATCCAGATGAGTTTGATTTTTATTCTAGATTTTTTAACTCTTGTGATACTGAGTTTGTTCCTGCAAAATCTCTCTCTTGTTGATTTTTTCTTTTCTTCTGAGGTTGATCTTATTGATTATACACCCTCGGGAATTGGCACTATAAAGTACTCTTCAATTGATTCTTCCTTGACTACACCTTATGTAGAAGATAGAAAAATTGCATGTGTTTCTACCAAAGTGACCTACATCAAATCGTTTCTTCTCAATATAATTTTGATGTTGTTGTTCCTTGGAGACATGATTTGTAGTTGGATTCACAACTGTTCACTGGCCTCGCCTTGTTGTTTTAGCTGTAAATGCATTCATATGTACCCTGCTTTCGCTTATGAGACTGATGTCGGCTTCCACACTTTTAGATCGTTGTATAAGCCTTCATCTCTGCTCTCATCACCGCTCAACTTTATATCATTTTTCCAGTACAACTTGACACCCTTTACCTTGAGGAGACATTCCATGAGTATCCTTATCTCGCTCATGTTCCTTGCATTATGCTTAGGTTTGTTCCTTGCACTTGGAACTAGTTTCACCTAACTCTGACACTCGTCTCCTCGCATTTAGAGTATTCTTCTATCTCTCTTTCACGATTTTTAAAAATAGCAAGGAGGCCGGGAGTTGACTTTTTCAGACTCGTTAAAACTTTAGGGGAAAGATGTGGAGTTATATTCAAGCCCTAATTTTAATCCTCAAATGTCACTAGATCACCGAGTTCACTTGTCCCTTCAAACTCGTTAAAGTATGTGAAGGAACATCCACATAGGTATAAGTTTACCGCTTTTTCCAGCCTTGTGGATTACATAGGAAAAATGAATACTCTATTTTCTTCGGAATCTAGAAGAGTTTCTTTAGGTATAGATTTATCTCTTTTCTGGGCTTTGAGGACTAAATTTACGGAAAAGGACCCTTTTTAGAGTTTAGTTTTCTCTTTTTCGTGCTCTAGACCTAAACATGAAAAAGATTTTGAGTGTTCTTTATGTCATTTTTCATGCTTGTTAAACTCCTAGTACAAAATCATCGAGTTTACTGTTGTCTGTACCATTCTCGTAAATAAATGGAACTTTTCGAGTGATATTTCTTTCCTTCACACATTAAAATTAAAGTGCTTCTGCTTGCTTTTGAAGGAGTGTCGATATGGTGATAGTTTACCCATTTTTCGGACCTTGCCGACTAACTACGAAAAAGGCATACCTTAGTTCGCCTGGACTAAGAGAGTTCTCCTTTGGATTGTTTTACACTTTTTTGGACTTAGGAGACTAACTTTACAAAAAAGTACCCCCTAGAGTCTTCTTTGTAGTTTTCAGACTCTCAAAACTATGAAAACACAGTCGAGAATTGACTAATTTAGGCTTGTAAAATCCACGAATCAGTGCTTTTATCAAGCATTATTTTGTTTCTTCTTCGAGCTTGCCAACAATGAAGAAGGTCCCGAGTTTGCTTTCTTGGACTCGTTAAACGTTTACAAGAAAGAGGGAAGGGGAAGTTCATTCACATGTTTTTGACATCATGGCACCAAGTCTTGTCTCCTTGAGAAAAGCACCAGTTTGGAGTCTATCAGCAGTTGGGTTCTAGTTTTTGACCTTACCCTGATTCATAGGTTTTCTCCTCCAGTTGGCTCCTTTTCCAATTATATGGGGAACCTGTTAATGTCTCCTAAATTGCAGATTTGTGTCGTTGGTATTTTTGTGTCAAAAGATGCCTAAGTCACTATTGTGTCATGCTCTATGTTCAAGGATAAACCTTTGTCGGCCATTCTATATTTTCCTTTAAATTTTGTGTCGGCCATTCCCTGGTATTAGTTCATTATAACATGTCTTCGACGGTCTTTGTTGTAAAATTTTGTACCAGTTCCAGATCCAATTAGCCTTTGAATTACTTCATGTTGGATGATGGAGGATGCCTTAATTCCTTCCTTCCAACCGACCTATTCCTATCGACGTCAACATATCTATTTATGGGAATAACATTTAGAGTTTATGATGGTACCTTAGGGATTGCAGTCATTAGTGGAAATTTCCCTCGCTATTGGGTAGTGGGAGTATCTCACTGTCTCCAACTCGATGGATTCTTCAGGTGTTTGAATTCAATACCCTTTATTCACACTTGTTAGAATGTACTAGGTACCTTAGGGACCATTTTCATTAATGGTGGTTTCCCTCGTGTTTGTTAACGGTTCTCATCACTGACATGTAATCAAAAGGTTTCCTCCATGTTTGAATTCAACTATTTTATTCGCATGGTTAGGATTCATACCTTTTGGGCGGTTGGGATTGAAGACCTTGGGTCGAAAGTAGCATCGTCATATTTTTGTATTTCTCGAGTTGCGCAAGACCTTGTCACACTTCATATGACATTTTTTGAGACATAGATCCTCCTTGTATTCCTGTGGATATGATCGATTATTGAGCATGGATCCACCTTGTTCATTTGTGGCCATGACTCCTTTTAGATTTTATATGGCGCCTTTTTGCATATTGTGCGACCATGATAGTTACGTCAGTTATACACATGTTGGATCTGCTTGTATCTTTATGGAGATCATTTATACATGGACATGTATGTCCCAGAGATCAATTTTGTATGACATTTATCTCTCTTTTAGGTACCTTCGTTCGAGCCTATGATCTTAGATTCTCCGTCGCTTTGACTCCATACTCAGCTGTTTCCTTTTTATAATGTATTTTGGCTATCTCCTTCCCATTTAACTTCATACATTAGGGGGCATTTGTTATAGCCTAAAATGACACATTCTCTGCCTATGACCACTTTCCCATGTTTTCGTCGCATGTCAACACTTCCGTGACGACATTTCATGAAAGTCATTGAAAAACTCCTTTATTGGAGGATCCATATATGGAGTTCCGTCACTTCTTTTGACCTCTTTTACCAACCATTGGAAAGGTATCTGAGTAAGGAAAAAATTTCCAAAAGACACTAAAGCCTGAAAATGCTTTGAAGCACCCTAAAAATGATAGTTTTTGACCTAACCACGACTTTGCTTAAGGGAACCCATGGTTATACCTTTGAATTCGGGTGGTTTGGGTGGTTTTGGAACCTTTTTAGAAGTTGTAACTGATCCTTATTCGACCCCTACTCTTCAAGGAAGTATATAAGAGAGGGAGAGAGGTCCTTGAAGGGGACTTAACCTTTTCATTGTTATGCTGAGAATTGAGACTCTCATCCCCCGCACCTTTTCCCGAGATGTCATATTCCTATGTTGCTGAGTTTGGAGGCTGAGTTCCTTGTAGAGGAGAAGGAGGAGAACCAGATCAAGGTTTCATGAGGTGCCCAGCAATAGGAGAAGGTGAACTCTGTACTTCTTTCACTTGTTTAATAAAGATGTGATGTCCTTCTTTTTCCCAAATCATTGTTCAATGTGTGTTGAATCTAAGTTATGATTATGTGATGATGCTTACAAGATTAGGGTTTCATGTTTTACTGAACATAATCTCCTTTCATATAGTCTATTTGGTTTGAGGAAGGTTAAACTTGTTTTGCGGGTCTTTTGGATTTAGGAGCAAGAGGAAGAGCTAGAGAAAGATTGGACCAACCTTCAATGGATCAAGTATGGACCTTACTTATCTCTTAACATTGATTATACTTTCATGTTGAACATTGTACATCTGTATTTCAACCCTAACATGTTGATGGCCTCTTAACCCCCAACCATAGGAACACTTTCGTTTACAACATGGGATCGTTTTGTGAATATGAAAAATACAATGGAGATGTTTTTTTACCAGGAGATGACTCAACACTGAAAATTCATAGGACATGGATTAATGGTATAGTTATTGCTCAAATATGTAAGGATAAATAATATTCATGGTTTTTTTTTGCCCATTCTAGATCTCGCCAAAAACTTGATATCTGTAGGTAAGATGGGTGATCTAGGTGTGCATGTTATATTTGAAAATGACACATGAAATATAGTTTGAGGAGCAATAGTGTTGATTCAAGGAATTTAGATTGGAGATATATACAATTTGTTGTGAAGAAATTTCATTAATGGGTGTAAAAATTCTATTGTTTATGAGGATAACAATGTAGAACATAAGACCTCTATTGTCCATGTAAACAAGACACTGTTATGTCATCAAAGACTGGGACATATTGGAGAGAAGGTCCTTGGAGAATTACATGGTAAAGGTATGGTTGAAGGTATGTCCAATTTCTCATTAAATTTTGATTTTATGTGAACATTGCATAAATGGTAAATAAAATCTAGTGAGATTCCCATATGGTGCTATAAGAGCATAAGTAATATTTTAACTGCTATGTTTCCACCTCTTGGTAAATATATGTATTATGTTTCATTCATTAATTATTTCTCGAGGACCACATGGGTCTATTTCTCCATAAGAAATATGAGGTTTTATGTAAATACAAAGAGTTTAAATCTCTTGTAGAAAACTAGGCAAAGAAGAAAATGAAGGTGTTGGGGATATATAATGTTGGAGAGTTTTGCAAAAATAAGTTTGAGGAATTTTGTAAGAAGTGTGGTATAGTAAGAAAAAAGACTACTCCATACACACCTTAATACAATGGAGTCATAGAAAGGATGATCGAGATGTTGTTGTACAAGGCAAGAAGTATGCTCAATGGTGCAAGGGTATCATAGGAATTATGGGTAGAGGCACTAGATATTGCATGTTACCTAGTAAATCAATCACCTACATCAACACTTGTTGACAAAACTCCACATGATGCCTTTACTGGTAAAAAACCCTCTTTAAACATCTCATATATTTTGGTTGTGATTCTTATGTGCATGTTCCAAAGGAAAACAAGAGTAAGTTGGATAATAAAGTTGAAAGACGTATCTTTATTGGTTATAAATATGGTATGAAAGGTTATAAACTTTGGAAACCGATAACTAAGAAGACTAATTATAGTTGAGATGTTGTATTTAGAGAGGTTAGAGTTCCTCCCAAACAAGAATTCCAACCCAAATAAGGATAAGCAAAACCAACAAAGTTTGATATGGAGGGTGAAGAACGTGACTCAACGGAAGAAGAAGAACCAAAAGAGAAAGAACCTCAGGTTCATGCCTTGAGGAGATCTGTTCATGAAAGAAGGAAACCTGAAAGGATATCCCACCCGATTTATGCTCAATTTTTGGCTTGATTTGTTATTGACGATGGTCCTAGATCTATTAGGGAGGCAATGTATTTAGGGGATAATAAACTTTGAAAGAAAGCCACGGTTGAATGTAATGAACTATATATATATATATATATATATATATATATATATATATATTAAAGATTAATAAGCATTAAAAATCAAATGNTGAAAGGTTATGCCTCTTTACGAAAGGGTACCAATAGGGTATTTGTACAAACGTCATTCTCATTGTAATATCATCACTTATATTATCAAATATATTTTATTATCCATAGATGGATTATTTATTTTATTTACATTGGGTTTTCCCGTAAGAAACCGAGTTTCTAATATATTAAAGATTAATAAACATTAAAAATAAAATGAACTAATAATTAATGAAGAGGCAACTTGTTGAAAGGTTACGCCTCTTTACGAAAGGGTACCAATAGGGTCTTTATACAAACGCCATTCTCATTGTAATATCATCATTTATATTATCAAATATATTATATTATCCATAGATGGATTATTTATTTTATTTACATTGGGTTTTTCCGTAAGAAACCGAGTTTCTATGTTCAGTGGTATCAGAGCCCCTTTCTAGACATCTTTACTTTGACTTTTCACTAAATTCGGACTATCTAAAATTTCTTGGGTTTCCCTAAAATTAGGTATTTGACTACCTTATCCGGTTTAAATTTTTTTTTTATTATAGATTTATTATTATAATTATTATAATATTTAATTAAGAAAAATATTATTATTATATTTAAATAATTATTATTATTATATTTAAATAAAATAAAAAATAAAAACTAAAAACTTAAATCTAAAAACTAAAACTCTTCGTAGTCCACAACACGACCTCCTGCCCATCTGCTTTCACCTGCCAACAATCTACACTCCCTGCTCACAATCGCTGCCGTAGTCCATGTGGGTCATCAACCCACACTACTCCACAACCCCAAACAATACTCAACCTGATGCAAAGCATTCAATGCGGCTGCAACAGATATGCTAACCCTTAGATCTTAAACAGTTTTGATCCAAGGGTTAACATGCCTGCTGCAGGAGTATTGAATGCTCTGCAACAAGCTAAGTATTGTTGACCCTCCACAACACCCCACCTACGCAAGCATTCCATCACCCATGCATTGTTCCTCTCCCAGCTCCACGTGCTCCTCACGCACCATCCACGTTTTCCCTTGGTCCATACACCATCACCCACATGTCCACGACGTTGTCAAATATTCAAACAATATATTTACCAAGGTCACATCATGTGGTCAATTGAGGTTTATTTTTAAAACAACGTCGTTAAGGATTGTTCCATCTCCGCGTCTTAAGATTCGTCGTGAGAAGGATAAATGTTGTGGAACAAGAGCCACGAGGTGGCAATGTCCCCGACATTGTTATCTGCAGTTGCAAAAGCATGTAGAGTTGATTTTGCAATTGGAAATAGCTAGTGCCAAACCTTAAAATGAAAATGTTGTGAAGGATTGGTATACCAATTCCTCATTTCCTCTTTTATGCATTTTCAATTGTAATAATATGCACAAGGAAACCCTTCAAATTGGAAAAAAAAAATATTCCTCACTTTAATTGAAAAATAAGGAGTTCTACTATCAAGAGGAAAAAATACACTTATGAAATAGGACCAACTTTGACATGTTTAACCTTAAGAAAATTTCCTGGATTTTTTTAGCTTTCACATAAGTTAGCAAGCTATGAAGAATTGTAGTGTTACAAGTACATATATGCATATACATATCATTTTAAAGATTTAACACTCCATTTTCTTAGTAGCACAAAAATTACATATTTTCTTTTGTTGTCATGATGTTTTGTCTAATATCTATTTTCACTATAAAAATCTTGAGAATTTCTAATTTTCTTTTATAAGCCAAATATAGTAAAAAATACTTTTGATTTCTAAATTAATACAATTTTTATACATATTCATAAACTAACAATCATAACAACAAAATTAATCTACATTTTTGTACACTTCTTAAACATAATTAAATTTGTTAATGACCAAGAATTTAATAAAAAAATTGCAACTTAGGATTTCCATTATTATAATTTATTTTTGTCAATTTTTGTTAGGTTATTTGGTTAAGGTGTAGGTTTAGTTAATATTATGTTATAATAGTTTTTTATAATATAATTATTAATCTTTAATATTTGAAACCATTAATAGTAATTATTTTTATTTGGTACCCTTAATTATTATGTAATCTTGAATTTAAGATTTATTCTTTTAATCAAACATTAAATTGTTAAGATTTATTTTTTCAAATTAAATAAAAATTATTAGATATTAAATTTATGAAAGAGTGGTATAACAAATTATTTAAAAGAAACAAAAATTTATAAAATATATCAAGTTATTGTAAAATTTTAAGTTTCATGATCTTATTAATGATATGAAACTTAGTCTAGATAGCTAAGAATAAATTTAACATAATATTATATTAATACCACTTTAAATATTTTATTTTTATCGTAAAATCAATCTCTATTTCAATTTTCGAATGAGGAGTGTCACTCTTCTTATTTCAAGAGTACTCCAGCTTTCTTCTTACATTTTGTTATGAATTAAATATTCATTGACATTGTAAAAACAAAAGCATTGATAACCACTTACAATCATTCCTATTTAAGGGGATGCAAAAGTGCCCTGTAAACTCCAGTTACTTATTCCCTATTTTCCACACAAACAAACATTACTTATCTTCGATCAATCTTCAGTATCTCACTATCTCACTGTTCTTACAGCTACTGCTGTTAAAAGATGCCCAGTCACACCTCCACATATAAACCAGTCATTATCACCAAGTCTAATCAATAATAAATGAAGAAATTACAAAACAGAGTAAGCGTGTAACACTCCATTAATGCAATCATTAAACACCCACTTCTCTCTAGCGTGTGGAATCATTCATGCAAATCAGAGTTGGAATTTGACGGGCAAATGCCCGTCTTGGGACATTTTTCCCGTCAAATACGGGTAAAAATTCAACAAAACCAATAAAACGGTTAAATATTTTCATAAAACGTGGTTTTGATGGTTTATAATTTTTTCAAAACGTCGTGATATTCGTAATACAACACTATGTATAGCCTGCCACGATCAATACATTCACATAATTCTTTTCTATTTTAAAAAATCTGCATATATTTCAGAGCAGTATACCAGCTATTACAATCCCATCGTACGTGGCAATAATGTTTCTGAGGACATGGTGGAGACAGGTATTATTTTCGAAAAATAAAGATAGCCGAGTAGATATCAGTTCAATAGTTTTAAGAAAATCTAATATCTACTCACCATCACGTGCTGCTGTTAGTGGGTATTACGTAGCTAACTTTGCATGTGCTAATCTAATGCATGCATTAATACCATCTCTAATGATATTGTATCTTCAACATCCAGGAAGACAGCTGCGGATGAATTATGGTTTCTACCTACCATAGCTACAGTCCTTCAACCGTGCATTCACATTGGACTTTTTGTTTCAGTTGTTGTTTCACTCTTAAAAAAAATATAGCCCGAGTTACAGTTCTCACACCAGGATAACCTGGAGGGTTGACCAAGATTGGGCTCTTCAAGGATATACTAGTTTTGCCTATGACTTGTTACTATGAGCTTCTGACTTGTTACTGTGAGCTTCTCAGTTCTTGTGGATTTCTATACTTGGAATAAAATTGTAATATCATTGGTTATAGATTACAACCAATGAAGGAAAATTCTACAGCAACCCTATACCACTTTTAGGAATCTCAAAACCAAACACAGCCATGAGCATGAATATATTCAATCTACACTGTTGAAGTAAAAAAAACATAGATAAACTCCATCATTCCAAAATGTTCACAACACCAAATTAGTCTTATTGACTTCCACTGAAATTGATTTTATCATAATTCCAATATGCTCACACCACCGAATTAGGCCTCTTGACTTCCACTGAAATGGATTTCATCACTTCTTCTGATGTATTCACTTTTACTATAGAGACAGAAATTCAGCACTTTAAAGTAGAAAGTGCATAATCATTCAAAGATGTAGATTTTAAAATCCCAATATTCTTAGATTTAATGGATCAGAGATCCATGGAAATGGTAATAAACCTTCTACAAAATGAATACACACAATTTTAACTCTGTAACTCACCCAGTAAATTACATGTTGCATAACTTTATTTTGCCTCAATACATTTCATAAACAAAGCTAGGCTATGCTCTCTGGTCAAACACAGAATCATTAATCTAAACTCAATTCTTGGTAGAAAATTGTACAAGATTGTGTTTGTGATGAGCTTATAAATGCATCACTAGAAGATTTGTCTACAGAAATTGATGGCTTCTCCAGTATTAATATTATTGTGGAGTGAACATTCGTGATCATCTGATTTAGTTTCCTTTCGATCTCATTCAATTTATGATGCCTCATCTCAACTATTTTTTTGTGTAAGTTTGAATGTTGGATGAAAGCATAGATAATAGTTTGGAGAACAACATCTTGTTGTGTATTTTATTTGACTTTTTTTTTTTAAGAAATGTTGAGTTCTTAGCCCAAATTTAACCACATTTATACTTTAGTGTTAATGGAGTTTTTATTCTACTCTTCCCCAATTAACAAAATCCAATTTGGAAACCTGTAAACAATCTGATAATTCATGTCTTAGGAAATTATACTATTTCCACCCAATGGTCTTTAGGTCAAACCAATGGGGTTTTGATCATCTCTAAGTGATGGGACTATTTCGAGTTTGTGTAAAAGGAAATATGAATACACTTTGCTGGTTGTTCTTGATCCATATTTACAACACATCACTGACACTTACATATTTAATTAAAACTTTATTACTGACTGGTATATATTTAAGTAAAACGTTTAGTGAAGGGGAATGTTAAACCCCAAAACATCAAAAACAAATTGTTTGACAGGTAAAATTCTAGTGAAATTCCAACACTGACCATAAGAGTCTCATTTCTGACCCAATCTTGGAAAAGTTGATCATTAATAAAACACAGACAGATCTGATTTTGGAAAACTTATAGGCAACTGCTCATAATAAGATAGGCTTCTGAAACAAGAGAACATCCAGCGCAGTACAGTCAGTCTTCTTGCAAAACTCCCATTAAAACCATTCGCTCTCTACTATAATGTAATCCTACATTAACCGACAAACCCTAACCAATCAAGAATTTTGAAATTTTTCATTTCAAACAGTTTGCACAAGAATACTCATAGCATACATAATAAAGAAGAATATGAAGGCACAATTGCCAATAAAAAAGCTGTCCTCTATACCACTGATTACCACCCGTCATTGTAGAACAAAACCACCAGATAAAATTTTACATAAAAAACGCAAATCAAAGTTAGAAGCATTCACATCACACCAAACTGTAATTATCCCATCTTCAGAATCCAGATGTAGTGGTTTGGAACTATAGATGCGGGCCATTTGAACTCACTCTAATAAGTAACAACCAAATATATACCTTGTATCCAATATCAATCAAGCAAACTTGATAGAAAGGTAGAAACATTTCCAATAGTTACCATGGGACAGTTAAAATTATAGTTTCTCTTTCAAAGAATCGCATATGATTTTCATTGGCTTAATACTATAGATACTTAAACAGCCTAGGAAAGGATGGTTGAGACATCACTCCACAAAATAGTACATTACCAATCAACCATTCTCTTTGGAGTAGGGATTAAAACTAATATCTTAAACTATGTAAATTTGACAGAAAGCACAAATCTCACGCGTGCTAAAGAATGCCATTTAGATCACACAAAATCCCTTAAAGCAGACTAACCCAAATCTCAGGTAAAGTCATACAATGATATGCTTTTATCATCAGAAACACTTGCAAGCCTGCCTGCTCTAGAACCAGATGACCCAGTTGGACGAAATGCCACACCCCATACTTGATCAGTATGATTGGTCATTGTTTGGACAGATGACCGCATCGAAAGGTCCCAAAGCCTAACTGTTCTATCGCTGGATCCTGTGGCAACAGCTAAACCATCTGGGCTGACATCAATACTCAGAACCCAACTTGCATGTCCGGACATAGCACAGATGAGGCTCTTGTTATCAACATCATACATATGAATATGCTTGTCATCTGAAGCAGAAAATAAGATCCTAGAATCAGTGGGAGAAAAAACAAGGGATCTCACAGGCATGTAATGACCTTCCAAATTGTACAGAAATTTGGCTCGTGTCACATCAAATATTGCTATTGTTCCATCCATAGTACTGCATGCAAGACGACTTCCATCTCGATTCCATGCAACAGCCAGAACAAATTTTCCTCCAGCTTTTTCTGATGACTTTGTGTTAGTACCCTCTCCTTTAGGAACTTCAAGAGAAACATCTGTCCGCCATGAAGTGGTCTCCCACAGCTTCACAGAGGCACTACCCCCTCCAGCTACAGCCAACATATCACCCTGCAAAACACAAACAAAACAAAAAGTCAATACTCAAACTTGTACGAGAAGAATGTGAAAGAAAGAAAGAAAAAAACTGTGCCAAAGATAAGAGGCTGCTTCCAAAGATATAGAGGTTGTTGTTGGATTCAAAGCTACATTTTCCAAAACCGGTCTCGAAATAAACAAAGCCTTGGAGTTTTGTAAGCGATTTTCCATGTTTGCCACTGGTACTAGTTCATTTCGAGAATGTGTAAACACTGTTGCCAATGTGCTCACTAGACCAATCTCATGGTGGTCGTATTGGCTCTTATAAGCTATTGACCTTAGCAATCTTTCCTAGTTAAGCATAAAGAATATAAAGTTTAGTAGACTACAATCATTTTTTTTTATTGTGTTTTAATTTTTTATATGATTTTAATGAATATTACATTATCCTAATGTCAATTTGACAATTGCCTCCATTTTAATATCCCAGGTCCATTGCTCTTCATAATAGAGAGAATCTAGAGCACATACAGTTTCATTCACACTAAAAAGGGAAATCAGTTGGGGTCATCAAAGGCAAAAGATTGTGTTTTCATACAAATCTTTGTCTTCTGTCTTGTCTAAAGGAAGATTACAAGCATTAGATTAAACAATGATGCATGTGCATTAACAAACAAAGACAAAAAATAATCAAGAATAAAGGTTGTGTTAATAAATATTGGCACACTACAATTACAAAACCCACCATTTATAGCCATTCAAGATCACGCCTTGTCATATATTACATCTTTTTTGTACTTCAGTCATACATTATATTTTTTTGCTTTACAGATCTCTCACTTGAAAATTGAAACCATCATGACACTTGCTGCACCAAGAGAATTGACATGCATGCTGCCCAGAGTGGAAGATGTGTATGAAAAAATGGTTGGGAGTTCAAGCCTAATGTCAGAGAAATGAAAAATGAAAAAGAAATGGTAAAAAATAAATAAATAAACTAGCATACATCCATCTTAGGTGCAGATCTTTTCAGCAGCAAGAGGTTTGTACCTGAATTTTATTTATACATCTCGGTGTTTAATAGATCCAGGGTTAAGATTGATCTATGACCCCCATCAAATCATGAGTTTGACGAATTTTGACCAGCAACTAGGTTATATTAACTATTTTTCAGCATTAAATTTATTATTAACTATCATGTGACCATACTTGTCCTAACTTCTTTATAAAGAAATGGACTAAAAAATTGATCTCAATAACTGCAAAAAATAATGAACTCTTTGATTGTGATTCCTTCTTTCTTGTAATACTTTGCACAAACCAATTATGTCTACAGAGTAGGATTTAAACCAAGCAATCCCACAATCCAAGTTGGGGTTTTCAAGTCCTCTTTAGAAATCTGCATTCTGCACTTCCCTTGAAATGATCATTGTTAAGGTCCTACCTGCTTACTATCGGCATCTACTTGTTAATGTTGTAGTAGCTGCGTGAGAATCATCCTCACAAGTCGGCCTGAAAAAGAACAAAAGTCAGCCAAGAAAGAGGTAAGACAAGACAAGTCGGCCCCATAAGAAAAGCACAAGTCGGCCCCAAGGAAAAAATAATTTCTTGGCAACTCACATTATAAATAGGAGGCACCCCACCTCACTTCATTTTCACACCAAGCAACTCAAGCAAGTTCGCTCAAGTGAGGAGATAAGTTCGCTACAGCTAGAGGGGACTGATTTTGGGGTTCTCCAATATTGGAGAAGTTTCTCTTTGTGTTTTCTTGGGTTTATGCTACTATCATCTGGATGTACATCTATCTCTGAACAACTTATCTCTCTTCGAAGGGTGAGCTCAAGGGTGACATTGTTTTGTCTATGGTTGGGAGATGATCTTTGTGATCATCATGGTTAAACAAGCTCCACACACTGTTTTTGTGGTTTGAATATTCTTCTAGTGATCTTGGTTTTGCAGCTGTCAAAGTATAACATGGTATCAAAGCAGTGCTAGAAGTCATTGCCGAAGAGTAGGGCTCCACATTTTTGGTGTATTTTCACCTCAGATCATCCTGAAAGGATCATAGGGTAACTCGCCCTCCTAGGGCACATCTTTCTGTGGAGGCCAAACTTAGTTTGGTGAAACTTCATTTTTTGACCTAATACTACACAACCGAAACTTAGAGCTTAGTTTGGTGAAACTTCATTTTTTGACCTAATACTGCATGACCGAAACTTAGAGCTTCTTGGATCTATCTCTTCAGACCACTAAATTGGTTCGATCTTGCCTTGCTCAAGCTCGCCTTAGTAGGGCACATTCATCTGTGGCTTCAGTTTTGCAATCCACCACACTTCACCCGTGACCTAGCTCCTGCTAGGGTTTTTGAGGCAATTCTTCAAGTTGCAGACAAAAGTTCAACATGAAGGGTGGACTTATTCAAGTCTAAGCTTCCCATGAAAAATGTTGAAGAAGCTACAGAACTTCTTTTCATCTCAACTCTCTCAGGTACAATTCCCACCACTAACGACACTTGGATGATAGATAGTGGTGCTTCAAGACATATGACAGGCTACAAGGACAATCTTCTAGACTTGATCAAGAAAAAATCACATCTTCGAGTGGTGCTTGGAGATAATGCGAGATATTCCGTGAAGGGATCAGGATCTTCCTCCCTCCAGTTAGAATATGGAGATACACTACATCTTAATGATGTGCTATATGTACATGGGGATGAAAATAAATCGTGTCTCCATATCAGCTTTGGAAGACAAGGGCTACAAAGTCATATTCTTGGACGAGAAGGTGATTGCATGGCACAAGACATCCAGCATGTATTCAGCAAGTGTGATTGGTGTTCGTCGAGAGAGCTTACACAGGTTGAGCACACAACGAGTTCAAGCACTAGTACATGGTGCTACCAGTTTGGGAGAGCTATGGCATCGGAGACTCACTCATTTAAACTATAGAGCTCTTCCATCTTTGAGGATGATGATGATGGGACCACCAGTACTCAACGTAGATCATGATGGTGTTTGTAGAGGATGCGCACTTGGAAAGAATACCAAGAGACCTTTTTCGAGCAGCGAGAGTAGGTCAAAAGGGATTTTGGATCTAGTACATTCTGACTTGTGTGGACCCATGACAGTTGCCTTGGTGGGTGGATATTACTACTACGTGACCTTCATCGATGATTACTCATGGAAGACTTAGATCTACTTCCTCAGGTTCAAAGAATCTAAAGAAGTGTTGTCCAAATTCAAAGAATTCAAGGCACAAGTCGAGAACCTGACAAAAAAGAGAATTAAAGTCTTAAGATCAAATAATGGAGGAGAATACACCACCACAAACTTCAACAATTTCTGCAAGGAAGCAGGAATTAAGAGGGAGAATATAGTTCCCTACAACCCCCAGAAGAATGGGGTGGCAGAAAGGAAGAACATGTCGATCATTGAGGCAACCAAAGCGATGATACATGATCAAGGTCTACCCATGTTCTTATGGGCAGAAGCCTCCAGTACAACAGTATATGTGCAAAACCGGTGTTTGCATAAGCACTTGAAGGACATGACTCCAGAAGAAGCTTTCACAGGTGTGAATCCCGAGGTAGGTCACCTATGTATCTTTGGTTGCTCAGTCTACATTCATGTGCCCAAGAGGGGACAAAGTTAGAACCTTCAGGCAAGAAGGGAACATTTGTGGGATACAATGAATCTTCAAAGACTTACAGAGTTTATCTCCCAGGATCAAGACAGATCGAAGTCAACAAAGATGTGACTTTGAAGAAGAGATTTCAGAAAGGCGAGCAGATCAAACATGGAGATTGATGATGAGGAGCCTGAAGCTCCAGAGGAGATGATGACTTCTCCCCCTCTAGCAATTCAAAGGGAGTCAACCAAGAAGGCTTGGCCGATTGATCTCATTGATCCAGTGCAACCAGTAGATGTTCCCAGAGGCGTTGTTGTCGATCGGAAGAGGCCTAGATGGGCACAACAGACATTGCAGGAGACAGAGGGACATGAAGCTCCCCATGGTACCTTCCGTGAAAGCAAGAGACCTCAAAGATTCTCGAGCTACGTGGCATTGATGAGTCGCAATATTGATTTAAATCCCACCAGCTATGAGGCTTCCACCCAGCATGTATGGAAGGATTCCATGATGGAAGAATACCAATCCATCATGAAGAATGATGTGTGGGACGTTGTGCCGAGACCCGAGGGGAAGACAGTAGTCACTTCCAAGTGAATATATAAAATCAAGCATGTAGAAGATGGCAATCTTGAAAAACACAAAGCAAGATTCATGGCTAAAGGATTCTCTCATAAAGAGGGAATTGATTATGACATGACATTTGCTCCCATGGTTCGGTATACTTCCATCAGGACCATATTCGCTATTGCCTTAGCTATGGGATGGAAGTTGCATCAGATGGACGTTAAGACAGTCTTCCTCAACGGTGTGAGCAAGGAAGAGGTATATATAGAGCAACCAAAGGGATTTGTTATCCATGGAAAGGAGTCTCACGTATGCAAGCTGAAAAAAGGCCTTACATGGACTCGAGCAAGCACCATGTGCTTGGTATGCTCGGATAGACAAATACTTGGTGAGTCTGGAATTCACCAAGAGTGATGCAAACCCCAACCTTTACTACAAGGTTGTTGATGGCAAGTCATTGATTTTGGTTCTCTATATCAATGACTTGTTTCTCATTGGAAATGAGGAATTGATTGGGTGGCGCAAGAAGAAGCTAGCCTCTGAGTTCGAAATGAAAGATCTTGGATTGATGCATTACTTCTTGGGATTAGAACAATAGCAGATCCCTGACGAGATTTTCCTAGGCCAAGGAAAATACGCCATCAAGATATTGAGGAGATTCGGCATGATGGACTGTAAGTCCATGTCCACACCGATGGACATGAATCTGAAGAAGCTGAGAGATTCTGCTTCAGATTCAAATTTGATTGATCTTGCTATGTACCGCCAGTCGATTGGATCTCTGATGCATTTGGTGGACACTAGACCAGATCTATGTTTTGCAATGAATGCCCTCAGCCAGTGTATGAGTTAGTCGAGACAGATACATTGGGTTGTTGTTGTAAAACACATGGCCAAGGAAAATACGCCATCAACATACCGAGGAGATTCAGCATGATGGACTACAAGTCCAACTCCACACCGATGGACATGAATCTGAAGAAGCTGAGAGATTCTGCTTCAAATTTAAATTTGATTGATCTCACTGTGTACCGCCAGTTGATTGGATCTCTGATGCATTTGGTGAATACTAGACCAGATCTATGTTTCGCAGTGAATGCCCTCGGCCAGTTTATGAGCGAGCCAAGACAGATACATTGGGTTGTTGTAAAACACATATTGAGATATTTGTGTGGCACTAAGGGATATGGCTTACGATATGCTTTAAGAGGTGACTTGAGATTGCAAGGATTTTCCAATTCTGGTTGAGTCGAGAGTGTTGTGGATAGGAAGAGCACCTCTAAGTGTTGCTTCAATCTCGGATCTGTCGTGATTTCCTAGTGCAGCAAGAAACAGACCTCAGTAGCACTCAGTACTGTAGAGGTTGAGTACATTGTCACATCCGTTGTAGATTGAGAAGTTGTGTGGCTCCGGAAGCTCCTTGCGGGATTGTTTGGCCATCGCCTAGAGCCAACATTGATTCACTGCGACAACCAAAGTTGTGTACAGTTATCAGTTGTTATATTTTAATGGTTATACAAGATCTAACCATTTAGCATCATAACATCATAACCATACGCAAAGGATCACTGAAAGAAAGACAAATAAGCAATACAAGAAAACACAGATTTTCCTCGAGGAAACCACAGGAGAGAAAACCCCGCAAAACTTCCTCAATATAGAATTCTACCAAGTACAATGTAAAACCCCAAGAACAAGAATAGTTGCTCCTCTTCCACAGTATACTCTCTTTCTCTCTCTCTCTTGCGCTATAAACAAGTGAGTGTGTGTGTTCAAAAGAGGAACACACCTCCTCTATTTATACTTTATCTTCCACTTGACTTTTTCCCTAATAGGTCGGCCCCAACAAACTTACTAGACCGACTTCACCTAGGAAGACACAAAACAATATAATATTATATTCTGAAGAGTTCTATTGACCCGACTTACAACAAAGGTTTCATCTCATGACTCTATGATGACCAAATACAATAATAGCATCCCAACGGAGGAATATAACATCTATGGTAGATTACAACAATAAAATAGATTTAGAATATTCTTCAAAGTTACAATATTTCAACACTCCCCCTTAACGAAAAGGGATATTCTACTAACAACAACAACATCAACTATAGGAGCAAGGAGAGAGAGCATCTTCAACATCATCAAGGTGATACATCTATAAATCATCGAAAGTTTTCTTCAACAACATCAACAACTGGAATAGTTACAGGAACATCTTCAGTATCTCCAGTACTGGAGCATCATCTTCTACAGCACTGAGTCTTCATCTTTGATCTTCATCTTCTGCAGCACTCGATCATCTACAGCAACGCTTGATCTTTCGATCAGCAACAACATCATTGCGCCAAGAGGCGCTCTACAACCCAATATGAAGGAGATCTTGTAACGTTATGTGGAAGATGGTGTAACGTTTGTCCATATTATGTTGTAACATTTGTTACCAACAAAATAATAAAAGATAAAATTTTAATTATCCACCAAAATAAATGTCGGCCACAAAAACAACCTAATATGGGGGAGATGTTGTAATGTTCCTACCTAACAAAACAATAAAAAATTAAAAAATCTAAGTATCCACAAAAAAAAATGTCCGTCAAAAAAAACATCATCATCTGCATCATCTTACTGAAACATCATCTACAACATCAGTATGTAAATACTGAAACATCATCATCTGCATCATCAGTATGTAAATACCGAAACAACAACATCATCATTAGCATGTTAGTGCTAAAGCAACATCATCAATAAATGCTATATCATCATCTACATTATCAGCATAGAGATGTTGGAACATCATCATCATCATCTGCATAAAAATGTTGAAACAACATCATCATCATCATCAACATAAAAATGTTGAAACAACATCATCATCACCAACACAAAGTGTTGTGACCACAACCACATCAACATTATCAACACAGGGTGCTAGGACCACAATTACATCAGCATCATCAACATAAGGTGTTGGGACCACAACCACATCATCAGTATCAACATACAAATGTTGAAGCAACATCGTCATCAATATCAATATAGAAATATTGAAACTACCTCATCATCATCAGTATAGAAATACTGAACCGACCATATCATCAGTATGAAAATACTGAACTTGCCACATCAACATCAGTATGAAAATACTAAACTTGCCACAACAACATCAGTATGAAAATACTGAACCTGCAACACACATGATCCAATTACGAGATGATCAATCCCTTTCACTTTAGGACATAACTCCAAGAATGATACAATCCTATCATGGAGATAAAAGTCTGTGGATTCAATTACAGGATGATCAACACCTATCACTTTAGGACATAAGTCCAAGGATGACGCAATCCTACCACCTCACGGAGACAAAAGTCTGCAGATTAATTACGGAATGATCAACCCCTATCACTTTAGAAAATAAGTCCAAGGATGATGCAATCCTACCACAACACGAAAACAGAAGTCTACAAATCACTTTAGGACAAATGTCTAAGGATGATACAATCCTTCGACACAGAGACAAAAGTCTGCGGATCACTTTAGGAATAATGTCAAGGGATGATACAATCCTTCCACACAGAGACAAAAGTCTGCCGATCACTTTAGGACTAATGCCCATGGATGATACAATCCTTCCACACGGAGAAAAAAGTCTGTGAATCACTTTAGGACTAATGTCCAGGGATTGTACAATCCCATTGCAACATCATCAACTTGCTCCCCCTTTCGAGGAGGGTCTGCAACATCATCATCACTGCTCCCCCTTACGAGGAAGGTCTACAACATCATCATCACTGCTCCTCCTTTCGAGGAAGGCCTACATCATCATCATTGCTCCTCCTTTCGAGGAAGGTCCTTTCGAACCATATCAAGCCATGAGATCATACCTGATCCCAAACATCATCCTAAGGTGCTCTTTCTAGCACTTCCTCTTTGCATCTATAATGGGTTTGTCCTCTCTTGTCAAACCATCGACATATACCAATCTTCTGCATTCAACCTTAAGGTAAAGGTTGGAACCCGCTTTACTCTTGGTAAAGCCTTAGTCCATCAAGAAGTTGAGGTGCTCTTTCTATCACTTCCTCTTTGCATCTATAATGGGTTTGTCCTCTCCTGTCAGGCCATCGACATATACCAATCTTCTGCATTCAACCTTAAGGTAAAGGTTGGAACCCGCTTTACTCTTGGTAAAGCCTTAGTCCATCAAAAAGTTGAGGTGCTCTTTCTAGCACTTCCTCTTTGCATCTATAATGGGTTTGTCCTCTCCTGTCAGGCCATCGACATATACCAATCTTTTGCATTCAACATTAAGGTAAAGGTTGGAACCCGCTTTACTCTTGGTAAAGCCTTAGTCCATCAAAAAGTTGTCCATCCTGTCGTACCATGTCGAACTCGGAGATCTTCTACAGTCACTCCCTCTTTCCAGGGAGGTCTTTTCGGACTACACCCAAGCTTGTCTCGAAAGTGTTCAAGCTTTACACGAGACAGAGGCTTAGTCAACACATTTGCCACATGTTCCTTTGTAGAACATACTTGAGCTTTACAGCTCCCTTCTACAACTTGTTCTTTATCATTCTTCTTTTGTTCATTTGCAACTGCATCATCCGCAACTTCATCGTATATCCGTAACTTCATCATTTCTTCTCTTGTAGGTGATTGCATACAATCCTTCTTACAAGTCAAATGCAATTGTATGATTAGAAACATTTCATAACATACTCATAATGGCAAATTCTTATGCTTAATGGCAAATTCATATGCATATTAGCAGTAAATTGTTCATAAATGCAAAACACTCTAACATGCATAACACACTACCTAAATCTAGGAACATATCTATGTACATAACTGAACAACTAGATATATAGGAAACGACAATCCAAATACTTATCTTTGTTTGTTCAGTAGACTCCATCTTGATCTCTGTCTTCTTGAATTACTAGAGTCTCTACCAATGTGTTCACCTTCATCGTCTAATTCTGAGGACTTCTAATCCTAAGAATCATGTCAAGATTCTCAAACTTTGGGATCTACCGTAGTCACTCCCTCTGAGGTGGAGCATTATCCTCCCTCTGCATCTTGTACTCTCTGCATTAGGACATTGGAGTGACAGGTAGCCTCCTTTGCAACTAATTTTCTTTATATCCATCTATGTCACCTGTCGAGGTCACAAGATATCAAGATCCTTCATCTCAAACTTTGTTGCAAGTTTTCTCTTGCACCCATCTATGAGCTTCTCGTCCTTTGTAGGCTTCTATCTTCAACCTTGTAGTAAAGGTTGGGATCTCCACATCACTCTAGTTAATCCTCAAGCTCCTCGTGTAATTGTATGTGTTATCCTGCGGGTGTCGACTGAGATTGTACAAATCCTTTTGTGCATACGTTGTTCTTTTGTAAAGAGTCTCAAACCCTCTAGGTTGTTGGATCTGTTCTTCTACTTTGATTACACCAACTGTCTAGTGTAATATCCACCACTGAAGAGGTGTGTCTAGCCTCTAGATAAGTGTCTTGCCGTAATCCACTCTTTCTTTCTAATAGAAACCACAAACCTTGCTTTGTATCTTTTGATATTTCGATCTGTTGTATACTTGATCTTGTAGATCTTCTTGGAAGACTTTATAAAACTTCCCTTAACGTCTCGAAATCATATCCAAACATCATTCTATATGATCGACTAGTAGTTCTTGATCATATCATCTTTCCATTCTTCCTTCTTAGGACATTATTTTGCAAAGTGTCATTTTTCGTCACAACTGAACATGTGAGTTGTGAAATGTCCTTCTTCTAAAGTCCTTAAGAATGTTCTTTCTTCTTATTGGCATGAGTTGTTAGGATTCGTCCATCTCTTCTTCTTTTGCTTTGCTTTGACTTCATCTCCCTCTGGATCTATAGCTTATTCTTTGACATAGTTTTTCATGTCATGCTTCTTCAAGTATGAGAAGCACTCTGGACTTCCATGCTTAGGAGTTCTCGACTTTTTCAAGCTTGGTACAGTTTTTCGTCAAGATAAAAATGAGAACCTCAAATGCAAATAGAGAGGATAGAACTTACGAGTGAGATTGCTTCAACTTGATGCTTGCTTGAAGGCTCCTCTAAAACACTGCTTCTGGTGGACCTAGGGTTTGATAGAGAAACCCTAATTTTTCAACTTTGGTATCTTTCAGATCTAATTGGATAGAAAGATGCACCTCCTCAAGGCGAGCTAAGCAACATACTTATTTTCCCAAAACTGTGGACAGAACAACAAAATATCTGATGCCCTAGTTTTCTTGGCAATCGTGTTAGGTCAAAAATTGAAAGTCCACAAAATGAGAAACTTCTTACATAGAAGGATGGACTCTCCTAGGGTGAGTTTAATGGTCTTTTTTCAACTGATTGGTGGAGGGAAGTGCCCGAAACAAGAAGCCCTTGTTTTTTTCTCCAGTTTCTTCTACAGAATTGACTGATCTTGTTTCTGCTATAGCTCCAAAGTTTCTGCTCCTCAAGGTCTGAAACTTCGTCCTGTAATAGCCTAGTTTGTCTTCTTTCCAACCCCACAGGTTAGAGCATAATTGGATTCACCAAGTGGGCCTTATGCAAAGTTTCCCAAGGTGACTTATTTTAAGATTGTTCAACGTAGCGAACTTGTACGGACTGCCATGTGTCATTGTTTCGCCTTCAGAATCTGAAACTTTGACCATAGAAACTATAGTCCGTGCCCTATCTGCAACATCTTGTGAAATTTCATTTGGACCTTCCTAGCCCGAGATATAGCAATTCTCCCAAGGTCACATGTTTAAGGCTGAATTCTGGGAGAGGTTGGAACCGTGAGTTGGAGGAATCATATCTCCTAGATTATAGTGAATCTGAGGCTGAAACTTTCACACAACGTACAACAAGATTTCAACGTCAACCTTTAAAGTTTCAGCTCCTGATCCTTCGCCAAACTTGAGTTATAGCGAAAGTCCCAACATGAATAGTTTTTTTCTTCTAGGGTTTTCAAACATGAAACCCTAATCTTCAGTAGTTGTAGTTGTAGCAGTGTTTCGGTTGCACAAAGACTTCTTTCAAGGTGACTCTGATACCATGTTAGATTTTAATGGTTATACAAGATCTACAACATTTAGCATCATAACATCATAACCATAAACAAAAGATCACTGAAAGAAAGACAAATACAACAATACAAGAGAACACAAAATTTTTCCTTGGGGAAACCACAAGGGAGAAAACCCCGCAAAACTTCCTCGATATAGAATTCGACCAAGTGCAGTGTAAAACCCCAAGAACAAGAATAGATGCTCCTCTTCCACAGTATACTCTCTTTCTCTCTCGCATGCTATACACAAGTGAGTGTGTGTGTTCAAATGAGGAACACACCTCCTCTATTTATACGTTATCTTCCACTTGAATTTTCCCCTACTAGGTGGGCCCCAACAAACTTACTGGGTCGACTTCACCTAGGAAGACAAAAAAAATATAATATATATTCTGGAGGGTTATATTGACCCGACTTACAACAAATATTTTACGTCATGACTCTATGATGACCAAATACAATAATAGTATCCCGACGAAGGAATAAAACATTTTTGACAGATTACAACAATAAAATATGTTTAGAATATTCTTCGAAGTTACAATATCTCAACATCAATGAATCCAGTCTTCCACAACAAGTCAAAGCATATTGAGATCCAGTACCACTACATTCAAGATATGGTGCAAATAGGAGCAGTCGCGTTATAGTATATTTCGACAGACGACCAGACTGTAGATATCCTTACCAAGCCACTTTCCAAGATAAAGTCTACATACTTTCGTGAACAACTTGGTGTGGTGGAGATTACATCCCTCGTTGAGAGGGAACGGTGATTATGCATATACAGTGCATTATCCTGATCACTTCGAGAAGGAGTGAGGAGATCTCTCATCCTGAGATGGGATGGAGAGGCCAGTGCATTCTTCTAATCACTCCGAGGAGTGAGTAGATCTCTCATCCTGAGATAGGATGGAGAGGCCAACGCATGCTTCATGCATTCTCTCGATCACTCTAAGAAGAAGTGAGGAGATCTCCCGGATATCTTGAAAATGACAGAGAGGCTAGTACATACTGGTATGTATATGTGTTCTGTGAAAGACTTCTTGTCTTCATATCCAGCATGGATCAAGGTTGTCTCTGCCAAAAGACGTATATGTGTCCTATGAAAGACCTATGGTCTTCATATCTAGCATGAAACACGGTTGGCTCTACCGAGAGACATATGTAGTCCTGATGTGAACACCTATGATCAGTGGTGGTGATTCAATACACCTGAGTTCTAGGTACACATCCGGGGACAGGTGATTCTACACCTATGAACTATGTCGGTGATTTTGAACACCTAAGTTCTAGGTAAACATTTGTGAGTGAGAAATTTGATGTGGACGCCTATGAACTATGACGGTGATTCAATATGAACTCCTAAGTTCTAGGTGGACACTTGTGAGTCATGTTGTGATACCTGGCTCCAATACTAATAAGTTATGTTATACATAGCTCTGATGCTAGTTAATCATGGTACATGGCTCTGTAGCTTTGTATGCCCACATGAGTAGAGATGCAAAGTCAAGGTCTACGAGGACTATCCGAGACACATCCTGGGAATGGAGTAATAGTCACAGTATTGGAGCTAATGCTTGTTGATAGCCCTTTCCATGTGTATAGAGATGTTCGAGATAGTCGTTATGTACTGTTGATATCCAAATGTGTTCGAGTTGATGATGATGATGCCTCCCTAGCTAAGAGGGAATGTTGGAGTAGTAGTTGGGTGAAAAATAACAAAAGTCGGCCCAAAAAGAAGTAAGACAAGACAAGTCGGCCCCAAGGAAAAATTAATTTGCTAGCAACTCACACTATAAATAGGAGGCACCTCACTTCATTTTCACACCAAGCAACTCAAGCAAGTTCGCTCAAGTTAGGGGATAAGTTCGCTACAGCAAGAGGAGACTGATTTTGGGGTTCTCCAATCTTGGAGAAATTTCTATGTTTTCTTGGGTTTATGCTCCTATCATCTAGATGTACATCTATCTCTGAACGATTTCTCTCTTGGAAGGTCGAGCTCGAGGGTGACAACGTTTTGTCCATGGTTGGGAGATGATCTTTGTGATCATCATGGTTATAAGAGCTATGCACGTTGTTTTTGTGCTTTGATATTCTTCTAGTGATCTTGGTTTTGCAGCTATCAAATTCTAACAGTTGAGATCACAAACAAAAAGAGGAGATTAAATGAAAACAAAACACCAACCCAAAAGCATGCAGTTAAAAGAGAAAGAATGGCAATAAAAAGTGCACAAAAGAGAGAAAGATGCCTAAGCATAAGTGTTACACATGAATACACAAATGCACATAAAAGAGAAAACATGCCAACCACAAGAAAACACCAAAGATTTAGAGTGCCTAAAGGCTCAAACACCTTATATTAGCCTTAGCTCAATGATTAAAAAGATGATGGGAAAATGTAGTTTGAAGTGTGTATTTATATACAGTTCCCCTGAAAAAATCATTGATGAGGTCCTACCACTATTGGCATCTAAATCTACTTGTTGAGATCACAAACAGATACAAAGGCATCAAATGGAACCAAAATGGCAGTAAAAAAACCTTAAGTAAAAATAGAAAAAAACAGCAGTAAATAAATGTGTTAGGGTTGAACCAACAGTGTACCCAAGCATGAGTGCACTACACATTAGATGCACAAATACACATAAAAGAGAAAATATGACAACCACAAGAGAATGCCAAAGATGTAGAAACCCTATAGGTTTAAACACTTTATATTAAAGAGCCTTAGCTCAATGATTAAAAATATGATGTACAAATGAGGTTTGAGTTAGGTATTTATACACACCTCAAGTAGTGCATCCTATCAAGAGGGGTTATGAGCCCACACAAATTAGGCACACTCCCCAAGAGGGTTATTGCACCTACATATCCAAGACAACTAGGTTAGCATTAACCACACCTAGTAATACAATAAAAGGAAGTGTGGCCTTAGCCATGATTACAAGAACAATAATGATACATATGAATGGACTTTGGACACACGTACAAATTACACCAATAACTCCAACATTATTGTTGTTATCAACAATTTAGAATCGATTGCACACAACAACCCTACTAGCACTCCACAAACAACTCTGGTTCATTAGACAATGTCGAAGAATCTCAAGTATTATAGGCCTATGTCACAAGGTTTGGTTTTGAGTTCAGGTTCGGCAACCTTAAATTCGATTTGGGTTCGACTTTTTTGATGAAGTTAAGATGAGGTTTGCCATTAGGTTTGTTTATAAATATATATATATTTCAATATATATATATATATATATTAAGTGTAATGGTTTATATTATAATTCATAATAACATGTGTATATATATGCATATACATATGTGTGTGTGTGCATATGTAGACACACACATGTTATTATGAATTATAACTTATATATACACACATTATTATGAATTATATCATAAACCAATACAACTAAACATCGATAAACAATAAACATATATGACTTCAAGCTATCTATATCTATTGTCAATTAGCAAAAGAATTATCCAAAATCAAATTGGTTGAGTTAAAAAATGGTTAAGTTCTTGTTTTTGTTGCCAGTTCAAAGGGGAAGAGTCCATGCCTGTAGCCACAACAAACAGTGGACGACAAAACCCACAAGCCCGTAGTCGAACGACGCGTGTAAACCTCTTGGTGCTAGTTGCATTTCTAGTCTCCTAGTCGCACTTTCAATATACTAGTTGCACGGCAAGTGTAAGTCTCGTGTTGCTAAACAAATGGGTGAAATTCTAGCTCCAGACTTCCAGTCTCAAGATGCATCCATTGCACCAATTGCAACAACTCGACAACGGCAATCCGGCTCCGATTTGCGATCCCTAAAATCAAGAATGGTGAAAGACTATTGTCAAGGAGAGTTCAAGAAAAACCATTCTTAAGATCCATTAGGGTTTGTTTTTCATTAGGTTCATTGAAAGTGAAGGATGAACAAATTCAATTTAGGGTTCGACATGAGGTTCGATTTAGGGTTCGACATGAGGTTCAACATAGGGTCCAGCAAACTTTAATGAATTTCAATAAATAATTAGGTTCACCGAACTTCGAACCTCAAGGTTGGAAGTTCGGCAAACCCTGTGACATAGCTACAGGCATACACCAAGTGGATTCATAACCAATCACTTCACCTGCACTTGATACCACTAGGTGACTATCTCAAGGAGCCCTCATTTGTCATTCGTTTCTTTAAAGGAACATTGAACAAAGAATTTGTTGACATTTACTTCATCCATCTCACGATAACAACAACGACCATATCTGAATTATTCATACATGGATATTCTTTTGCCTTCATCCTTCTTCATGACAAAATTTTCATTTTTGCTCTTGCTCTCTCGAAGTAGTAAGTTTTGATCTTATAAACTGCAATATAGTTCATTATTTATTTGGTCAGAAACTGTAACAAACTCTTTTCATCTTGAGTATTTTCACATAATTCAAACTCTTCTTCAGAATTTTCATGTTTCACCTGCTTTCCACTCAATCTTACCATCTTTGTCTTCAACTATATATTCTCCATACTATAAGAGCATCTAATTTCAACCATGATTAGCTTTTGGGATTCAACTTGAGTCAAAAGCAAGGTAAAAGTATCCTAATCAACAATATCCAAAAAACATGCTGTGAACAAAACAATTGACTCGTCATGATGCCATGATCAAGTTCCCAATGGAATGACAACTTATATTACTCGATTCTTGATCAGTAAACCATTTGGGCTGCAATGCTACATCAGTGTTTCATAACCTCTACAAGAAACAGATCACCTCTGCCTTCAAGTTTCAAGCCACTAACTTGGACTTGACAACAGCAGCGTTGAATTTTTACGTAATCCTTCTTAATAAAACACTTTTGCAAACTCCAATTGACTTCAGATTTCCATTTTATTGAGCAATGACTTGGACTTCTCATTCAATTGTCATACTTCAACAAACAAACTGCAATCTGGCAAACCAGCTCCACTTCCTTGCTTTTGTTAAAATGCATGCCATGGAAGACCACATTTTTCTCATTTTAAAATCTTCCAGAGTTCAAAAGTGGCTTTATTGAATATTCCAAAGCTCCATCATTCCCAATATTGCTCTTCATTGTAGGTTATACGCATTACTAACTAGTTACATTGAATCATTAACTACATAAACCGGTCTATGGAAACTATAATGAAAGTTGAGCTAAGAATAAGCATTTTATTTTTGAACAGATTACACGAGTTATGAGGCATATCATTATTTCTTTTGGTTACAGCACGTTAAGAACCTCGTAAATTGAGTACTTTCTTCAATCTAAAATTATCGAAGTACACAATTTGAAAAGTTCTTATAGTTTTGCTGCTTTTGTCATTAAATTGTGCAAAGGAGGTGCATTGTTGTTTAAATGACTTTTCTCCCAGACATAAACCATAGTAGCTGAACTGGGCCAATTTGTATGACAAATCTGGTAGAAATTAGATTCAGACAAATTTCTGCTCAAATTCACATTTGGTTAAAGTGCTTTGACTCCCTGCCTCAACACATTGTAGTTAACTGTGCCAAACACTCCGCTATTGCAACACAGACGCTAACGTCCTCAAGACCAATGCCCTCTGTGTCTTCCAAGTTCCAGCTATTTATGGAAAGTAATCCCATGAGCAGTCCCATTATTGCTGCCTGCAATGCCACCACGGTGCCTATCAAAATTTTCACCCTTTTTTTACTAATTTATATAAAAAATAAATCCACTTGAAAATTTTAAATGCTGATTTTAATTTGCTCTAGCATTGGCAACTGCTGGCATTGTAATTCCTCCATTTAGTTCACAGCTGGTTCCCTTAACCATCAAGGTTCCAACTACTGGTTCCCACAACAAAACAAATTTGAACAACCATGGTTCCAATGCATTTAGGAATTATGCATAAGATTAAAAAACTTCATTGTAAAGTTATTTTTAGACTGATAAATTGTTGTAACCACATTATTTGCAAGTTCTCTTCCTATTAATATGATGTACTTTGTATAGTCTCAAATTTGATTTTTTCAATATGATATTTTTTTTAATCATATAAAATCCTAATCCATATCTGAAACTGTAAATGGTAACCATGAGTAAACTCAGGTGGCTCTTCTCTAGTAGAATGCTCAACTAAAAAGTACTCGGTTATTAGAGTATGATGATCTCTTGAGCAACAATGACCTATTTTGGTCATTCATGGGCATTATTAAAATTTCAATGTCAATTTCGATTCAGCCATATCAAAGCAGGGCCTATATTCATGCTACATTAGGCATGAATACTAATTACTTGAAAAAAATTTAAAACACAAAAGGTGGAAGACATAGATAACATCAAACATTATATTGGTAAGTATATGACCTTTTCCATGATTTCTCATTCTTTTGATCATTGGCTATCCTGCATCATTGTTTATTGTGTTGCTGCTGGTGTTCCTGCATATGCTTCATGTTTGCTGCTGGGTGCATATTGCTAGTCCCCATTTTGTTTTACATCGCGTCCTCATGTTTTGAAATGCCATTTCTCCCTCTATGGCATGTTTTCTTAATCTTTTTTATTGAGTATTCCTAAATGTAAATACTCAAAACCATGTTCTATCTCTGTGATTACTTAACATTCTACTCAGACAACCTGTATGGGATTGGGAGTTGAGCTTCCCTCCATCCAGATATTCCAGATAAGAGGGGAGGGGAAATCCCATGAGATTTTCTTCAGAAAATATAAATAATACACACAGACATACAAAAGAGAGAAAAAAATGAAGCCGAGGCCGCTATATCAATTATGAAAAAGCCGATAAAAAGTAGAATGGCAATTCATTCTTGAAATGCTTAAAGCGCTTGATTTGGCCACCTTTTTTGTTAAGATCATAGAAACTTTATTTAGAGAGGACACAGCACTTTATTTAGAAAGGACACGGCATGTCTTTCAATCAATCAAGCCAAGTTTGAGAAGATAGAGCTCTACTGGTCAATCAAGTAAGGCTGCCCATTGGCCCCAACCCTCTATGTAATGGCTATTGAGCCCTAGGCTATCTCATCCGCAACAGCATAGCACAAGGACTCATCAAAGATATTCCTCTATCAAGTCCAGATGGCAGTCAAACTAGTAAACAGCCACTTGACGGTGTCCATGACTCACTGCTAGGCCAAGGGAGGTGGTAACAGCGTGGCCAAGTGTTCAAACTGCTTGGTATCCCGTTCGCCTTCAAAGCCTCTCCCTGAAGGATCTATGGGAAGCAATGTTGCTAAGAGTTTTGAAAAACACAAAGGTGGATCATGAAGCCCTTATCCCTTGCAAGCAAGTTCCAAACCTATACCAAAGCATTGGCTGCTTCTTGTGTATATTAATCATCATGTCAGGTCACCTCTACCCATGCCTATGCTAAGTTAGAAAAACTCCTAAAAAAATCCTATGAGCTACTTCTAATGGAGACAAGGGTCTTTATAGAGTTAAATGTAGCCTTTGTGGCACCCCCAAAGTGAAACAAGGTCAAGGTATTATGGCCACCCGAACACCAGCCCAAGCTCTTTGCACTAAATGGGGCACAGAAGGGCCTGCTCAAAAATTGCAGCACCTCAAGGACCCCCACTTGGCCACAAGATATGGAGCAACCTAAATCTGCAAACCCTATTGACCACTTCAACTCACATTCAAGGAAAGAGAACCTTTCTAACCAAAAGCATTTGGAAAACCTAAGAGGCAATCACACAAATTGGTATGGAAAACTGACTCATTCCAAGTTGGGCTTTCTTTCACAGAGCACTATCTAAGGTCGTCCCCAGTAATTCTCAAGAGGAAAAGTTGCTTACTGAAATCTCATGACTCCTAACCAAGAGGATATACAAGAAAGGGATTCAAGCCTCAAACGATCTTTATGACAGTCAAACCTAAGATCCTGGAAGAATTAGGAAACCTTAAACGTGAAATTCAGGTTAATCTCACAAACAAAATTATTCTAGAAAAAGAATTTGAGTTCAGTCCTAGATTATCTCTTCCTTCAAAATTGAAATATGGGCCAAAAACGTGGTGGAAAGATAGGAGATGGAACTAAAGAAAAGGTTTTTTGAAGTACATTGGCCTATGGGTATAAATGGATTTCTGATAGCCTTGGGCTTGAGGGAAAGCTTAATAAAATCTGAAGAATCGAGTCCAAGGATAAGGGATGGCTCTATCAACTAAAATCCAACTAGAAGTGGCACTTAGAATTCAGGAATCCATCTTTTGCTTGGTCTCTATTTCATGGTGGTCTATGCATTGGGCAACGCTCGAATCACCAAGGAATTTTATACCCTAAACGCCCATTGTGTTGCAAGATTGAAACCTTGAAGCACCTATTATTGTTTTGTAAACATGATCAATCAACCTGGGTATGGGGTTATAAGCTTTCTCAAACTTTGATCCCATCTATGATCTAGGCTTTCCAAGAGAGAGATTATTTCCCTTGGGCTGTACATTTTTCACGTAGCAATGCATTGGATTAGAATCAATATATCATACCATATCTAGAAATCAAGAAATGAATGTTTGTTCACCATTTCTCAACAAAAGTTTTTTTCTGTTTCGCAAGAGGGGTTTGAAATCTGTTCCCATTTACTTCTGTAGATCCAAGTTAAGACACAAAAGGTGGAGATGAAATTAGCCCACCTATGTGAGCTTATTAAGGACTGCCCTAGTGCACCATGCACCATAAGTAGGGTGCCTCCTGAAGGGCAATGTCGTTCCCATTATACACATTCTCTAGCTTCAAGTGGTTGATGGCATAGTAGCAAGATTTGGCCATATTGACACTTCATGTACAGAAATTCAGGCCATGTTTAAAATACGGTGAATATTCGACATAGTTTGGATACGACACATTCAACAAAACCTTGACCAAATTCTACCATGGCCAATCTATTTATTTATAGAAACACATTTAGAATTTTTAATTAATTACTACATTATCAGCAGTCTTGTATGCTGCCACTTGTACAGAATGACGGGCCACGTTTTCTCATAACTAAACATTTTGCTATTACGTTTGTCATTGACCCTTTTCAAGATACAATCAAGTGTGATGTTTCTCCACACAGTTGCATTGATCTACTTCTAGGTATCCCTCATCAACACCAACGTCATGCCTTGTATGATGCCCAACATAACTCCTAAAAACTTTTTAAAGACAACAAATCATATGAGCTCACATCTACTTGTTGAATTAAGATGCAACTTCGGAAGATATTCTTTTTGTAATTATCTTGTTGTATTTGTCATGTAAAACCCTAAAAAGAACAATGTTATATTGTATTTTAATGTCGGCTCAAGAAATAAAATGATATTGTATTTTTTCCTCACAAAAAGACAAGTTGGCCCACACACAACAAGCAAGATCAAGGAAGAGATTCGCTCCAGCTAAGAAAAAGTGTTTTGGGTTGTAGAAGACTTGGAAGACATCTATCCCTTGATCTAGGGTTTGTCTAGAGTTTCTTTATCTTTCTGTAAGGGAGCTTTAAGCTTCTTGTTAACACTGTGACATTGTACTTCGTTGACAAATCTATACTGAGAAGTTCTGCTGGGTTTTTCCCGTGAATGGGTTTTCCCAGGATAAATCTTTGTGTCTTTCTGTCTACTGTTAAATGTCTTTCTTTCAATGATCTTTATGTATGCAATTATTATGATGTGACATGTTAAATGAATGAAAGTCTAACATTATTGCTTGTAAGTCAAAAATTCTAACATGGTATCAGAGGCATGCTGAAAGAATTCATTACAACAGTCGTAACAGCTGCAACCAGTGTTGAAAAACTCTCCGAAAATTTGCCAACTTTTTAAAAATCGACTGGAAAAAATTGCGATTTTTTAATTTTTCAAAAAGTCGTGATTTTGGCAAGTCCCACTTTTTTTCCAAAAGTCCCCATTTTTTGGTAAAATGGCTAATTTTCCAAAAATTAACCATTTTATCTATTTCGCTGTATACTAACATCTTTCCTCTACCGTATAAATGTTTCAAAACTTTGTTGTGTTTGACGATCAAACCATGCAAGGATAAGCTATATGAAATACGTATCCATCTATCAAAGATCACAATGGTAATTGAATTACTTTTTTTCACTATTAGGGAATTTTTTGAGCAAACATATTTTGAGTGATGATCATAGCACATTGTAGGAAAAAGAGAGCAATGCTTCAAGTGGTAGATGAGTTAGGGCTGAATGTGAGGCTCATGTCAGAAATTCAATTTGGGAAGAGTGAAAAATACATCTATGATTTATCACCAATACAAAACAAGAAATACATTTAATGGCTGACAACCAAATCAATAAAATATACCTTTCAAAAATTAGGTTTAAGACATAAGATGGAGGGACAAATAAAGAGTATTTATGAAAACCTTATATAAACATAATCACTGGAGTAGGAAAAAATATGAAGTATAAATGGAAAATAGAATAAATTGTGAAGTAAAGATTTAATGAAAACAAGAAACAATTAATAAGTAAAAAGGAAACTCAGGAAGAGAGCATTGATATTAGATAGCTAGATGCTAGTTTTCCTCAAATACATTTATATATGTGATGTCATTTTGTATTGGTTATCCACTTTTGAGTCCTTAATTGGACAACTATGATGTTTCAGAATTCAGTATCGACTTTGATGTATCATTTTACATTTTCCATGACTACATGATGATGATATATATCAGTGCTTTCTTTGTATTTATGTTCCGATGTGTTTATATGATGTTATAGTTTCTTTATATGTTTAAAATTCTAAAAAAAAATGTATTTTGTATTTTTTAATGTTTGTCGACTATTGCTGATATTTTCGCCTATGTTGTCGAGAAGTTGTATTCGGGACCCTTGTCGACTTTTTGTCAATGTCGACTTTTTCAACATTGGCTGCAACTAGCGAAGATTAGGGCTCCATGTTTTTAGCCTTTACCTCCACAAATCAAGCTCGACCTTAGCATCATTGAACTCCCATAGGAGGGCGCATCTTTTTGTGTAAGCATAATTCAGATTCGAGAATTTTCATTTTTGACCTAGTTTTTGTCGAATCGAAAAACTAGTGTTTCCAGTTTTCACCTGATGTGTTCACAGATCTGAGTGAAAATAGGGTTTGCTCAACTCGCCTCAAGGAGGCGTATCTTTCTAGTTGATTAGATTCTCCATTGAATAACTTTCATTTTTAACCCTCCTCCTACCACAATTTCCAAAACCAGATTTGACAAGATGACAAGTAACACCAAGGTTGTTGAGAAGCTTGAAGGAGTTGATAACTTCAAAGCATGGAAGTATAGGATGCTCCTCATGCTAGAAGAAAATGACTTGGAAAAACATGTTGAAGAAGAGGTTGCAGAGCCAGAGGGAGATGAAGCTAAGGCAAAGCTCAAGAAGAATATGGTTAAGGCAAAGAGAATCATTGCAAATTCTATCAAGGATCATTTGATCCCTCATGTCTCATCTTCCAAGACTCCAAAGGAAATGTTTGATGCATTAAACAAAATTGTATGAAGGCAAGAATATCAACCGAAAGATGACATTAAGAACACAACTCAAGAATGTGAAGATGCAGAACTCAAAAACAATTCAATCCTACTTCACAAGAGTATCCCAAATCAAAGAACGGCTTGAAGCCATCAGAGACACAGCTAAAGAAGCCGAAATAGTGATGACTACAATGAATGGTCTCCCAAGGTCATGGGAATCATTTATTCAAGGAATATGTTCCAGAAGGAACCTAATAAAGTCTGGCAGGTTAAAGGAAAAATGCACTCAAGACAAAGCTAGATTGGTAGTAAGAGAAGAGAAGTTGTGTAATGACGAAGATCAAGCACTAGAACTCATACAAAGAAAGAAAAGAGCAGAAAAGAAGTTCATCCTTCAAAGAACTCTCCAAAGTTTCAGAAGTCTCAAAGGACTCAAAGGGATTACTCAAACATCAGATGCTACAGTTGCCAAAAAATGGGGCATATTGCAAGGTATTGTCCTCAAATACAAGATCAAACCAGAAAAGGAAAGAATAAATGACATCATGCTCATGTTTGCAGAAGAGGATGAACATGCCCAAAAGAAATCAAGATAAGATGATTCAAGTGGAGAAGAATATGTGCCAATATTTGCTCTTACAGGAACTGTCAATCATGGAAGTGGCACTTAGCTTGTTGATAGTGGCGCTTCTAAGCATATGACTGGTTACAAGGATTCTTTCTCAAGTTTGATTCAGAAAGATTCAACTAACAAATTGAAGCTTGGAGATGATTATCAATATCCTATTAAAGGGGTAGGACAAGCCTCCTACAAGTTGGATTTCGAAAATCCCATGAAGATGAAAGACGTGCTGTATGCACCTAATTTGAAGAAGAACCTCCTATCCATTTCAGCATTGGATATGAAGGGATTCAGAGTTGCCTTCGCTTATGGAGAAGTACTCATGTGGCCAAAAGGAAAGACCATTGATGATGCAATTGGTGTTGAAGAAGGAGGACTATACAAATTGAAGGGACACTCAAATTCAGCACTAGGACACAATATCGTGAATCCAAGTGAACTATGGCATAGAAGACTTGCTCAGTTACATTACAAAGCATTGCCAATCGTGAGTAAGGTGGTAACAGATTTGCCAAAGATCCAAGTGAAGCATGATGGCATATGCGAAGGATGTGGACAAGGAAAGAATGTGAAGAACCCGTTTCCAAGCAGTAATGGCAAAGCAAAAGGAATCTTGGCCATAGTACATTTGAACATTATGTGGATCAATGTGAATCACTTCACTTAGCAAGTATGTATATTATGTTTCATTTATTGATGATTATTCTCGTAAAACTTGGATTTATTTCTTGAAAGCTAAAAGTGAAGCGTTTACCAAGTTTCAAGAATTCAAAGCTCTTGTAGAGAATCTATCTGAAAAGTAGATTAAAATCTAGAGGTCAGATAATGGAGGAGAGTTTACATCAGAAGATTTAAAAGCCTTCTATAAAGAAGCTAGGATTAAGGAGCTCACTACTCCCTACAATCCACAACAAAATGGTGTAGCAGAAAGAAAGAACCAAAGAATAATGGAAGCAGTAAAGGCCATGATTCATGATCAAGACTTACCGATTCACCTATGGGCAAAAGCAGCCAGGACTATTGTATGTGCAAAATAGAATTCTCATAGTGCACTTGGGAACAAGACACCAAAATAGACGTTTACAGGAGAAAAGCCAGAAGTCAACCACCTGAAGATATTTGGTTGTCCAGTGTATGTGCATATTCCCAAAGATAAGAGAACGAAGTTGGATCCTTCAGGCAAAAAGGGTATATTTATAGTGAGACATCGAAGGCATATAGAGTCTACATTCCTGGTTACAAACAGATTGAGACTAGTAGAGACTGTTACCTTCGATGAGGATGTAACTTTCAACAAATCCAAGCAGACTCATCCAAATGAGGTCTATGATGCTCCAAGAGAGCATGTTCCAAAAGACCATGATATGGCAAAGCCACAAAGACCTGTAGATCCACCTCGAGAGATGGATACTCATAAGAGAAGACCAGCGTGGGCTCAAGAGATTTTTCAAGATGCAGAAAAGCATGGTGCACCAGATGGATCCTCCAGAGAAAGCAAGAGACCTCAACCAAATTCCATTTATGTAACATTGTTATGTGACATCACTGATGCAAAGCCTTCCAGTTATGAGGAAGCAGTCGATAAGAAAGTATGGAAGGATTCCATGATCAAGGAATATCAGTCAATTATGAAGAATGATGTTTGGGATGTGGTTTTGAGACCAAAAGGGAAGTCAATAGTAACTTCCAAATGGATCTACAAGACGAAGCATACAGCAGATGGCAGGGTTGAGAAATACAAGGCAAGGTTCGTGGCACAAGGTTTCTCTCAAAAAGAAGGAATAGATTATGAGGAGACATTTTCTCCTATAGCGAGATACACTTCCATTAGAGCTATACTTGTAATAGTTGTAAAGATGAAATGGAAGGTACACCAGATGGACATAAAGACAACTTTTTTGAATGGTGAAGTGGAAGAGGAAATGTATGTGGAGCAACAACAAGGATTTGAGACAAATGACAGATAGATGTGTGCAAATTGAAGAAGGCCTTGTATGGCCTACAGCAGGCATCGAAAGCATGGTATGGCATAATTGAAAGTTTCTTGATGAGCTTGGGCTTTGCCAAGGGTAAAGTAGATCCCAACCTTTACTGCAAGGATGTGGATGGTGGACCAGTGATACTACTGTTGTATGTGGATGACCTATTTCTGACAAGAGTCGAGAAGCTCATCACTAAATGTAAGAGCAAGCTTGTTGCAAAGTTTGAAATGAAAGACCTAGGTATGATGCACTATTTCTTGGGTCTAGAGGTATGGCAGAGACCAAATGAGATTTTCCTAAATCAAGGAAAATATGTTGTAGAGATCTTAAAGAGACTTAGGATGATGGATTGTAAGGCCATGCCTACACCGATGGTGACAAACCTGAAGTTATTGAGTAATACATCATCAAAGATGGTGGATGCCACCATTTATAGACAGATTATTGGTTCGTTGATGTACCTGACAAACACAAAACCAAATATATGTTTTGTTGTCAACACATTGAATCAGTATATGGTTGAGTCGAGTTGTGTTCACTTGATTGCTGCAAATCATGTGATGAGGTACATGAAGAGTACAATTGAGTATGGACTCATATATGCTTGAAATTGTGAGATAATAATGCATGGCTATGCTAATTCAGATTGGGTAGTGTCACTAACAAGAAGAGCACTTTAGGATGTTGCTCGAGTCTGAGGTCAGCTATGATTTCGTGGCTCAATAGAAAGCAGACAAGTATGGCTTTCAGTACAGTCGAGGCAGAAGATATAGCAGCATGTACAGCCACTAGCGAAGTTGTTTGGCTTTGAAAGTTGCTTTCAAGACATTTTGATCCCGAGTTAGAGGTGACTTGTATCTATTGTGACAACCAGAGTTGCATATAGTTGTCATAGAACCATATCTTTCATGACAAGTCCAAGCACATCAAGATCAAATACCATTACCTTCGTGATATGGTATAGAAGGGAGTTATGAAGCGCCAGTATATTGCGACATACAAACAGATAGTCGATGTGTTGACCTAGCCTCTATCAAGGATAAAGTTTGAATACTTCAGGGACAAGCTTGGAGTGGTCCATATTGACTTCCCTAGTGAGAGGGAGTGATGAGTTACATATGTGATTTCAAGAGGCAGTAGCACACGTGCGGTAGCAGCATGTAGTCATTCACAGGCACGATGCACAGTCTTCGAGACTGGTAGATGTGCAACTAGAGTTGGCATGTGCAGTCTTCAGACTAGCAGATGTGCAACTTGTAGAGTTGGTATGTGCAGCTAGCAGATGCACAACTTATAGAGTTGGAATGCGTAGCTTATAGAGCTGAAAGATGCACAACTTCTAGCACAGCTTGCAAAGCTGGCAGATAAATTAGATGGAAGTGTTGTGATGACATAAGGTTCGAAAAGATGTCAAGACCCGAAAGGCCCAAAAGGACAATGAGGTTGCTCCCACTAATGAGATGCTATGCTAAGATCTTGGATGCACGATGTAACGAAAAGGGATTGTACAAAACTTCTTGTGAAGATTAGATTCGTGAAAAGGTCAACAAGTAAATGGTCAAGTACAAGATAACAAAAGCAGTGTTGAAGATTGTGTCAAAAGAATACCTTCCTTGTTGAGAGGAAGTGTTGAATTAAGATGCAGCTTTGCAAGATATTCTTACTGTATTTATCTTATTGATAATTGTAATTGTCATGTAAAAGCCTATAAAGAACAATGTTATATTGTATTTGTAGTGTCGACCCAAGAAATAAAATGATATTGTATTTTATCCTCACAAAAAGATAAGTCGATCCCATAAGGAAAAGTCACCCAAAAGACAAGCATAAATAAGGAGGGCGCACTCCTCATTTGAGACACACACACAAGCAAGTTCAAGGAGGAGGTTGCTCCAACCAAGAAGAAGATTGTTTTGGGCTGCAGAAGACTTGGAAAACATATATCCCTTGATCTAGGGTTTGTCTAGAGTTTCTTTATCTTTCTTTAAGAGGACTCTAAGCTTCTTGTTAACAATGTGACATTGTACTTGGTTGACGAAACTATGTTGTAAAGTTCTGTTGGGTTTTCCCTGTGAGAGGGTTTTCCCAGGATAAATCTTTGTGTCTTTGTGTCTAATGTTGAATGTCTTTATTTCAGTGATCCTTATGCATGCAATATGTTAAATGAATGAAAGTCTAACATAATTGCTTGTAAGTCAAAAAATCTAACACTATTCTAGTTACACCCCCTCTTTCTATTTTGCAACATTGTAGTTCCTCAAATTGGTTTGATTGAATGCTTCTCATTCTATGTGGTGAGCCTAGTTAAAGCAGACAATGATTCACATCCACCCCCATCCTCTATGCAGTCTTTACTTAATTAATTTGCAAGCATATTTCTCAGACAATGATTCACATCCACCCCCATCCTCTATGCAGTCTTTACTCAATTAATTTGCAAGCATATTTCTCCCTCTTATAGGCTTGCCTCTTATCTCCCCTATCCAACATACCATTGACTTGCTTCTCGAGGCGTCTTTTCCAAATGCTCCAACCTACCACCTTGCTCACAATAAGGTTGTTGAACTCAACTGCCAACAACAATCTCTACTCAATTTTTGTCATATTCAAACCAACTCAACCCCTTGTGGTTTTCCAACATTCATCGTTCATAAGAAGAGATTGGTGTATGGCATTTGGTTACTAATTACCATGCATTCAATAAGCCAATGTCAAGGTATTTATGATCTCTTGGACCACCTTCATGGTGCTCAATTCTTTACAAAGTTGGACTTTACTATCAATTATCACCAAGTTTGCATTGCATGGCTTCCAACAATACTCAAAAGATGGTTTTCAAAACGAAGTATGGTTTATAGAAGAGGTTAGTAATGCCTTTAGGCTCACTAACACACCTACTAACTTTATGAGGCTAATCATGTTGGCATTTGTGCTTGACCCAACCAAGGTTCACACTATCCCTATGATAATCGTCACTTTGAAGAGTTTTCTAGGTGGCCTAAATTTGTACTATTGGTTCATCTCACAATTTTCACACCCAACACACACTTTGAATCAATTGTCCCATCAACCAATCTTCAGGTGAAATAAGGCAACAATAGAGAGGTTCAAAAGTTTAAGGATTCCTTGTGTTCTAATCTGATTTTGCACATACCTAACCTACAATAGCCCTTTGAAATTGAAATCGACACTTTACACTTAGCCATTGGTGTTGCATTTAAACTAGAAGGCCACCCTATAGCTTATCATTATGGGACATCAATATAGGCCAAGTTCAACTACAACATGTAAACAAAGAGCTTTATGCTCTTGCACAAGGCTTAAAACAGTGGCATCATCACATTTTAGGTAAAGAAATGATTATGAATACGATCACTACCCCTTGATCTTTACTAATTCTCAAATAGGCTTCCTACATCAAACAACTTCTCCTGGTGACCAAATATAAAAAAGGAAATTCCAATTGGGTGGCCGACATGATCGATCGCCTCCTGCTCTGATTTAAATATTATCAATGTTCATTGTATTGATTATGTACTAGAAACCTATCTATGCTATAAATTCATTCTTTGGTCCCATTTGGCATGCAATCTAACATCCCACAAAAGAAACCATCTCCTTTATTGGATTACCCCATTCAAAATGGGTGGGTACACTACCTCAACCACCTCCACATGCCCTAGACACCAAATCATTTCGTGCTCATCTACAAAGTACATGCTTCATCCTATTATGACCATTTCAATACGCTTAAAAGCTTCCAACATCTCCAATGACATTTCATTTGGCCAAATTGTTGCACCTTTCCTTTGTGAGTGTCGTCATTGTAGCACCAACAAGCCAGCCATGTGCAAACAGGGACTTTATGAGCCTTTTCCCATCTGTTCACAATTGTGGGAATCTACTTTTATGGATTTTCTAAGTTGTCTACCGATGATGCTTAGGAAACATGATTGCAATTTTCTCTAATATGGCCCTTTTTATTCCATATACTAAAACAACCTATGCACAACAAATTGCTGATCTTTTTTTTCTCTTATGCATGGTCCCATTTCGGTTTACCCATCAACATTGTCTCAAATATAGATGTGTGCTTCCTTAGCACATTATGGAAACCATTTTAGCACTTACTAGGTTGTCAACTCTATTTTTCTACTACATTCCACCCCCAAACAAATCAGCATACTAAAGTGATTAATCACATTCCAGTCCATGCACTTCGCATCACACCTCCACATCCTTCAACATAGCCACAATAGAGCAGTTAGGGTTTCTATGGGAATTCTCCTTTTGAGGGCCTTTGCTAAACACTACAACACAACATTGGCACAAGAAGCAAGCATCCTCTTTTATTCAAACAATTTTTCACACTAGCTCCACTTGAACAAACAATTTTTCAAGGGCCAACACCATCATAAGCTCGAACCTTTCCATTGTGGTCCCTATACTATTTTCAAACAAATTAGCACAAATGCTTATCAATTTTTCACCCAACAAACACCATAGCAAATTTTCAACCTCCTATTCTCTAAAGATACTGCTCCACCAAACAACAACAACACTCCTCTTATCTTGTTAGACACCCACCCAAGCCAAATGGTTATCTCAATCAAAATTTCAAGCAAAGTTTCCCCATCTTGCTAAGAAAGTGGGGACACTTTCCGCCTAAGTAAAGAGGAATTGATATAGAACATGGGCATACATCTCTAAAAGATGAACAATGCTCACTCCTTAGAATAATAATAGATATTTAAAATAAATAAATGCATAGCTCTCTTCCAATTCCATGCAGCTATTGTTTTAATAATCAACTTCATTGTTTAAATTGACTTTGTCAAAAAAACAAAAAGAGATCCTTATGTAACTCTTAATAAGAAAAGAAGCATAAGCAATCTTTCTTGGTTCCTATCATTGTCTATGTTTTAAATTTTTTTAGTTCCTTTTTTTTCATTTCTAAGCTGCGCGCTCTCTAGTTTCCTAACACACATGGACTTGTCAAGAACAAGGCCTTTATCCTCACAAACATATTGTGTGATCTCATTATGTCAACTAAATTTGATAGAAGGAAACCTTTGCAACCAAAGGCATTCGGAAGCCTTGGAAAGCCATCAATCACAAATTGGTCTGGAAAAGCGATTCACTCGAAGTTGGGCTCTCTTTCAATGACCACTATTTATCAGCGTTCCACCAAGTTTTCGGGACGCAGGGGCGTGGGAGCGGGGAAACGCACATTGGGGACGTGTAGAGACACCCCAAAATTTTGGGGTATTTTGGGGACCGGGGGGGCGTCGAGGTCCCTAACATAGGGGGGTCGGTCTCTAAAATTTAAAAAAAAAATAGAAAAATAATAAAAATATGAACTCCAACATATAAACATATCAATTCCTCATCCCATCACCATTTGCATACTCGCATCCTTATGTTCCCGAAGAGTTTAGTGTAATGTAAATGTAATAGTTATAGCCAAGCATATCATATCGATGTTTGTTTCTATTTCATTTTATAATAACCATTTAGTGTAGAAGCCTAAAATTTAAGATTAACCATTTCTTTTTTAAGTAAAAAAATTTTAAAAATCGAGGGGGGTGGTGGCCTGTGGGAGCCCCCCATTTTTCAGGAGGGGGCGTGTGGAAGCCCCCCAATCCAGGAAACTCCTAGACCTGCGCTTCCCCAAGTTTCGCAAAAAGGGGGGCGCTGGGAAATGTTTCCCATGGAGCCTCCAGCCCCCGGGGCGTGGGAAGCGTAGGGGGCGAGCCCTCAACCCTGGAAGGTGCATCCATGTGGAACATTGCTATTTATGTTAGTCCCAAATGGTTCCTCGAGAGGGAAAGATGATTGTTGAAATCTCTTGGTTCCCGCGCACAAGGCTATACAAGGAAAACATGCAAGTCTCGAATGACCTCTATCACAAACAATCCAGAGACTTGGAAAAATTACAAAACCTTGAAAGCAAAAATCAAGCTTAATTTTGCAAACACCTTTTCTAGAAAAGATTCAAAGGCTTGTCCCAGGTACCCTCTTCCTTAAACTTGGCGTTCAGAAAAGGTTTTTCAAAGTACAGGTTCAATGAAATATATAAAATTAAATAAATGGCACTCATAGGCCCAGGCTTGAGGGAAAGCTTGATAAAATCTTAAGATTCAAATCTAAGAAAAAGACATAGCTCTATCAACAACAATACATCGAGAAGTAATTAGAGCCCAAAAAGCTTTGTCTGATTGGTCCCTAATTCATGGTGACCTGCACATTAGGTAATGCTTGAACACTTGAGAATTCTGCCCATTGTATCAATGGCATGGCATCCGATAAGAATTGATATACTATGTCTATATCGTACCTAGAAAACAAGAAATGAATGTTTATTCACCATTTCTCAACATAATTTTGTTTTTACCTGGTGAGAGGGGTATCTAACCTGTTCACGTCTGCTTCTGCATATACTGCTTCAGACATGGAAGGTGGAGATGGCAGTAGCCCACCAACTCAAGCTTGCAGACTACTTGAGCAGTACGCCAGGGACCATTAGCAAGGTGCCCACTGAAGGGCAATCTCCCTACCCACTCTGCACACTGCCAAGCATCAAGAGGTTGAGGACACCAACATAGAGCAGACTGAGCTGTAAGGAGGTCGAGAGAGGTAAAGATGCTAGCCCCTAACAGGGACTCCAGAGGTCCCTCTGTTGAACAAGTTTCCTACTGTGCCTCTGACCATCTTCGACCAGAGAGCCTTAAAGTCAACAATGGTTGGGAGCCCATAGTGATTGATGTCAGGCTCCCAGCTGAAAGATGGGGGCCTCCTCCTGAGAACAAAGACCCTCCTCCTAACGTGGGTGTAATTCCTAGAGTCTCTTGATCAGTCTACTTACTCTGGCCAGATGACCTCTTTGGGTGTTAGGCACTTTAAGACACATTAATTTTGGTGGCTCTCTGTGGCCGATTTTGATTTGACATGTAAAATTAATCTTTATCTTTTGTATTTTAATATAAATATGAAATATTTTATGAGAGTGATAGAGAGAGGGAGAGACAATGTGCAATCAGACTGTGTGAACTGGGCTCATATTAGTGCAACAATACCAGCTTTTAACTTTGATATTTGCAAACCTTGAGGTGCTCGAAGACTGAGAATACGATCTAATTCCACAACATAAATTCAGTTTAGAATACTGATCCAGACTAATCACAAGACCTTTTGAGGTAAAGCATTTGTGTTCTGTATTTGAAGTATAGATGTGGGGTTCTGTTTAAAAACAAAATGCAATGTTTTGGCTCTGAAAATAGTCCTAGCGACCAATAAAGAAGCATTGGCTCACTAGTGAGTCTCTTGGAGTATTAAGCCATCGACCAGATTCCATTCTCACTATAATCTTCCCCAGTTTCAAAGGGATGAGTCCGGATGCTTGACCTGGGGAACTTTGGTAGTGTTGTTACCACTCAAGCCTGGCACATAAGCCAAAAGAAATCTGCCGTGTGCAGTGCAAGCCCTCAGGGCACATTTATTGAAGCACCTTCAATAGAAAAAATAGCCATAGCAATTACATTCTTCATAGCCACAAAATGATATAACTCGGCATGAATATGCATGTGTATTGCACATCGCACCAGGGCAAATAGATTACAATCTCAGAATTACAACTAAAAAACGGGGTACTAGATTGCAAAATTGTTCCAAGTTTTGTCTTGACCCCCTTGAAAACCTAGATAAACAAGAACACCCATATACAGAATTGGGCTACTCAATACGGTATATTAACCCTAAACCCCAAAATCAAGGACCCAATCCAAGCTGTTAAGAGGGATCGGGCATCCAGTGACTGAAATAAAATAAAATAAATCAAGAATTTGTCTTGGGCAATTACTCGTCAAAAACCATCTGATGAAAAAAATCGAAAGAGCAAATAAAGGGAGGGTACCTTTGGATTGAACCGCATGTTCCAGGCCTCTGAAGGGGGTGACTCGAGCGTAGAAACGGTGATGTTACTGTCAACATCAAAGACACGGACGAAGCTGTCGAGGGAGGTAGAAGCGGCAATTGGGGCCGTCGGATGGGCGGCCACCGCCACCACTCCGAGGGAATGGCCAGTGTTGGTGGCCTCTTCTTCCAATTCATCGCCACTCCATATCTTCACGCTCTCATCCAACGATCCGCTGAGCAGTTTAGCGGGCCTTGAGCCTATGGCAGGAGCCCATGTCACCGCCCATATCGATTCTCCATGAGCATTGGACACTGTTTTCAATCCTGCGAGCTTCATCTTCTTCCTCCTCCGATGCCCGCTAGCCCTTCCTCTCCAACAAATACACACATCTATGTATGTGTTCTTTGTTTAGTTATAGGGAGAGAGGGAGGAAGCCGTCGCTCCATCTTTCCTTTCCTTTTCCAAAGGTGGTGCTCGTCCTCCCATGTGAAAGAAGCAATTCTCAATGGAATGATTTTTAAAAATCAAATATTTAGTTAAAGTAGTGTAATCGTTATGCCGAGGGGTTGTTTTGTCATAACACTTTATATGTATATCACTTAGCAACAACCATATCACTAATTTATATCACTACCAACAACCATATTACTAAGCTTAATATGTTTGAAATAAGTCTAGAGGTATATATTTAATATATTGATAATGTCTTTTCCATTAAAGAATGTGTCAATTTACTTGTATCTAATAGTTAAGCTAATATAACAACCATTTAATTTATGGTTGTTAAGCTCATAGTTGAAGTTAGGCTCATAGTTGTATCATTATTGGAGTTAAGCTAATAGTTATATCTAATAGTTAATTTAAAGCTTAGACTAAGCCTTATGCACATTAACTCGACTCTCAAGTGTCATATGGAGTTCAATTGTCACATAAGTTGCACATTACCTAAATGATTGTTCTTGGTGCATGGTTTCACTGCAATCAAGGTCAACTTCTCATGCTAAGAGATGGAGTTCATCTAAATTTAATTTAATAGTTGTATCATTATTTGAATAATCTAATAGTTATCTAACAGTTATCCAATATAACCGTGATTAGAGTTGAACTTAAGCTAATACTTGTAAAATCATTGGAGTTAATCTAATATTTATCCAATATAACCGTGATTAGAGTTGGAGTTAAAATAATAATTATGGAATCATTGGAGTTAAGATAATAGTTGTATATAATAGTTAATTTAAAATTTAATATATTGGCAATTGTAATTCAACTAAAAGTCATGATTGGAGTTGAAGTTAAGTTAAGAGTTGTATCATCAATGTATTTAAGCTAATAATTTAATAGTTGTATCTAATTTCAAATAGTTGAAGCTGATGGTTTTTCCAACTATGGTGAATTGTACTTATCAGATTTTAACTAAGATATTTTTTATTTTTTTGAAATTGTTGATTATGAGTTAGACTAACCTCCTTTAAAAATAATCAAAAACATAATTATATATATGTGTGTGTGTGTGTGTGTGTGTGTGTGTGTGTGTGGAAAACCTAAACATGTAATACTAGCTATATAAATTAGCTAGATGCCCAACTACGAGATGCTACCAGGAGTTTATTAAGAGTTTGGAGGAGATTATTAGGAGTTCGACTCTTACATGACTACACATTAGCTAGATGCCAAATGCAGTTGGACTATACCTTAAGTGATTAGAGTTGAAGTTAAGCTAATAGTTGTAGAATCATTGGAGTTAAGCTAAAAGTTGTATCTAATAGTTAAGAGTTAAGCTAATAGGTGTATTTAATAATCGATGGAGTTAAGCTCGTAGTTGCATCTAATAATCAAATAGTTGAAGATTAATTTTAATTTTTACAACTGTCACTAACTGTACTTATCACATGTTAATTAAGCTATTTTTTATTTTATTGAAATTATTAATTATTAATTTTGGACAACACCCATAGAATTAATCTGGACAGTACACTTGTCTCATTCTCGTTTAATCTTGGATGACGCCCATAGAATAAATCTGGACAGTACACTTATCTCATTCTCGCCCATAGATGAAAAAGCATAGATGGTAGTCCACCCCAAAATTCTAAGATATAACGCCTATCGACGTAACTATCAACGTAACTAGCTAACACCAACAACTTGCAGTTTACAATGATTTCGAATGTGGCAACATTTCGCTTTGCTTCCCATATTAAGATCCAACCTATGAGCAATGAATCTGCTGCAGAATAACATCATGAGTATAGTACCCTTGATCCAGACCTCCAACTCAACGATGACAAAGAGCAATGAAGCCAGAGGCTTTGAGTTTCAAAAGGTTATTAATGCCATGGGTGGTGAATTGAATGTGGGCCACATGGAGCAAAGAGTGAAGGCCCCGTGGACACCTCCATACGTGCCCCATCCCGCCTACTAATACTCGCATCTGGGGTATTTTATAATTTAATAATAATTAATACTTTAATTAAAACTAAATTTACAAAATATAAAATACCTCGGATGCGAGTTTTAGTAGGCGGGATGGGGCACGTATGGAGGTGTCCACAAGGCCTTCAATATTTTCTCCATGAGGCCCACATTCAATTCACGACCCATGGCATTAATAACCTTTTGAAACTCAAAGCCTCTGGCTTCATTACTCTCTATCGACATTGAGTTGGAGGTCTGGATCAAGGGTATTGTACTTATGATGTTATTCTGCAGCGGATTCATTGCTCATAGGTTGGACCTTAATATGGGCAGCAAAGCAAAATGTTGCCACATTCGAAATCATTGTAAACTGCAAGTTATTGGTGTTAGCTAGTGGTGCAGAGTTGGGTGTATTTTTGCGCGGGGGGCTATCCATTAAGGAAGGTGTTTGCTTTATCCTCTATGTTTCCTCTGGCTTTTGGGTCACTCATTCTCCAATTTGTATCCATAATTTGCATAGCTCTACATGTCCACATCTTGCATAGGCTTTGAAGATGTCTAGAAGGTTTAGGGCCATCCCACGAAGGGCTAGCAGGGAACGAGGTGGCCCTAGACACTTGGGTTTTAGTGATTCTTCTGATAGTGGTTTTGATAATTCAGTCCTAGGACACATCCACAATTTATTGGATGAATGGGAGGAGGAAATTGTGATTCAACAGTTGATTGGCAGATGTGCTCGTGTCCGTCGAAGGAATTATTGGAATGTAAGGAACGTGTTAGCTCAGATTCTTTTGCATACCCAAAACTATAGCAAGGACAATAGCCCTTAGTCCTCTCCTTCTCTAAATCCTACTGCACATGTTTATTTCTTCCCCTTCTCCTTTGTTGGTCTCCAGACTAGAGGAAGTTCCTTTTGGCAACCCAGTGGAAGAGGATTCAGGGAAACAAAAGCTTGACGAGCCTCCTACTGAATTGGACAGAACAAATATAGCATCCACCAATTGTTACAAGAGGAGAAAGGTGGATCAGAGTAGACAAACCAATCTCGACTCCTATAGAAAAACACACCCCTTCCCGACCAAAGAGGCTGTGAATGACACTTCAGACAGATGCCCCATTGAGGAGGAGAAGTCAGACACTATGGTAGCAGGATGCAGCACCGAGTAATTTGCACAGTCTCCACACCTTATGTTTTCAACCCAGTGGAAGAGGATTCAGGGAAACAAAAGCTTGATGAGCCTCCCACTGAATTGGACAGAACAAATATAACATCCACCAATTGTTACAAGAGGAGAAAGGTGGAGCGGAGTAGACAAACCAATCTCGACTCCTATAGGAAAACACAGCCCCTCCCGACTAAAGAGGTTGTGAATGACACTTCAGACTCGGTCGTGTACAGATGCCCCGTTAAGGAGGAGAAGTTAGACACTGTGGAAGTTGGATGCAACACCAAGTAATTTGCACAGTCTCCACACCCTATGTTTTCTTAAAGTTTTCATGCTTTCTAGTTTTTAAGGTTAAAATTGTCAGTAGCTTTTACAATCTTTTCTCCATAGCCCTACGTAGTTTTTTTTGTCAGGAGTATTTCAAGTTTTGGTATCCAGGCATAAGCTTTTTCAACACTTTTTTGGAAATTTTTGGTAAGAGGGCAAACTATGATAAACTTGGAATAAGCAGTTATGTCTGGGTAGTCAGTATTAGTTTTTGTTTCAGAAGTCAAAGACTCCCTATAAGATTTGTCGAGACTGATATTCTCAGGAACACTTGCGCTCGTATTTTATTTTTTGTATATTAATATAATTTTACCATTGAACTTACAAAAAAATATTGCATTATAAAATAAAAAATATGGAGGATTGATTTTTCAAAAAATGCAACGTGTTATGCAATGAGAATTAAAGTTACATCCTACATTACATATTTTTATTATAGGGCACAAAAGCCCTAAAATCCTCATTCCTCTAAAATACAAAAAAAAGGTGAAATCTAAAACATGCAAACAGTCACTAAGAAACATTGAAGCTATTAATCAAAATTGAGCGGAAAGAAGAAACTGACAAGGCCCGGTCACATAGACCTACAAGAAAAAGAAAGACTAGATAGCTGACTCATGTCAAAACAAAGAAGACATTCAAAACACTCTATAAGAAACAAAGTCTATGATAGACTCATCCTTGGATTTCTAAAAAAAAACAAATGTCCGTCCTATCACCAATTCCTTTTTCGGAGAGGTCATCTGCCTCATCGTTGAAAACCCAGTAAATATGTAGAACGAAGATTTGAGCAAAATTATGAATCAGAACTAGACTCTAACCATCCAGTGCTCCAAAAGCAAAGTCTGTGGTAAATAAGTACCATTAGCCTAGTCCATGTCTGCCTTGGAATCACCGACAATTTGAATATCCAAATTCCCGCTCTTATTTAGAGGATTGATGAAAATGTTACTTTGCAAAACATAGATGATATTTATAATATTATTACTTTAAAATTAAAAGGAACTATGGTTTGATGAAAATTTAAAGGATAAAAGAAAAATTAAGATATTACAAATAGGCCATTAACCGTAATTTTGAATATCAAAATTATCTCTTTGTTTTAATTAGAGTAAAGAAGAAGATCCACATAGCTAAAATAAGAACAAACTCTCATGAGTTACACAGTGAGACAGGACATTGGACCTTTCCTAAAACTCTGTGGGCTCTGTCATCTTTGTGAGACTATGAATGTTGAGGATGAAAAGCATGTCCTCTTAGAATGCCATATGTACGCCCACTTAAGATCTCGGTTTCAACATTTTTGTTACAATATGAACCTATCCAACATTCCATCTCATCAAAGTTATAGTAATTTAGGAACACTCCTCTCCAATTTTTTTGAGCATAGAAATAAAACTCTAAGCAAACCAAGTAGTTCCTTACTTTTCTATCTTAAAGTCTAGAAAACCAAATTGATCTAAGTAAACATCAAATGTTAACATCATCATCAGTATCATCATCATGAGATAAAGAGCATCCCAAACTACAACCATGGGATGCAGCGGGGTATCTTAATTTACTCACGTTGTTGAAAATATCAACCATGGGATGCACTAGGTGTCTTAATTTACTCACATTGTTGAAAATATAATTTGAATAATGAACTTTACAATTTAAGTGATATTAAATTTTGAGAGTAAAAATAAAAATAAAAATAAATTATATTATAATGCATTCAAAATATAAAAATAATAATAAATAAAGAAGTAAAGTAATAGGATTGAAAATTTTAAATGTTTTTTTTTTAATTTAATAATATTTAAATATTCTTGTTTCATTTTAAGCATAGTATGTGTGTAACGAATGCGCACTAAACTTACTGAATGTAAATTATGAAAGATAAATCTAAACTTTAGAGAATGTATCAAATTAATAACAATATCTTTAAAATCAATCTACCACCATTTTCAAAATAATTATCAATATATATTTCAAAATAATTATCAAATATATAATATTATGGAGAAAAAAATTGAAAAACATTTTCTAATTTGGAAGAGAAACTAAAGAACTTATATAAAATAATAAATAATAATAGAAAGAATGAAGATCATCTACTCATGTAACAACGTGGAATTTGGAATTTAGAAGTACGATAATAGGTAAAGGTACGAGTCTCAACTATGATGAGAGGCAATTTTAAGGCTAAAACACATGCTTGAATTTCCTAGGTTACCCTAAATTTAGGTGGAAAGTAAGTCTTAAAATTATACAAAAAGGGTAGGGAGAAGAAAGTTGCTATATGAAGCATTAATATATATAAATGTAACCTTTTTTTCAGTATATTTATTCCAAATGGTGGACCTTCCAAATGAGCAAAAGGAGGGATTTGACTTAAAGATGCTTACAGTGGAGGTAGAGATCATGGACAAGATTGATGATGTGATGTTGAAGTTGTGGTTGAATATATGTGTTTTCTTAATAAGGGACCTCTTAGACACGGTCCACCATAAGGCCTTTATCCTTTCAAGAACACTGTATGATCTCGTTGTGTCAATTCACATTATGTATTTTGGACTAGAACCACACAAGCATGATAGAATTTTGTCACTCTCATATATGTTGCCTTCTTTTTTTTTTCACTTACAAATTCCTAACATGCTTAACCATATAAGTAATCTAGGATTTTAAAATGAAATTAAGTTAATGTATATGATTTTAATTTGAAATTAGTTATGTTGTGGTTATTTAATATTTTTAAGAGTTTTTATTAATGAATATTGTTACCCTTTGTATAAATATTTAAATTAAAGGAGATTAGGGCTTATATCATCATAGTAAATCAGTTTTACATTAAAATATTTATGTAATTAATTAACATTGTTAATTATTTATAATCAATAATCTTATTTACATGTGGTATGAGTAAAGTAAGGAGATCAATTTGCATTGAGAGCAACAAAGTGCTATGCAATTCAGTATGGGGGAGATCCGTTCTTAAAAAAAAATGGCAGCCTAAACTAAAAACTAAAAAGTCACGTCCTAAACTAAAAAGTCATCTTATATATATATATATTACATAATCTCCACACAATCGAAAAATATATTTAATCAACAAAATAATTTTAATTTGTGAAGAATTTTGAGGTGTAATTTCTTTTAAACATGTAAAAAAATTAAGATAAAAAAAAAATTACACCTCGAGAAACTGGATCCTTCTCGGTGATTGGTAGATCCGGGTTTAAAATGGATCTATGCTAGTAATAAATCAAAACACAAGCTACATATTAATATTCCAATCATAACCAAGAGCAACATATAATATTGAAGGATCATCATCCAAGCACCAACATTAACTTATTTGGCAAAAAAAACACCAACATTAACTTTATATTTCTTTTTCAATATTGAAAATACTATACTTATATTAAAAGCATATGTCCATGTAATCAAATACATCAAGCCAATATGGTCTCGACAGAGGAAAAACCATATGGTCCCAAAGTGATCCAACAATAGTCCACAAGGAGTACATGTAGTCCATAAGTTGGCCCCATAAAACCAACTAGCAAGTGATAGTCAACAAAAACAACTCCATGTAATATACCATAATCTAAAAGACACACCATAGAATGCATTCTAACCTATGATATAATCTAGAAATAACTATGACATACTATATAGTCGACATCTATGATCAAGAATCTGGTTCAATAAGGTATTGAAGACCAAAACTCCATCCCATAATTAACCTGTTACAAAAAATTATGTTAACCCATAAGTCAAAATATACATGTACCAAAGACACGTTAGAAATCAAAATAACCATGCAAAATTGTATGTCAAAAACAAAAATTCCCCTGTATGAGTGTGATTAAGAGGTTGCCTCACTATTGGATCAATTCTTTCAACATGATAAGAATATTTTTAGCCTTCCTTTAAAAAATATCATTGTTGTGTTTAAAACATTGGCAATGGATTGTGCCTCCCTCCATACTAATAGGATTCGTTGATACTGTATCCACATCAACATTGAATTCTCTATATATGTACTCAAAGGTAATTCTATCGAAGCAAGTGACCAATCTACCAATCATCAATAACCAACTTTTGAGAAAGATTACATGAAGTCTTCCACATCCATTAATCCAGTCAATTATTACCATGGAATCACCTGGGACTCTTAATTCTTTCAAACCCAATTTATTTTCATAAAAGAGGAGAGCCCATAAAGCAATAATTGTAACACCCCGGTTTTGACCCCAAGGGGGAGGGGAATGTGTGCCCCGGTTTTGACCCCATGGTATTGAATTGCATATGATGTAAATAACGTTAATAAATAGTGGTGTGGAGCTCAAGGCAAAGGCCCCACCATGGATTTAGTGTTTTATGTTTCGGCAATTAAAATCGATGCCGATGGTTTATGTGCTAGCCAGGCACAATATGTTTTGAGACATCATGTAAAAATGAAAATTAATAAAAATACCACAACTAGCTATGCTTCGCAACATAAAAGAGATGGGGACATGACTTCACAAGGAATAGGGAGGGGGGGATATTCAAACCCTTGAGCCAATGGGGAAAAGCCAAATGTCAAAGGGAAAACCCATAAAATTGTCCACTACCCATTTTGTCTTTTTGTGCCAATCAATTATTTTCTGCCAGAAATTGGTTGAGGAAGTTATTTCCTTGGGATGGGAAAGGTATGGAGGTCAAAATTTGGATTGGGAAGACCATCCATTTTGGAAAAACATGTTTTGGCTTATTGAGCAAGTAAGAGCCCAAAAATCCATTCCTCACCCATTCTCTCATTCACATTTGGCTCTCTCGCGCAGTAGGAGGGTGGCTGATATCTCTCCTTCACGATTTTCCTGTCATTTTCTTCACTTCTCCATGCCCATAATTCGTTTTTGGTGTTGTTGGGCGAATGGGAAGAAGGGAACAACAATTTTGGGGTTGGAAGAGGTTGTTTTTCCCCCGTGAGCAAGCTGGGAGTTTCCCTCACGTTCTTCTATCATTTCCTCAATTTCTTTAAGCTAGGAAAACCGTTTTTGTATTGTTCAATGAATGGGAAGAAGATAACCACGATTTTGGGGTTTATAGAGGCCATATTTACTTCTGTAATGCCCATAGGCATTGTCTGGATTCAGATTCACGATTTGGGTGTGAATTGAGGTTGTTTTTGCTCTTGTAATGTCCATGAGCGTTTCCAGAACATGGATTTTCTCCCCTGGGTTGGTTTTCCCCATTTGCCATTTCTGTATGTGGTTGCCAAACGTTTCTCTACAACCTAGAACTTGTATTTTACTAGGAAGGGCTGTTAACCCAAAAATCCCCCACATAGCTCTCAATGGCCTACACCACCAAGGACACCATCTCACAACACTCATATCACTCCATTAGACCTTCCATTAGACCTTCCATTAGACCTCCACACCTCCAAAATAGCCTAAGGATGAAGAAAAAGGGCTAAAAACCCCAAAAAGGAGCCCAAAATAGCCCCCTAAGAGCTAAAGCCCTCAAAAAGGGGCTAAAGTTAGGGGGGAAGGGGATAAAGGCCCAAAAAAGGGGCTAAAACCCTGACCAAGGGCGGCTTAAAACCCTAAAACCCCTTGGAAAAGCTATAAAAGGAGGGTGGGGGGTCACTCTCAAAACACTTCTCCTATTGCCTATTGTTATGCTGCCCGTGGATGCTTTGAGACCTTTGCCTCTCAAACCACCCACACTCCCTCTCCTCCATTTCCATTCCCCTTGAGCCATTGCTCCTAAACCAAGAGAGGTGCTCCCATGAGCTAGGGCATGGTGGCCCGTTCCCACTAGAGAAGGTATATTTGTGATTTTATGTTTATTTCTTTGCTTCTTAATATGCTTTTCTTTCTAACCCTTGTCTCCGTTTACAGGTTTTGTCATTAACATTGTTTTGCAGGTTTTCCATTGTAGCTTAGGTTTATTTGCAGGTTTCAAGGAGGCGGAACTCCAACCCATTTTCTGCAGAGGGGTTCACTAGTGCTTCAGCTCCTTCTTTTTGTTCTGTTCTTAGCTTACAGTCTAGCTTAGATTCAGTTTTTCGTTCTTAGTTCTTAGATTAGTTTACTGTTCTACTTCTGTTATTTCCGTTTCATTTTTATGCATTTTCACCATTAGCAGGAACCTACCCTTGTGCCCTATAGGCATAAGGGAGCCATTCCTGCCCCTGTAGCAGGGAGAAATCCTTGCTACAGAATTAGCGACCATACCAGGTCGATCCCACAGGATCCCTGGGCCAAACTTTTTATTTTCAAGTTTTAAAAAATTTTGCCCTAGTTTTTCAGAAATTTCATGTTAAATTCGTCTTAAATCCTGTTTATTTCCTGTTTTAGTTACTGCCGAACCCTATGCTAGGCAGAACTGAGTTAGATTGACCCCAGTACCAGTTACTGTCGGCCAGATCTGACTCTGTCTCACCAAAAACCCCCATTCCGGAGCAGGGCGCTCATATCGGGGCAAAAGGTGAGACCGGGGTGCACTTAATGGGCAAATAGGTGCGCCCAGGGTGCACTTAATCCCTCAATAAGTGTGACTTCATCCTAGAAACTCAGGTTGCGGCTGTTTCTGCATTCTGTGCAACCCCCTCGCTCATTTCTGAAAAAAATCTCGCGGCCCCCTCGCTAGATTTGGTCAGAAATGTGCGGCTTGTCAAACAGAACTTTAATTTAAGATTAATAGATAGTAATTTTCAGTTTCAGAGGACTGTTAGTGCGGCCCAGCTGCCTCTGTCCACCATTGCACGTCATTTTCAGTTTCTACTTTTATTTTCTGCAAATTATTTCATGAACAATGTGTAAATGTTAAGTAAACCATTATGGCTTAATAAAATGAACCTAGTCTAACTAAAAGCAACTTAAAAGTAACCATCTTGCTTCCCCCTTCCTCCTCTACCCAGTCATCACCCTTCGGGGTATTCTGGGATACGACGAAGGGAAAGCTCGTATAGATCTAGGCACTCCATGATATTGTTCCAAACCACTAAAACCATGTGACCTGGAAGGTAGAGGGGGTAGAGAAGGAGGGCTTCTCACGACGCTAAGCGTCCTCTCTGTTGACCAACCTAGCATCTAGGAGGTGACTTGCGGATCTATGGATGGGATTAGTCCCATTGTGTTGAGAGCTCAGCACCTTCTCTCAGTGGAAGAGGAATATCACTGTGAGGTAGACATATAGTTAGGACAGCAAACGTTCAGGGTTAATCATTGTACTTGTTCACAAGTTCTGTTTATTTATGCTTACATACACAACCACAATGACATGAACTCTACCATGATGAATTCATAAACCATATTGCAGCAACCAAATACCAGAAAAAAACAAGCAAACAAATACACCATACGAATTAATTAACCCAACTCAGTTCATGACGCTGAGTAAGCCTTAAAATTTACTAATTTACACTAAGTTCAAACAACTCTGCAGTCTTTGAGGACATAAGTCCCTGATTGCTTCAATTGTGGGAAGTACTTGGGCTCTACACAGAAACTCATTGTGAGGAGTACCATAGGGACCCCAAAGTAGCTGGCCGTTGAGAGGAACTGCCAAGCGAAACGGGCAACGACCCCTTCTGATTGAGTAGAGACACCTGTGAGGAACAAGCCAAGCGTTGTCTTCTGGCAGTCTTGGTGGCCTAGTGACCACCTTCAGCCAATAGGAAGCCACTAAAACCGAGGTTCAAACATCATTCCCACCAAGTTTCAGGCATAAATCTAACACAATTGATCCTCCACGATCTTCCTCATGCCTAAGAGGCGAACCACCACCATTTGGAACACTCAATTGACACCGTCGAAGCCGCTCTCAGTGATCTCCCACACCATTAGAGGGCCACACAGCCTCTAATTCTGATTCAGACCCATATCAGTCTGAACCAGACCTCCATACTGCACCATCAAGCCCCTTGGCTAGTGCACCGTCCACCTACATTGCCCCTACTATCATACATGGGGGCAATCTCCCTGCCACTGATACCGTCCCACCCATAACACTTGGGGGCATTGCCCCATCCGCAATGGTGCCACTGCAAGCACCCCCAGCAGTGCTGATGCACTATGCACCTGCAAACCCCACCATCGTCGTAGCCCCATCCCACATCAATTTGGGGTCAAACCTGCCCTTCATGGCTCGTCTGAACTTGCCTGATTTGGCCAAATTAACAAACGACCCCATCTGCCACCAAGCTTTTTGGCCACTTGTGTTCATCCAATAGCATCGTGACTGACTCCGTCAGGTTGAGGCTGTTCCAATGCACCCTTATAGGTGCCACGGCCAAATGGTACATTGAGCTGCCACAAGCCAAGTACCCCGACTTCAACTCCCTAGCCTTCATGTACCTACAGTATTTCCAAATGCCAACCGCCATGTCTGCTCTTGAGGTACTTAAAACGTGCCCAACGCAGCGAAAAGCCTTACTAGTAGCTCTAGCGGTAGTAGACCCCTCCAACTCCAAGTTAATCACATTTGACATGGAGAACGGAGAGTCGCGCATGCCCTCCACTATTGCCTTCCAAATCTCGGTGTCCATCCGGAACTTGGTTGTGCACCGATGCATAGTGGATGAGGGGGCATCCATGTGCGTCATATCTACCTTGGTTTGGCAGAAGCTTAGATCACCAATTCTGCAACCGTCCTCCACGACTCTGTGGGCTTATGATGGACACCCCACTAAATCCCAAGGAATCCTCCCCCATGTACCCATCACGTTAACTGAGAAGACAGTCCTAATTGACATCGAAGTCGTCAACACTCAACTGGATTACAACCTCCTCCTCGGAAGGAGTTACATGTATGCCATGCCAGTCGTCGCGTCAACTATCTTTCGCCTCATGATGTTCCCCCACGAAGGGAAGATTGTGACAGTTGACCAGCTCACCTACCATGATCCGCAAGGGTTAACAACACCTGCCAATGTTATCCCTACCATAACCACCATTGAGCCGTAAGGGGCAACCGTACATGCTAACGTCATCCCTGCAACCAACACTGTGGTTGAAAACACACTAGCCTCCCCACCGTTGAATGTGGGCCTTGGGTTGTTTACCGATCCCACCATGACGGCTCCTTCCCCGTTGGTGTCGCCACCACCGACACAAAAAGAAACTGCGGACTTGTGCATGGTCTCATTAAGCACCGCTGCACCCAAACAACAACCACAGCCGCATCCCCAACCACAACCACAACATCGTCCGTAGCCGCAATGCCAACAGCGGCCGCAACATCACCCGCAGCAACAGCATTACGCGCAGTCGCAACCACACCCCCACATGCAACCAGCTAGGAGTTATGTGGGCTCATCTCCAGTCCATACAATTCCCTTCCTCTTTCCCCCACCTGGTGTCATGAGCAAGTCGGTCATGGCCACCTTAAGCCTACCCAACTTTACGCTGGGGATCCCGGTGTGGTATCTTGATCCACTAGCTCAACCAGTAATGCCCCAAGTTGTCTTAACCCCGGTGCAACCTATTGCGATTGAGTCTCACCCTCCACTCAGTCCGCACAAGCCAATCGCCGCACCCACACTTGCACCGCCCCAACCCAAAAGAGCCAGGGGCAAGAACACCAAAGCCACCACAGAACCACGACAAGTCCCACCTTGTGCCGTCTGCAAACAATAGGGCCATCCAACTTAGAATGGCCCTGAAATCCCAGTGATCCATGCGCATCTGGATGCCATGGATACAAATGAAAACATCCCCGTGGTTGAACTCCCAACCGCACCAATAGTCAGGAACAAGGCATTGAGGACAAACCATGCTTGCGCCCTTTGCGTCTTGTATGGACATTACTCCCACCATTGCCAAGACCTGCCCGAATTTCAAATGGCTCTCGCTGACCTCCGTCACCATTCCCTTGAGTCTGAGATCACCTTGATCGAAGAAGTTCACCCACCACCTCCTTCGTCAGACACCATGTCCATTTACATGATGTCCAGTTCCCATGACCAGCTCATCCCCATCTCCAATGATGGTCCATCAGACCTGTCACTTTGTTGCTTCAGCAACAATGAGGAGATACTTGAAGCTCTGACCGGCCCAGAATACCCATGGAACTACATGCACCATCGCTCTTTCTTCCTCCCCGAAGAACTTGTGTCGCAATTTGACCAATTTTCCGTGGAGACCAAAGATTTCATCCATGGGAAGGTTGACTGGTTCAAGAACCCCATCCCAGCACCTGATGCCTTCGAAGAAGGGAATATGGTGAACATTTCACCAACCATTAAAATCGACATCTCAACCAACTTTGAGATCGTTGAAGAAATCATACTGGGGGCATCTTGCTCCCCGGAAGAGGTTGACGCCTACACAGCTCTCTTCCAAGAATTCCGCAACATCTTTGCATGGTCATACACTAAAATTCCCGGCTTAGATCCATCCATCGTGGAGCACCACATCGACACATGGCCTGATGTGGCACCCGTACGCCAAAAGCAACGACCCTTCCATCCATCCAAAGTGGCTGTGGTGAAAGCTGAGATAGAGAAGTTGCGCATAGCCGGCTTCATTTATCCCATTGCATACACCACTTAGGTTTCTAATCCTGTTCCCGTGAATAAAAAACAGGGTACCATTCGCGTTTGCACCGACTTTCACGGCCTCAATGGGGCATGTCCCAAAGACAACTTCCCCGCACCGTTCATTGACCGGATCATCGATGCATGTGCCGGACATGAGGCCTTCTCCTTCATGGATGGTTTTTCTGCATACAACCAAATCTAAATCCGGAAAGAAGACCATTACAAAATGGCGTTCACAATCCTATGGGGCACATTCGCGTACCGAGTCATGCCCTTTGGCCTCAAAAAGCCTGGAGCCACCTTCCAGCGCGCCATGACATATTGTTTCCACGATTTAATTCACATCATCTTGGTCTACTTGGACGATCTCATCGTTCGATCACGAAAACAAGCACAACATATAGATGACTTGCGGCAAGTCTTTTTACGTTGCCACAAATACAACATCCGCCTGAACCCCCTTAAGTGCGTTTTTTGTGTCCCAGTAGACCGTCTACTTGGATTCATCATCTCCCACAAAGGGATAACGGTAGATCCCCTCAAAATTCAAGCCATCCTTGATCTTCCTTCCCCAAGAACTCAACACCAACTACAAAGCCTACAAGGGAAAGCCAACTTCCTTCGCCGCTTTGTACCAGAGTATGCAACAAAAGCTTACGGATTCATCTGCCTGCTCCGCACAAAAATCCCCTTTGTTTGGGATCAGCAAGCACAAGAATCGTTCGAGGCACTCAAACAAGCCCTGGCTTCTGCACCATTACTCTCACCACCAAATTTCACTCTCGACTTCATCCTTTATGTGTTGGCCTCGGAAAACGTCATTATTGGAGTCCTGGTCTAAGAAGACGATGCTCGCCATGAGCACGTGATTTACTACATCAGTCAGAAGCTAACATGACCACCATTACGATATTCATCCGAGGATAAATTGGCCCTCGTCGTCAACTTCTCGGCTCAAAAATTGCGCCACTACATCATTGCCAACCATACTCGTGTAGTGGCTGATTCAAACCCAATGCGGTACCTCTTAAGCCGCCGCCTTCTACAAGGTCAAGTAGCCAAGTGGGTAGTCGTCCTCCAAGAGTTCGACCTAGAGTTTGTATCTCCAAAAAGCACAAAGGCACTTGCACTAGCCACACTCATAACCGATCTGCCCCCATTAATCGCATCATCACCCCCCAAGGATGATCTCCCTGATGATTTCCTATTCGTCATATCTACAGATGACCCATGGTATGGGGACATCCTTCTCTATTTACGAACGCAAAAGTTCCCAACGCACTTCAACCATGAGGATAGGCGACACATCCGACATCAAGCCATTTGCCACTTGCTGATTTGAGATGTCCTGTATCATCGAGGAATTGATACCATCCTACGTCATTGCCTCACCCGTGATGAGGCCGAAACCATCCTCAACGACAGTCATAGCGGAACCTGTGGTGGCCACCTTTCAGGCCTAGCAACTGCCCAAAAGATTCTATGTGCCGACTATTTTTGGCCCTCCATCTTCGCTAATGCATAGAGGCAGTCAAACATTGCCGCAGCTGTCAGCATTTTGCCCTAAAGGCAAGAACCCCCCCTGCACCCCTACACCCCGTAGCCACAATCGAACCCTTCTGCAAATGGGCAATCAACTTCATGACAATCAACCCCGTTTCGGCTAATGGTCACAAATACATCATCGTGGCAGTCTATTACTTCACCAAGTGGGCCGAGGCCATGCCCACATTCGATTGCAAAGCGGAAACCGCATCACGTTTCTTCTTCAACCATGTTATTTTACACCCTGTGTCCCTAAACAATTAGTCTCGGACCATGGGGAACACTTCCAAGATGTCATATGGGTTGAATTATCAACTATGTTGAAATTCGAACACCAGTACTCATCTTCCTACTACCCTCAGGGCAATGGCCAAGTTGAAGCAGTCAACAAAATCATCAAAACAATGCTCCAACATATGTTAGGAAATCACAAAACCAACTGGCATCACATGCTATTCTCTGCCCTATGGGCTTATCGCACATCCACAAAAACCGCAACCAGTTTCACCCCTTTCTGCCTAGTACATGGTGTTGAATCAGTGCTCCCTATAGAGTGCCAAATCCCATCTCTCCGCCTCGCAGTGGAACTCCTTCTTGATACTTCACCTTTAGAAGAATGACTCCTCCAACTCGAGCAAACCATAGAAGATCGTCGAGCTGCCCTCCAAGCTATCGAAGCAGCAAAAACACGATCAAAGATCCAATATGACTCCCATGCCCACCCTCGCACCTTCAGCTAAGGTGATTTGGTTGTAGTCTACGACCAACCCAACGATAAATTTGGGCAAACGAAAGTTCGAATCAATGTGGTATGGCCCATACGTCATCCATCATTGCCTCGAAAAGGGAGCATACACCCTCATTGACTCCGATGGACAACTCTTGGAGAACCCCCGCAATGGGCTCTACCTCAAGAAATTTTATGCTTAACATCACCAATGAGTCACTTCGTTTTCTTTTCTTGTTTTTCAACGTTTTTGGCAAAATCAGGAATAGCACCATCAGCTGTTAATCCAAAGTCTCCCGAAACCTGTTCGAGACAACTCTCACACTTCCGGGCTCAAATTTCCATCCCTTTATGAGACCATCGTCTCATGTTTAATTAATTAATTTCGGGACCATTTCCCACAAGTCACCTCGATTTACAAGCCATAACATGACGATGCGATTGTCTACTGACCTGTACTCGTATCAACTTCCTGACCGCAACTCATGCGAGTTTTCGGGCTGCCGCCCATTAAGGACTGCAATCTTAGCTTTTATTTTGCATTTTTAACACATAGTTGTCTTTTCCATTCACCGCACCTGACGTGGACATCTGGACCATCGTCCACAAAACAATTTATTTTTCTGACATGTATTTGGCATATAAATGCCTCCGGACTTGTACTCACATCGCATGTGATCAAGTTCATCCACCACAACACACACACACGCTCTCCTGACCTCTATCCGAGAGCCACCTGGGTTTGCATGCCTTTGTCGCACCGACTCGCAGGCCTCTGCCGTGATCTATCCCACACATGTATTGGTATATTTGAGAGCATTGTGCTCTATCCATACTGCATGGATGACCTTTGGACCTCTGTCCACTGTCCCGACATGGGGCACCGCATGTGCTACCATCAGTTGACCACACTGGAGTTTCATTTAAGCTCTTTTCTAACTCCTTAAAACAATGAAAAGATTGCCGAGTGCAGCTGCTTCCTTTCTCGCTCGCTAAAGTATAGGAAAGGGTGTCTACATCGTCTCGTTTATCTCCTTTTGCGGACCATGTAGACCATTTCATGAAAAGGACCTCCTTGGCACACTCAAGCCAAGACCGTTCCCCTCTGCATACTTTTATGCTTTCTCAGGCAAAGGGGCCGCACTTTACGAAAAATCTCACCATCGGTTGTCGTTAAGCTCTTTTCCAGCCGTCTCAACAAGAAAAGATTGCCGAGCAAACTTGGTTTCGTTCATGCTCGTAAAAGTATTAGAATGATCATCCAGCCAGTATAGTTTTAACCTTTTCCGTCCTGATTGGACTACCAACGATAAAGAAGTCTCTCATCGCCTCCAGGATGGGCGAGCTCTCCTATGTATACTTTTATCATTTTTTCGGGCATAGGAGACTACCAACAAAAAAGAGCCCCCACTAGAGTCTTCTTCATGCTTTCAGACTCTCTAAAATTGAAAGCACCATCGAGAATTTACCTTCTCGGGCTCACCAAAAATCCACGAGATCGTACCACAACGGTGTCCCTAGACACCACCCCACAAAAAACAGTTTGGTAGCATCCCCACATTGGGTCGCCTTTGTTCAGAGTACTCTGCAATGTGTCTTCCTTGGATCCCATCAGTATCAAAAGTGTCCACCTCCTCCAAGTATTTCCCATCTGCAGCAACATTCCCGGTATTACAACTATGATCCCATTCCCTTGAGTCAAGTTTCATTTGCTACCTGGTCTGCCCTGCCGTCATACTCTGAGCAAAGGAAGTTTGAGTCTCCCCACTCCCCCCCTGCCCCTGTTCAGTTCTTTCCCTTCCCTCCCCTCCCCCTAATTTAGTGAGTTAGTCCGCAGATTGCTTCACACCTTTCGGTTATCTCTCGCGCTCCTGGTCAAGGAAACATCATTGCCTTGACTAAGGGCAGGTCTCCCTCTGTCAACGCCAGCACACATATTCGAGAGGATAGACCCAGAGGTCCCTGTACCTTGGTTTCATTAACATCATCGATGAGTTCCTTGGACCACTTGAGAGGACTCCTTAGTGCCTCTTGGGATGGTTGTTTCTCACGTGCTCGACTTCAACTCCATCATCACACCGTTGAGATTCATACAGGGTTTGTTCTGCACAGTACTTGGTCGAAGACCCCGGATGTCACCTGACTCTAGCACATTGGTGAGTCCACTCAAGGGACCTAAACATTTTATGTCCCTTGTGATTTCCAGGTTGCGTTGGAGACAGTGTTCAGAAGCCCCAACAGTGCTTCAATATACCTTTATGATTGATACATCACACTTGTACCACAGGGACTTTGATTCTCAATCAACGAGTCCACACAACTATGTACCAGATCCAGCAGACCGTCAGTCATGAAGATATAGCATTCCATGAGAATGCCATGGGTCCAATATACCAGATCAGTATTGTATTCAGCCTCACATGGAGGCAACCATCATTGTAACATCAGTTGTATATGATCGGCTCTTGTATTTTAGAGCATAGATCAAATGATTCTTTTGACATTGTCACGAGCATGGGGATGCCCACCTCGTCCATATACATGTCACACATTTATTGTATCTCACCCATTGATGGGAACCAAATTAATACAAAAACCAAAAGCCACCATGCCCCAGCCCCGGAAGCACCACCTCTACACATCAAATCCTATGATGTCCATCGACCATACGTTGAGCTCCTGCCCTCACACATCAGGGGGAAATCTGTTAACCCAAAAATCCCCCACATAGCTCTCAATGGCCTACACCACCCAAGGACACCATCTCACAACACTCATATCACTCCATTAGACCTTCCATTAGACTCCCACACCTCCAAAATAGCCTAAGGATGAAGAAAAAGGGCTAAAAACCCCAAAAAGGAACCCAAAATAGCCCCTAGGAGCTAAAGCCCTAAAAAAGGGGCTAAAGTTAGGGCGGAAGGGGCTAAAGGCCCAAAAAAGGGGCTAAAACCCCTTGGAAAAGCTATAAAAGGAGGGTGGGGGGTCACTCTCAGAACACTTCTCCCATTGCCTATTGTTATGCTACCCGTGGATGCTTTGAGACCTTTGCCTCTTAAACCACCCACACTCCCTCTTCTCCATTTCCATTCCCCTTGAGCTATTTCTCCCAAACCAAGAGAGGTGCTCCCATGAGTTAGGGCAAGGTGGCCCATTCCCACTAGAGAAGGTATATTTGTGATTTTATGTTTATTTCTTTGCTTCTTAATATGCTTTGCTTTCTAACCCTTGTCTCCATTTGCAGGTTTTGTCATTAACATTGTTTTGCAAGTTTTCCATTGTAGCTTAGGTTTATTTGCAGGTTTCAAGGAGGCAGAACCCGAACCCATTTTCTGTAGAGGGCTTCACCAGTGCTTCAGCTCCTTCTTTCTGTTATGTTCTTAGCTTACAGTCTAGCTTAGCTTCAGTTTTCCATTCTTAGTTCTTAGATTAGTTTACTGTTCTGCTTTTGTTATTTTCGTTTCGTTTTTCTGCATTTTCACCATTAGCATGAACGTACCCTTGTGCCCTATAGGCATAAGGGAGCCATTCCTGCCCCTATAGCAGGGAGAAATCCTTGCTACAAGGGCATCCTCGTGTTGGCTTGGCTGAGTAAGTCCAAGGAACCCATCTGTTAGATGGTTGACTGTGTTTATATGTGATTGTTGGCTTGGCTGAGTAAGTCCAAGGAACCCATATGTTATTGGCTTGTTATATGTTATTAGCTTGTTGCCTTAGTAGCCTTTGAAACCTAATTGTTTATTGGCTTGGCTGGATAGTCTGTGAAACCCAACTATGTGTTATCTTTACTGTGGGTGTATGGTCTTGTTGTGTGTAAGGCTGTTGTTCCCTAGTTCCTTGTGGAAATCATGCCCAACTCGGGGATGGTAGTGATGCTAAGAGATTGATGAGCACACTGGCCTATGGTTGGGTGGAACGTTGCAGCGACATAGCTAGTTGCGGGGAAGCTTCTTCTCAAGATAAGTATTTCTTGTATTTAAATCTGCAACTGTATTTGTTTTGTAAATTATCATGAACATGTTGAATGCTTGAATGTGAATGAATGTATCTGCTTCTGTTTTTTAATGAATTATACATCTGCATTTGTATTTTATGTTCAAGGCATTTTATTTTATGTATTAAGGGGCTAGATTGATCGTTTGAGAGCAGCATCAGCATGCAGTCGTGTCCTCTCTCGACAATTAGAGGGAGGGGACGTGAGAATAACCTTGGTTTTATTGTTAGTACCAAGGCCACAATTAAGTGCAGTCTTATATACTTCTGCATCATTAAGACAAATAACCACACCAATGCCACCACAAGAACTCTCTAATTGAGATGCCCCATAAAAAATTCCATGCAACACTTTGGCTGGAATAGTAGGGCCTTGTGTATTTTTTTTTATCATTTCTTCTTAATGGTAACATAAAACCCACCAAAAGAAATAAAATCGCATTGTTTCTGGCCTTCCATATTTTCCAACACACAAGAACTAGTAGATGAACTATATTCATGTTCACTTTTTTCCATTCAACCATGCACTCGATCAGGGATTCACCCATCAAGACATTTTTGAAAGACAATTGTGTCTTTAAGCTATACCATATATTTTGAATGAAAACACAATTGACAAAGATATGTACCCCGGTTTCAAAGTCAATCCTACACAAAAGACATACCCTCGGTCCTTGTATACCTCTCGGGTTAAAATGCAACTTTTAAGTGCAAGCCAAAGAAAAGAAATTGCAATTTAGAGGTACCTACCATTTCCAGACTTCATGAAACCATCGGATGGGTTCCACCTAGTGATCATACTACAATGCCACATATGTTGATTTCGTGGTGATTTTTCTAGAGCATCTGTTCCAAGTTCACGCAATAGTATCCACCGAATTAGTTAACATAACACCACCTCTTTTTAATCCCGCACATAAACTGTTCCATTCCTTGCCACACTTTTCATCTAAATGAAGGTCGACATATGTCTTCCATTCTGTGCATGTGCAACCCTGTTGCTCATTTGAAACAACTCGTACATGAAGGGCCAATAATAATTCTATAGAAATATTATAATTTATCAGGCATGAGACCTCCCACTATGGGATCCAATCCAACCCTGATGGATTGTCCATTTCCCGATATCCATGTTAGTCATTGACCCATAATATTAATTGCTTGTAGAAGGCCTCCCTAGATATTGGATATGTCTCTCGATTATTTTTTCCTTGCCCGAAGCCATTGGATTATCCCAAAATTCTTAAAATACTTAGCCATGATCATCTTGTGTCATGAATGGTCAATGAAGAGTGCCCTCCATAATCTCTTGGCAGTTAAAGACAAGGAAAACTTGAAAATATTTTTGGTTCCTCATATGCCAAAAAATGTTGGTTTCGCAATTGAGTCCCATCTTACCAGGTGATCTTTATTCCAGCCACAAGTGATTATCCACAGAAAATTAAAAATTCTTCGATTTATAGCATTCAGAATGGATTTCAGGATTTTACAAAGTGATATCCAATAGACCAACATGTTGGTTGAAATAGAATTTATCAAAGTGACTTTCCCCACCATAGATAGCCATTTCAAACTCCAATGGTTGATATAAATTTCAAAACGCTTTATTAGCCAAAACCATTCCTTATCAGTATAGTTGTTTTCCTTTAATGTATAGCCCAAATACTTTGTTCCATCCTCGATCTGCTTAAAATCTATCTGATACAGTTGTTGAATCTCACACATCTCTGCTTTTTCCATCTCGTTATGTAGAAAAATAGACTTTTTTACACTAACAAGCATGCCTGAGGCATTACAAAATTCATCCAGTATATATTTATACCTACACCATTCACCGATAGTACCCAAACCAAATATCATCACAACATCTACAAAAAAGTAGATATGTGATTTCAATAACTGATGTAATAGCTATACCTTTGATATTACCCTTCTCAATCTCATGAATAATCATTCTACTTAGAACTTCAATTATCAGGAGAAAAAGCAGTGGTGACAATGGGCATCCCTATTGGATACACCTAGTACCCTGAAAATATGGGTGGGAGAACCATTTATGATAACAATATAAGAAACATACCTCACACATGCCATAATCCAATTAGTGGTTGATAAATCCAATCCTATCTTTAGTAAGATAAGTTTGAGAAAACCACAGTCAACATGGTCATATGCCTTTAAGAGATATAGTTTTAATACCAAGTCTTTTTTCTTCCTAGTTTTTATGTTGTGAAAAAACTCCTGAGCCACTCCCACCGCATCATGAATCTATCATGTTTCCAAGAAATCAAATTGCTATGAAGATATGTATTTGGATAAAAATAGGTTTTATCCTAGAAGCAATAATCTTAGATATAACTTTATACACCAATTTACACAAATGAAATGGGTCTGAAATCATCGAAAGATTCTGGTTTCTTAACCTTTGGAATTAAAGCAATATATGTAGAGTTCAATCCATCATTCACCTGCCTAAGGATTCATGACTCCTCAACCGCATCCAATAAGTATTGGCCCATGATGTCTAGAAATTTAATGAATAATTCAACATGCCATCCATCCGATCCAGGACTCTTCGACTTAGAAAAACCCTTAAGCACTAATTCAATCTCCATAATCATCACAGGATTATTTTCCATAACTCCCTCATCACCATTGAAAAACCTGGGAAGGTTTTGGATAATATCCATTTGATCAACAATGGATCCATTACCCAGATCAGAGAATAAATGGTGAAAATGTTGGATTGCCACTGCTTCTAAATCACCTTGTTCTCTAATTGTGTTACCATCATAGTTTTTAATCTCCCATATAGAGTTATGGTCTCTTCAATCATTAGAATATTGATGAAAAAATGTAGTATTTAGATCCCTTTGTGATAACCAAATGGCCATGCTCTTCAATCTCCATCTCCACTCTTCCATTGTCAAAAGGTGCAATTTTTGGATTCAATAACAATTAAATGCTGCATTATATCATCCAGGTAGTTTCCACACAAATAACTACCACAAATATGGTTGAACTCACCTTCCAACAATTGCAATTCAACCATTGCAATTCAATATGCATATCATATCTACTCTTCCTCTCCCATTTTATAACAGAGCATTTTAGACCTCATAATTTTCTCACCAGTCTTTTCATAGTTGGTTCATGCTCTATTACTACCATATTATTCCATTCCATTCTCACCATATATTTGAAATATTGTTCCTTTAATCACATGTGATTGAACTTAAAAGGATATAATCTTTTGTGTAAAATAGGATCTAGTTCTAGTATAACCAGGGAGTGGTCGGAAAAAGATTCATGTTCCACACAAGTCCTATATCTACTCATAGCCTCAATGAGTGAGATATCAATAACAAATCTATCGAGTCTTTTGGATATAGCCTTAATACCCTTATTATTATTCCTCAAAGTGGGAAGATGTGGAGCATGTGCAATGTCCACCAGGCCAGCTTCATTGAAGAAATTGCAAAAAATAATCCCCCGTCGGATCCAACTTAACCTTTGTCCCCCAAACCTCAGAGGCCCCCAAAGTAAATTTTATATCTCCCTTAAGAACAAGTGTTAGTAAACTAAAGATACCATCATTCTTAATGCCATCCCAAAAAACTTCTCAGTATGTATATGGACCATAACAATTTAAAAGGTTAAGTTCCACATCAAAGGTCGTATAATGACTTGTCAGAAGGATATCGGCCTCAGTTTGGTAAGGGGTGAAGCGTCCCATTTTTGGGCTCCATGTAGTTAATAAACCCCCCGATAAACTTGTAGAATTGCATGTCGCCATCTCCCATCCCTTCAAAAGTTGAGCAAGAAAACCCTTGCTTTTTCACCAGAGACCATGGTATCCTAAACAAAAACAATATCCAAATTATTTTTTGTTAAAAATCACATAAGGGAGAATTTCTTGGAGTATCCCCCAACCCCACGAACACTGATGGTTGTAATTATGTTTTTTAAGCCCTAGCAAGGGATTTATTTGCTCTAAGGGCCCTGGTGCTTTATGATATTGGTTCCAATGGGGTTGTATTATTTTTCTCAGAATAATATTTGGATTTTCCTTTTATAGCATTTCTCTTTTTTTAAGGGAGATAGATTCACAACAAGTCCCCCCTTAAAGACCTTGTTACACCTAAAAATTGTCACCTTGTGTAATTCCCTGAAGTTTATATGCCAAAACCTCTTTTGGAGGAATTATGCCTTACTAGATGCCCAATCCTAGGAGCTCTTACACACCTTGTGTCTTGACATGGAGCGTTAGCTAAGGCTAACACCTTTTATCTATTGATAGGAAGCGTCGGTGGCACTTGTTGCACTTGGAAAAAAAGAGTCCGCCACTCCTAACGCCTATTACTAGTAGTAAAAAAGCGTTAGCGTTCCCAAAAAGGCAAAAAAATATAACTTCCAAGAACCTTATAGAAGAAAGTCCTTGTGGAGGCTTATCCCAACTTATCAAATTAGGTGGAAATCGTACCCCTAACCTTTAGGGATGATCCCTCACCTTCCTCCCAAAGAATCTCAGCTCATTTAATCTCCCTTTGGCCTATATAAGCAACCTCTCCCTCATGGATGAGAGAGGATCAAAGAAAACACTTTTATGTTGTTGGAATTATCCTAGGTGTGAGAGGCAAGGAGCTTGATTCTTGAGTGAGATGATTGTAGAGTTTGTGGATCAAAAGCTTGTGGGGAGAAGGACAACATCGAAGCTTGGTTGTAATTTTTCCATTTATTTTTATTAATGCAATATGTTTTCCCTTTCTTGTAAAATTTGTGTGATCTATGCATCATTGTTTAATATCTTTTTCTTCTGTCATTGATATAGATTAACTTAATTATCTTGTATGTTTCCATTACATTGTTGGCTCTGATATGTGCAGGTTATTCCAACATCAACTGAGCTAGGGATCTCCAATTGACAAGGACAACCTTCAGAGGGAAGGTAAAGGTTTCATTGCAATCAAGTGATCTAACCAAATCTAGGGAAGGGATTTCATAGTTGTCTTTGTTTTGTTCTAGATTTACCCCATGTAGACTAGGGAAACAATATTTGTCCACATTGATTGAGAATTTCTGATAACAAAGTTGGCGACCATACTGGGGAACAATTAGATCTATGATTTTTTGCTTTGATTTTGATTACAAACTCTCAAAAAAAATATTTTGCTCATTTAAGGAGTGAAAACCATCTTATATAAGTTCCAATTTGCCTCTTCAGGTTAGTATCCACCCTCAAGAAATTCCATATTATATAATGATTATTTGTTGTAAACGTTTTCACTATTTTTTGGATCCTTGGACACATCGACACACCTGGGTCATTTATACAGTGCATCGATTACTCTCTGACGCCTTTTGTGTTTGTTGATAGAGCGTCAGCGACGCCTATTGCTAGGAGACAGAAAGTGTCGATGATGCCTTTCCACATTGGACAAAGAGCGTTAGCTATCAAAGGATGCACTGGTATGACCTTGCAACCTGCGCCGAGGTAAGTGCTCAGTAACTCTTAGTGACTCTTTAGAATTTGATTTTAGAATTTTGGGGAAAGATTCACTGTGTGTTGTAGTCTGCATATTGGATTGATTCTGTCATTGTTGGGAGCCATGAATCGTATATTCTGTAGTCTCATTGAACTATATTCTCTTCGCATTCAAAGAAGAGTTTATGTTTCTTGTATTGAATTTTACATTTGTTTCTTTGCTTATTGCTCTTTTATGTGGATCATATTCATTAAAATGTGAAAATTTGCATTTCATTTTTTGTGTGTGTGTTGAGTTTGTCTTGAGTTCTCTTATCTTGAGATTGTTGTTTGTTTCCTTAGATCTATGTAGAAGAGGAAAATAGATCTTTCGTTTCTGTAATATTTCAAAGAGAAATTTTTTCTTTTTCTTTGATCTTCTTTATTAGATTAAAAAATACTTTAAAATAAAAAAACAATTGGTTTTTGTTTTAGTTTACTTCAGTTTTTTCTTTTGTTAAATCTTAGTTTTATATAAGAGAAAAACGAAAATAAAAAATTTCAAGTTTCATAATCTGTAAAGACTCTTTGCTTTAGTTTTTTTTATTGGAAATGTTAATTAGATTTTTTTCTTCTTAGAGATTTGTTTTTCACTTTTGTTGGAAACATAGGGAAAACAAAATTAGTTTCAAGTTTCGGCATATGTTATTCAATTTATGCATTTGGAAAAACAACCTATTACTCCCCATAAGTAGGGCATCCATTAAAAGAAAAAGTAAAAGATTTGTATCTCATCCTTGCATGGTTTCTGAGTCAGTCTTCACTCCATATGTGCACTTAACCGTTTTAGACAAAAATAAGCGTTAGTTAGGTTAAAATTCTTAGCAATAAGTGTGTAATAGGTTAGAGACGTGTTCCAACGTCTTTACACATAGGAGCTATCGTTTATTGCCTGCACTGCATCTCGAGGACTGTACGGTTATTCCAAGTATCCATTGGTATATCAAATGACCTTTTCACATACTTTTATGGTATATAGAAAAGTACTTCACGTACTCGACGGTATATAGGAAGGTCCCTTTCGTATGGTTGTGCATTAGACAATACTACTACTACGGATTTGATTTCCCATGTACCTTGTGTATATCAAGAGACACCATTGGGGATCCTGAAACCATCTGAGAAAATCCCTTTGGTCATCTGATTGTCACAATTCACTAAGAACACCACTCAGGGAGCTACTACGCATGTGTCGTTCAGGATAGGATACGGTCCAAATCCTCCTTTGTTGTGTATCATTATTGGACCCTAGCATAGTATATCATGAGTTGTGATGGTTTGATAATCCTACGAGGATCCTGAATTTTTATCCACTCCTTTCACATGTTTGCTTGTTGATGTAGATTGAGTAGCGCTTGTTGCATGTACAGTTAAAAGTCTTAAATAGAGAGGTAGTTTTCTTACGTAGCTATGGCTATGCCTTCTGGAACTACCAACCAAGAGACCCCTTCTCAAGGGGAGCCTTTTGTTATTCCTTCATTTGGAAATGTTGATCCTCCTCTCATGGCTACATTAAGTCTTCCTGGATTAACTATATAATTACCTGTATGGTTATTCTCTAGTCCGGTTATCCCAAGTGCACCGGTTGTTTCAAATCCCAACTCTCCCTCACAAGAGCATCAATATCAGGTTGATCTTTCACCTTCTTCACCATATGTGTCTTCTTCCCTTTCTCCTTCTTCTCCTGTTGAAAGTTATGATGCTAGTAATCAGGTGGATAAGAAGAAGAAGAATAAAGACAAACAAGGAACAAAATCTCAAACAACTACTCCTCATAGTGTTGAGAATGTTGAACTTCCCACGAAAACACCTCATAAGCCTAAGTTCCTTTGCAGTATTTGCAAGGGCGACCATATTCTTAAGGATAGTCATGGTTCGTCCCAAGTTTTATAAGTATGGTCTAAGGCCTCCTAACAACCCATGTCATCACCCTCTGGTCATCATAGTCATGATACCCGATCAACCAGTGACTCTGTGGTTAAGAGTCAAAAATGAAAAGTCAGAAACCCTTGCTTGTGATGTAAGGACATGCACCTTACTTACCTTTGTCCTCACAAGGATGAAGCTTCAAAGTCGTTATAAGATATTATTGTTCCTCAAGAATTACTTCCAATAGGTTATCATAAGTCATCCCTTGACCTCCCATTGGTTGATAAAGTGATCTACCAAGTTTCATCCTCGGTCGATCCCACTCTTTCTTTATAGAGTGAAGAACATGTAGGTCATCCCACTCTTCCTTTGAAGATTGAAGTTAAAGTGGTAGAGTCAATGTAATATCCACCCAATCCCACTCTTCCACTCAAGAGCATTAACATTGAAGTAATCACTTTGACACAATCTTTGGTTCGTCCCTCTCTTCCAGTTGAGATTGAACTGAAACCCACTAAAGTTTTTGTAGTCAGTTGGGATTGTTCTACGCAAGGGGAAATTTTATCTATTTCAACAAAACCATCTCCAATTACTAAGGTTATTTCCTTTTATTGGAGTAATTTAACATAATCTCGTCTTCCTCCGAGTGCTCCTTTCCATATATCTGTGTGAGTTACTGCTAAGAGCATACTCCACACTATTGTTGATGAAGGGGATTCTATTAGTATTTTATCCTCAACTGCTTGGAAAGCTATAGGTTATCCTCAGCTTGTGCCAGCCACCGATCAGATACTAACGTTTAATAGAATACCTACTAAACCTTTAGGGATCCTTCCTCACTTACCTATCACCTTAGGAGGGAAAACTGTCTGTACTGATGTTATGGTAGTCCAAAGTCCCTTAGATTTTAATATGCTCCTTGGATGAGATTATGTTTATGCCATGAAAGCTGTAGTGTCTACACTCTTTTGAGTGATTCATTTTCCCCTTGATGGGAAGATTATGACCATTGATCAACTTTCCTTTATTAAACCTAGTCATCAGACTTCCCTAAATGTCTTGCATGTTCTTGTGGTTCCTTCCCCTCCATCAGCCAAGTCTCTTGACTCTGGACATTATGTTGGAGTTTAATCATTTGTAAACCGATAGCTTCTTCCCATCACGAAGAAGCTTAGGGGGCATGTCTCCAGTCTCTGGACATCATACTAGAGTTAAGATGCTAGTTTCTTATGTAAGGGGGGAAACCTACCAACCTCTGGACATCATGTTGGATAAGAATTGAAGGAAAGCATAGTTTACTTCTAGTTTAAAGCTCGTTAAAAAATAAAACCAACTTTTAGCATAGTTTACTTCTGGTTTCAAGCTTGTTAAAAAATAAAACCAACCTTGAGCATATTTTACTCCTGGTTTCAAACTCGTTAAAAAATAAAACCAACCTTGAGCATAGTTTACTTCTGGTTTCAAGCTCAATAAAAAATAAAACCAACTTTGAGCATAGTTTTTTATTCCTTTTCAAGCTCATTAAAAAATGAAATGTGCTACCTCAAGCATAGTTATTTTTTATTTCAAGCTTGTGTAAAAGTGAAATAGGTCACCACAAGCATAGTTCTTTTTTGTTTCAAGCTTGTGTAAAAATGAAACAGGTCATCATGAGCAAAGTTCCCTTTTCGTGTCATGCTCGTTAAAAAATGAATAGATTCTTCCATTATGTTAAGTATTTTACGAGACTCAATACATGAACCTTCATTTCATCTGCATTTATCACTTAATCCTCTTTCTTCCTCTGCCTCCGGTGAACCTTTTCCTAGGAATAACCCATAATTTAGATGGATGAATAAAAGAGTAAGCAGACAAAATGAAGCTTGGGGGGCATGTCTCCAACCTCTTTATATTATGTTGGAGTTAAGATACTTGACAGTTATACTGGGGGAAAATACCAACCATTGAACATCATGTTGGGAAAACACTCGTTAATGGGACTCATTTTGAGCATACTTTATTTTTAGTTTCGAGATCGCTAAGCCATGAAACGCCATATTAAGCATAGTTCCTATTCTATTTCAAGCTCGTTAAAAATGAAGCAGATACCCTAATCATTCTTTCAACCAATCTTCGAGCTCGTTAAAAATAGTAAGATGGCATTGAGCTTACTTTTTACATTTTTTGTGCTTTAGTTAAAACTTGAAAAGTGGTTTTGAGCTTACTTTGTTTATTTTTTGTGCTTTGGATTCAAACATGAAAAAGGTTATGAGCACTTTTTTACACCCTTGTCGTGCTCATTAAAAACCAAGCGAAAATGTGTAGAGTCTAATTTTATTGCTTTTTCGGACTCGTAAAACCTAATACGAAAAAGGACCCCCCCAGAGTCGCCTTTAAGCTCTTTTCATATTTTTTAAATAGGAAAAGATCGCTAAGCGAACTTTTTTCTTTCACGCTTGTAAAATTATTTGAAAGGTCGTCTATTCGGTGATAGTTTACCCCTTTTTGAATCGTTTATGAAAAACGTACACTCTAGTTCATCGTAACTAGAAGATTTCTCCCAGGTATCAATTTATACACTTTTGGACCTTGGGGACTAAATTTATGAAAAATTCCATCTTGGAGTCTTCTTTAGTCATTTCAGATTCTCTAAACATGAAATGACAATCGAGTTTACCTTCTTTGGACTCCCAAAATCAAACGATGAAGGACCCTTTTTGGGAATGATCCCCTCCTTTCTCTAGTTCATAAAATATGTGAGATTGGACTCATCCTATGATGAGCTATATTGAGCATTTGTTACCCTTTTCAAGCTCGTTATAAATCAAATAGGTACTCATCCATCGTAATGGGGAAAATATTTTTCATTTGCATTAATGGCAACTTATAGTCACCCCTTGAACATGGTGCCTATCTGCATTTTATTCAAACAATTGGGTATTCAGCTTGTCCTCGAGTTGATCCACTTTCACGAGTCATTTTTCTCCTATGAGTCAATTCAAAGAATGCATCATCTTGTCTTTGCGTTATGTATGGTCTCTTCCTCGTTGCGTCAATGCTACCAAGTCATTTGTCGTGTCGTTTAATGGTCAAGGGAATCCTTTGCCACAACTTAACTCTATATTTACCTTACATTCCTTTGAGTCGGTCATATATGAGTTAGTCCCATGGTTGTTCTATAATAAATATCATTTCAAAGTCACTTTTGTTCCAAGTTTCATGTCGATGATGGGGGAAACATCACAGCCCTCCTTCGACGAGTCTATTCCTATCGACATCAGCACATCATTTGGGAATTAGTATTAGAAACCATTTAGTACCTTGAATCCTGTATGCCTCAATGGTAAGTTTCCTCGCTTTCGACAGTAAGCTTTCATCATTGGCCTCTGATTGAAATATTTTTCCAATTGTTCTACTACAACTCATCTATTCGCGATTGGAGGAATGTACTATGGCACCTTGGGGATCATTGACATTAATGGTGATTTCCCTCGCACTTGTTAATGGTATACGCCAATGACTAGTAATCAAGTGGTTTCTACCATGTTCGACATCAAGACATCTATTCACATTGATAGAATCGTACTATTTGGGATTGGGATGAAGACCCTGGGTATTTAGGCATTCACTTAAATATTTGCTTCTCCCCAGGTTGCGATGGAGTATTTTTGAGTCATTGCATGGATCCACAATACATGTCTAATGGATATGCTCAAGTTTGAGTCAGGATTACAAGGATCTACATTGTATGTTTAGTAGTTATGTCTAAATTTGATACTTGTTTATCATGGATCTATGGTGCATTATTGGTGGCCATGATCTGGTCATTGTACATGGATCTGCAGTGTATTGGTCGGCAGCCATGATTTGGATTGGAGAGAGTACATCTCAGGGTGTCCAGTATTGTGTCAAGCCTTCACTCACCACTCTTTTTCCTTTGGTTCCGAATCACATATAACAAGGTATTTCACCTAGCACATCCCTCTAGCTTCGTACTTTGGGGGGCATTCTGTTACACCTAAAAACTGACACATTGCCTAATTCCCTGAAGTTTATACACCAAAACCACTTTTGGAGGCCTTATAGATTCCTGAATCCCAATCCTAGTAGCTCTTACGCACCTTGTCTCTTGACATGGAGCATCATACAAGGCTAACGCCTTTTACCTATTGAAAGGAAGCGTGAGTGACACTTGTTGCACTTGGACAAAAAGTGTCAGGCACTCCTAATGAATATTTCTAGTAGGAAAAAAGTGTCAACATTCCCAAAAAGGAAAAAAAAGAGAACGTTCGAGAACCTTCTAGAAGAAAGTACTCGTGGAGGATTATCCCAACTGATCATATTAGGTGGCACCTGTACCCCTAACCTATAGGGATGATCCCTCACATTCCTCCCAAAGAATCTCAACTCATTTGATCTCCCTTTGGACTATATACAAACCTCTCCCTCATGGATGAGAGAGGATCAATGAAAGCACCTTTATGATGTTGGAATTATCCTAGGTGTGAGAGGCAATCAGCTTGATTCTTGACTGAGAGGATTTTAGAGTTTGTAGATCAAAAGCTTGTGGGGAGAATGACAACACCGAAGCTTGGTTGTAATATTTCCATTTATTTTTATTAATGCAATATGTTTTCCCTTTCTTGTAAACTTTGTGTGACTTGTGCATCATTGTTTATTATCTTTCTCTTTAGTCTTTGGTATAAATTAGCTTGATTATATTGTATGTTTCCATTGTGTTGTTGGCTCTGGTATGTGCAGGCTATTCGAACATCAACTGAGCTAAGGATCACTAGACGACAAGGACAACCTTTAGAGGAAAGGTAAAGGTTTCATTATAGTCAAGTGATCTAGCCAAGTCTAGGGAAAGGATTTCATAGTTGTCTCTGCTTTGTTCTAGATTTATCCAATGTAGACTAGGGAAACAATCTTTGTCTGCATTGATTGAGAATTTATGATAACGGACATGTGAGGTTTTTTTCATGTGGGTATTTATTGATTCCATCTCAGTTTTCCATCCCCTTCAAATGATCCATCGGGCATGACCTTCAGGTCTGTCTTCTATACATTCCCCACAAAAGTCAGGATGGGTTTGTGTTTTACAATGTCACTTAAAGAAGGATGTTAACCCATTCCTCTTCCCCCATTATTTGTTTAGCATTTCTTTAATGTAACCCATAATCTATCATTGGTTTTAAAGAGTAGTTAGGCCCCCCATCTTTCATCGGTTTTCCCAGATGAGACCCATCCTTCACACCATCATGTGTGGGTATGCCACTTTCCCCATCAAGGTTTTTTCATTAGGAGAGGTTCACAAGCCAAGCCCTTAGGGAAGTCATTACTAACATTACCCACTAAATATGGAAATTGATCCTCAAATGAAGTATAAGTGGACATGGTAATTCATATGGTCCCCATCAACATTCCCCAAACAGTTTGTCGAAGAACCCCCCCCAAGATCTTCTCATACAAGGTGCATTGTGATAGATGAGCTATATCTTCGGAAGATAAATATTCAAATAGATGAGGATCAATGTATTGAATCTTACCTATTAACACCAATAAGTTATTGAGGTTGATACCTATGTCCATCGTAGGCGTTTGAGTTTAAGACGGACCCGGTCGCTTTGTATCATATGAATCCCCCACATCATCCGAAGACCATTCACCATATAATTATGAGGAATCATCACTAATAGATCCAACACTTGAGGATTGATAATTCCTCCACATGTGTCATACTTATTTACACTTGGATAACCTAAAAGGGAGACCCTAGTAATCCAACTTCTGAATAAAATATTTATCATGCCATTCAATTTTGAACTCATCCAGGAATCTCCTTGTAACATCAATTTCAACCATCATCCTTGCCATCCTTTTGTCTTTACAATTAAGTATTTCATCCTCAACATGCAAGAAACAACCAAGATGGACACCCACCACCTGAAAAGCATCTCAATGCCACATAAATAGAGGGACATCTGGAAGCAGAACCCATTCTGGGTTCAATCCATCCACTGAAAATATCAACATTAATTTTATATTTATTCACCTATAATTGAATTACTTGTTTGTCAATGTAAATAAATTCCGTGTAGTGGCTGCTTGTTCCACACAATCACTTCCATGCTTTGGTGTTTCCCAAGACCTCAAGGCATACGTAAATTGAAGTGAGGCTAAAATAGCCATGCGGCACATATTTCTTCCCCCGATGGAGCAACCAGGTCTAGATCACTTGTGCCGAAAGGGGAAAGATGTAGTCATTGTGAGAGTGTATGAAGGGATGACCAATCCTTTAGTTCATATTGCTAGCTGTATTGAGAACAAGTATGTCAACTAATAATCCGCGTGGCTATCCAACATACTCACACCATGCACACTAACCATCCACCCTAACTCAATATTAGTAACCTCACTAACCAAGGCCCAATGTTATTTCCCAACCTTTATAAGCAGAATAAAGAGGGGGATCTTCATATCTACTAATAATTTTATTTATTTTAACCATATAATTTTCGACATATGACCTTTCAACACCTTAGGTGAATTAAAATATGCCATAAAACTTTAATACATATATACCCTAAACAAAAGTCTAACCTTGTGCAACATATCACCTACGCGCGTATGCAGGTATGGGATTGGCCACACACTTAACCATTTACAATATTATTGGCATAACAATAAAATATCTCAAACATGTAAAATATAAATGTAGTGTCCAACATTCACAAGGTGCTCCCCCAACCAATGCTTACAATAAAAGGGGACATGCACACACATCAAAATCACGTGAACATTTCAAAACATCTACTATCAATCATGATGACATCAATCACATGTGTAACTATCTCTAGATAGTTATTGAGGCTACTAAAATACTCCTCCCTTTGGGAAAGACATTTTCCTTGTTATTGTCTAGTAGGATATTCATTTCTCATGTTTTCTCCTTCCCCCAATGACACCCTTAGGCCAATAGTGTTGCCAACATGATTAATATTCCTCATAGAAATAGTTAGCATCGTAACTCATGAATTTCAAGGTGCATTGGTGTGGTTTTATGTTTTTACTGTTAAGAAAGGATCTACAATAATATTAGTCTTAGTGTAACTGGGAACACTCCATATGCCACCAAAAATAGGCCTTCAAGTATCAAATGATATAAAGTCTTATAGTCAAACATGTTGTTGTGTTGCTTTTCATGCGTGCCTATTCCAAAAATCACTCTCATCCTGGTGTTAAGAGTTGATATAGATGAATGTGAGTGACCAATAAAGTAAATCTAATAATACAAATCCTTGTGCATGCATACTAAGTAATAAAGCATTAAAAATATGAAACTAAATGATTTAAATTCAACATATTGGAGGGGGGAATCAATTCTTTGTTAAGCCAATGGAAAGGTAATAACCTAGATAGTATCATTTGAGGAGCGGGTTGCATAGGTGGTCTCCATTCCTTATCCATTGGAGGGTACTTTGTATCATCTAATGGGCTCTCTTTGTTGAAGCAACAATTATGAAACACTCCCCTTATGCAATATTCAACACTTTGAAGAGGAATTTAGGAAACATGATGTCAATGGAAAGACGATAAATGCCAATGGTAGCAAGGGAAATCTCCTCTTTGACACATTCTTGGAAATGTCACCTTACCACAATAAAGTTTGTAGAATGCATGGAAGAGGCTTGTATTTATAGTCCAAATTTGGAGTTGTTGAAGGTGAATTAGTTCAAAGGAGAATGCACAAGATTAAAGTATGGCCAACGATGTGATTGAACTGAGTAAAAGGAGACCAAGTGACATCCTATTTTTTGGAACAACAGTCCTAACTAGTTCATCACAGCTCTAGATATCCTAGAGACAGTTAGTGAACAATCCATAATTGGCTAAAAGAGTCAATTGAGAGATAAACTAGGAGGTCAACTATGAGACCAACTAATATTTCAATTGGTTGAGCAATTAGAATAGAACAATCAATTGAGACACATAATAGGGAAACAAATTAAAGAGGTCATTATGTGTTGTAACCAATCTATGTGGACTTCGACTTTGTCACTTCAAGGGAGTTGGTTACATATTGGTGGTATATAAGATGGTCATATGGTTTCATCTAAGCGTGTAATGTAACATATTGTAATGATATTGTGTTGTGTATGGAAATCTTTTGGTTTCTTACAATTCTTTGTATGTTGAATTATGCTCAGTTGTGCTTAAGTGTTGTAATGGTGTCTTTAGAAACCACCTCTATCTTGGAATACTAGCTTTATGATCTACATAAACCATTGATTCTTCAACATGGTACCAGAACCAGTGGTTTGAGTTCTAGCATGTTGTGTACAAGTCTGGAGGGTGTTGGCACTCCTAATGTGCTGGATCTATCTAGTAGATTGGATCATGGTTTTGAATTGTAGACTAAATCCAAGCTTATATTAGTAGATTGTCATTATGAGTTCCAAGCGAAATATTGTGGTTTTGAATGGCCATAATTATGGAATTTGGGTACAAGATATGGAAACCCTAGTGAAGAGTAAATAATTGTGATAACTTATGAAGGCTATAGTTTCAAATCTAGAGGATGACCATTATAAGTTTGTCAGCGTTGAGAAGAAGAATAAGGGTATAGGAGTCATAAAAACCTACATTTTAAGGGATATTTTCTTTTGCATTAGTGGGATCAACTACCCAAAATTTGTCTAGAACAAGCTAACACTACAGGGAGAACACCTTCTAGTGGATATTGTAGTGAACCCTCCAGAAAATCACATCCCTTTTTTGTTTATAACGAAGGTTTCTAGTGGAGCTAAATGGGTGGAGGTTTTAGTGGATTTTTTTTATTGGTACAGCTAAAACATTATGGAACATTGGTGCATATTTCGTTAAGGTGCATTGGCGCTTGTTTTTTGTTAATGGCGCATTAGCTCTCTTCATTAGATTAGGAGCACCGATACTCTATGACCCATGTGCATCGGTGTGATTTCAACAAAAAATATATTGGTGCTCCTCTTTGGATAAGGTGCAACAATGTCGACGCTCCTCATTGGTGAAGGTGCAATGATTTCGATGCCCCTCTTTGGTGAAGGCACACCAGTGTTTTAAGGTGTGTGTGCATTGGTGCTCCATGACCCATGTGTACCAATATTCTTTTGTAAAAGAAAACATCCATGCTCCACTTTTGAAATGGTGCACTGGTGCTCCTCTTAGGTTAAGGTGCATCGGTGTCAGTGCTCCTCTTTGGTGAAGGCACACTGGTGTTGGTGCTCCTCTTTGGTGAAGGCCACACTGGTGTTGGTGCTCCTCTTTGGTGAAGGTGCATCAATGCTCCTTTTCCAATATAGGTGCACCAATGCTCCTTTTACAGTATAGGCACACCGGTGCTTCTAATAAACAAAAGCACCAAATAGTAAGTCATTTTTTAACTTATCGAAAAAGCAAGATTTTTTAAACGTTTTAAAGAATTAAGAAAATTGTATTAAAAAGAGGAAAAATAGGGTTTGTTTCATTTCTTCATTTCACATGGTTCAACCAAAGAGAATAGGAAGAGAAAGAGTATCGTATCCAAGCAACCATTTTTTTCCCTCTTCATTATTTCATTTCTTCATGTTATCTATATTAGTTATACTATTTTGCATTTCTTGTTCTTGTTCCTAATTCCTTATTTGGTTCTATTGTTTGTTTTGGTTGGTTTGATGGTTTTTCCTCTATTTTTTAGGTTAATGGTGGATTTATTTTAGGGTTTTACATCAAAATATATGGGTTTCCCCCACTTATTGAAAGAAACATTTTTTTTAACTTTTGAAAGAAGCATGAAAAATGTCTTAAGAAGAGAGGGGGAAAGAGGGTTTGTTTCATTTCTTCATTTCACATGGTTCTACAAGAGAGAAGAGGAAGAGGAATAACATTGCTTCCAAGCAACCATTTTCGCCCTCTTCATTTTTTTATTTCTTCCTTTTTATCTATTTTATTTCTATTCTTTTGTATTTCTCACTATTGTTCTTAATTTCTTATTCAGTTTTGTTGTTCGTTTTTGTTGGTTTGAGGGTTTTCCCTCTATTTTGCAGGTTAATGGTGGATTCATTTGAGGAATTTTCTTCAAAATATATGGATAGCAAATGAGGGGCAACTTTAGAAAATAAAGTGATACTTTTTTGTGCAGCATGGGTGCATGTCCATAAGGGTTTTCACCTCCTTTTATTTGCAAGTTAGTAAGGTTTTTGTACGTGCAGAAAATGATTTTCTATTCATGGTGCTTCTATTCTATGTGAGTGCAGCGATGCTTCTCTTTGGTGAAGGTGCACCAATGCTACTCTTTGGTTAGGACGCACCAGTGATTCTATTTGGTGAAGGCACATTGATTCTTCTCTTTGGTGAAGGTGCATCTGTGCTAATTTTTTGTATAAGTGCATAAGTGGTCCTATTTTAAGGTGTGGGCACACTAGTGCTCTTTTTTGGTTTGGGAGAAGTGGTTATCCACATTAGGCATTTTATCTCTAGTGGATGAGTGGTTTCTGAGAGTTCTCATCAAACCATTTTTATGTAACAATTGGGTGGTTTTGTATTTACAAGACATCCACTCATTATGTGGTAAATGGAGTCGTTTTACACTCATCATGGTTTCATATGGGCGGTTTCATCACCATTACTATAAATTGTAATGCTTAACATTTCAATATTAATTATTGTACATTTTCATAATTTTTTTGATTGAGATTGTCTTATTTCATATGCTTTTATCTATAAATTTTTATTTCAAACAATCAAAATTCTAATTTTTGTTTAATATTCGACATGTACTTCATTTTCAAATTGTACATAAAAGATTCATTAACAAAAAATGGTAAGAACCATTACTCGAAATATTCATAATCAGAGTTATTGTATCACTACATTTTAATAATCTTGTAGTTATTAAATCACCTCCCTTTATTTGCACGTTCACAAGGTTTATGTACATGACATGTTGTTTTTTGTCATAAGTGCTCCATGCCTATAAATTGCAATGCTTTAACATTTCAATATTAATAATTATTATACATTTTTATAATAATATTTTTATGTTTATTGATAATGTCTTATTTCATTTGCTTTTAACTAAAAAATTCTATTTCAAACAAACAAAATTATATTTTTTGAATATTAGGCAAGCATTTCATATTTTAATTGTAAATAAGAGATTCATTAATAAATAAGGGTAAGAAGGAGCCAATAAGAAAAGTCATTGAGCTTTAAGTTCTTAGATTGCGATACCAAGGGCACCCTAACCAATGTTTATGTTCCAAACATTATTGCTAAAAAATTAAGCCTCCTCAATCAACTAAGCTCCATGAGTCAAAATATGATTGAGGAAAATTGGATCCTTGGTGGATATTTTAACATGATAACTAATCTCAAGAAAAAAAAGGAGGTCTGTGCAGGTTGGATAAGTACTGCTTAGCCTTCGAACAAACCATTGAGAGTTTGCATTTGATTGATATGAGAATAAAAAATGGTATGTTCACTTGGAATGACAAACTAGGAGGAGAAAGGCAAATTGCCTCTAGATTAGATTGGTTCCTAATCTCAGAAAATATCTTCAATCAGAGGTTTGCTATGGAAACCTTAATTCTTCCAGTAGTTGGATCTGACCATTGGTCGATCAACCTCCTCCTAAGTGAAAAAAAAAATACTTCTAAGCCCTTCAAATTTGAATCCTTCTGGTTAAACCATGACGACTTCATCAACAACATTGATAACAGGTGGAAAGAAGTGGACCCAAGCCCCAATCCCTCGATGCATCACCTCTAGGTAGACTTAAAAATCCTTAAACTTAAGCTAAAAAAATGGAACAAAGAGTTCTTTGGCAACATTTTTAGGCCAAAAAAGCCTTAGATTACAAAATGGGAAAATTTTGACAAGAAACCATTAATAAGGGTTAAACCAAGGAGATTGATCTCTAGGAGAAGGATATCCAAATTCAAATAGACACTAGACTCACTTAGGAAGAGACTCCGTGGAGACAAAAATTGAGAGCTTTATGGTTAAAGGAGGGAAAAAAACAAATTCTTCCACAATGCCATGAAGCAGAGAAGAAACCTCAAAAACATCTCCCATATCCGCTCTTCCCAAGGAACCATTCTTGAGACCAGAGAAGATATTGAAGAGGAATTAAATCATTAGTTCAAATACCTCCTAAAGGAACCCATAGAAAACAAATATGAATTTATAGAAAAAATCATTGGGCGTATACCTAAAATTATCACTCTTGATCATAACCTCAATCTCCTCAATCCCATCTCTATGTAAGAAGTGGAATATGTTTTCAAAGAGATGTCCAATGGAAAAGCTCCAGGACCAAACGGGTTTACTATAGACTTCTTCAAGGCATGTTAGTCAACAATAAAAGGGAATACGTGGCATTTAGTGGAAGATTCTTGTAAAAGATGTGGAGTTCATAAGGATTTCAATGCAACCTTCCTAACTCTAATTCATAAGAAGGACGAAACTCTAGAGCCAAGACAATTTCAACCAATCTCTCTTTGCAATGTGGTATATAAAATCATAACCAAGATGATATCTAACAAACCGAAACCTCTTCTTTTTGCTCTAGTCTCAAAAGATCAATCATGTTATGTAGAGGGCATATATATTTTGGATGGCTTCTTCTTAGCTCGGGAAGTCATTCACTCTCTTAAAGCTCATAAGAATCCTATATTTATAATCAACTTGGACATTTCTAAGGCCTTTGATAAAATCATTTGGAAGTGGACATCAAGGAAACGATTCTTTCCTTTAGCTTTAGCCCTAAGTGGATGGGTTGGATCCTCTCCCTCCTATATTCTTCCTTTTTTTCTTTTCTCCTCAATGGCTCCCCCTCATCCACCTTTTCTCCCTCTTGAGGCATTAGGCAAGGAGACCCTTTGTCCCCTTTCCTGTTTGTTCTTATGGTTGAGGCCTTGGGAGGAGCCTCTCTGCTACCAAAAATGCCAAGCTAATCTTAGGTCTTCGATTAATCTCCTCTTGCAATTAATCCCATCTTCAGTTTGTTGATGACACCCTACTTTGGGCTCTCTGTTGGTTTGCATGGGCAGACCCGGGTTTATTGTAGTTAACCAACAACACCCCTAGCTCACTGGCCCTTCCGGCGACAGACCGCTGAGCGGCCTGAAGTCTCACCCAAAGTGATTCTAATGGGTTGGCCAAAAGACTCAAGTGTCTTCGACCAAGTTCTGTGGCAGCCTGGGTGTCTCGCAACTCTTCTAGCCTGCGAGAACTCTCTCTCTCTGCGACGTGCAGCCTCCTCTTACTTGCGACGACCCTAGTCCTTATCACATCGCCGCACCTCGACCAACGTGTAACTCCTTCCTACGCTGATTCTCAACCGCAACGCACCACAACTCCTCTACTGGTGCGATATCGCCTCCTTGCGATATCCTACCGTTGCGGCTCAGCGTACTCAGTGCTACTCGTTCCAACTTACGGGACTCAATATACAAGGTTGCTTGACTCTGCGACTCTTAACTCTAAGAGCTAAAACATAGATAAACTCTTATACAAAATACTTAAGGGTTTCAACTTGCATTCATCTTCTATAGTGCTATAAACTGAATAACGCATACATACATTAAACTGTAAACAAGGCCCATGTGATAACTGATAGATGCAACAATTAAACACAACACATAAATCAATCACATAACACACGATTTTAACGTGGTTCACCTCCAGGATGGAAGTTATGTCCACAGAACTGTGTTTCTATTATAGCTCGGGGGAAGGTAAACACAGTTCTGCTGCACCGCATATGCAGCTCGAGATCTTCTGGGTAACTCCGCACACAGCCTGGAGCCCTTCTCTCTTAGATCTCTTCTCTACTCTATATTGCACCTCTTACAATATACTCTTCCCTCTCTGTCGATCCCTGCGGATCGTTACATGGATGCTCTATGAGCCAGCTACTGGTTACAGTAAGATAACTACAGCTAATAACAGAACCAGAGCTTGGCTTCTATACAATTGTCCAACTATTGTCTAACTGTCTAACCCACAAAATGACCAACCCTTTTACAATACAAAATATATCCCTTTATAGGCGGCCCGAAAGTCTCGCCATTACAACACTATGGGCCTGTCCCAACAGTAACCCAAAACCCTAACTAGTGACTGTCGGCATATCTGTACTTGAGGTAGCCGCTTTCCGTCACACCACAGCTCTCTGCAGTCTTCCATGCTTCCCGGCGCTGACCATGGGTACTGTGCACCGCTTCCTTGTTTCTGTCCTTCATCTTCAATACCTCGGCCTCGTTGCTCCTTTTCCTTTATGAGGGTAGCTGAGCCCTCCTATCTTCGCTGCTGCCTTCAATGCAGTGGGTGAGCTTTCTTTTCTCGGCCGCTCAGGTACCGTCATCTTCTTTGACTTCTCTGCCCTAAAAGTCACGGTTTCCAGCTCTGCTCTGTAGCTAGAAACATGCTACAGCGTCGTAGCTCCATCTTATCTCCTCTCCGCCAAAACTGTCTATCCGCTAAACTTGCAGCTTCTTCTGTAGCTGCGGGACCCTGCTCCAACAGTCCCCTAACACTTACTTGTGGCTCGTCCCCGAGCCACTACCAGCAAGCTTCTCCTGCTGTAGCTTCTCCTTGGCTTCCTGTGAAGTCCATTGAAACTTATCCCGAAGTCCTGCGACTTCATTCTCCATAGCTTCGACACATTCTTGTTAGTTTCTGTAACTTAGTTCGATGGGTTCTCTTATCTTTCCTTCCCTTAGTTATGCTCTCGCTCTCGTCGCTCCTGAGACCTTTTAAAGATCTCCAGGTCTTGAGAAGTCTATATATATATTCCACAGATATCCTTTCCTTTTTATCTGGGTTAGAACTTTTATCACAAGGAAAATCTGTATCTTCCAGCCTTCTCAAACATTTCATTCAGTCTGGAGCCTACTTATGCAAAAGGTATACAAACCAGGAATTCCATTCCGAGAACAAGCCTTTGTCTGCATCTTGAAGTTCTGCTTGTTCGGTTTGTTTTCCCTTTCACTTTTCTTCTCAGCAACCCGCTCCAGGTATTCACGCTGCTTGGGTTCCGCATATTTTCATTCCTGACCTTTGGAACCTCTTGTTCTCCTCTTAGCTGATGAGATAGGTCATCTTCCTTCTCCCGTTGCTTTCTTTTTCTTATTTTTACTTTCTTCCTCCCGGGAGATTTCTTCTCATCATTCCGCCGCTCTGCTTTCTTATCTTGAGTGATCGGCCTGGCTTTCTTCTTCTCTTCAGTAGAGATTTTGATGACATCTTCTACATCCTGCGCTTGACTCCTCATCCTTGGAAATTGTCTTTCCTGTGATATTCCTAATTTCACAACCCTGGGCGGCGTCGTCATAGCAGACATACGGCCACCAGGGTTGAAATGCCTCAGCATGTCTTCTAAAGGTTCCTCCTCGGACAGAACCCACTCGGTGTAAAACGCTGGACGTGCAATGGCTGCAATATCTGGAAATCTCAGCACTCTGTCACGGGATTAGTTCTGCATAGGGAAACTGATCGATGCACTCTATAACTCTCGGCTCTTGACTTCTTTGCAAATGTAACCCTCCCAAATGACTAATTTCTACTTTTATGCCGAAGACGATAATCCCGGACGCAACGGTCATCTAGACTGAATCCGTCGGTCATATTAATTGCATGGACAAGACCACACCCGTCATTCGATCCTCAATAAATGCTAAAATCCGATCAAATTTCCCTCGAAGTGTGTGTGTACAGGCGCCAGTCTCGTCGAGGATTTACCAAATCTGGAAAATTGATTACACTGCTGCCAAATCCACGGTAAGATATACCGGTCATTTCTTCATTAACTGCCTGTTAGAAGGTGACTTGACTAGCCCTCTGTTTTCTTGCGAACGCTGGTATGTGGCACGGAGAGACATCGCCTTGCTGCGATGCAACACCGCATCCTCTGCTTAAAGCAAACTTAAGCGCCCCCCCTTTTTTTTTTTTCAACTGATGACTTGCGCAAAATGAACCGTCCTTATGCGATTCCTTATACTTAGAATACCTGCCGGTGTAGACTAATTCCCGGTGCGATGCCTCCTTTCAACTACACTGGACATCTGCACCACCATAAGCTATCTAGCTAGGGCTGTGAGGTGGAGTGGCTATCACTATAGAGATTGAGCCTACTGCCATTGATCAATGTGGGAAGAAGCTCCCCATTCAGTTTGCTGAGCTGAACGACACCTCCCTCTGTAACTTGCTATATCTGGTATGGCCCCAGCCAATGTGTCTTGAACTTCCCTGGAAACTTAATAAACTTACTGTTGTAGAGGAGTACTAGGTCTCCGATCTGAAAGGTCTTACTCTTAATGTGTCTATCATGCCAAGCTTTTTCTCGTGCCTTTTGCACTTTCCGATGGAAGCCAGCGATGAATCTGTCTTCCTCTAAGGCAAGCAGCTGCGCTAGCCTTTCATCCACTGTGTCTGTATCAGTCATCTCGGTTATCTGAGCAATTCGTAAACTGGGAAGAATATACTCCATAGGCATAATAGCCTCCTGTCCATACACCAAGTTGAAAGGTGTGTGTCCTGTAAGTTTCTTGCATGTGGTCCTATACGCCCATAATACAATGTTAACTCTGAGGTCCCAATCATTCCTTTGGCTGTTGCAAATATTTGTAAGAGCGTTTTCTAAAATCTTGTTAAAAGCCTCCACCGTACCATTAGCCTGTGGGTGGTAGGGAGTGCTCTTATGGTGCTGAATCTGAAATTCTTCCGTCAGGGCCTCAATAGTGTGGTTCAAGAAGTGTGTACCTTGATCGCTCATCAAAATTACTGGGCATCCAAATCTACTAATGATGTTTTCAAAAAGAAATTGTGCGGCTATAGCAGTATCACAATTTCTTACTGCTTTGGCCTCTGCCCACCTGGTGAGGTACTCTGTGCTAGTGATGATATATCTCGCACCAGTGCGTTTTCCTGGTGGGTTGATAGGACCCACATAGTCTATAGCCCACTTGTCAAATGTGCGCAGCATAACCTGTGGTCGTAGCGGCATTTCATCTCGTCGCGAGGGTTTTCCTACCCTCTGGCAGATATCGCAGCATCTACAAAAGTCCTTAGTGTCCTTGTGCAACGTAGGCCACCATAATCCTGCAGCTAGGATTTTTTGCGCAGTCGGCTTTCCTGCGAAATGACCTCCTGCGGTTCCTGAATGTGCCTCTCTGATGATGGCGTCTTTTTCATGCGGCATCACACATCTGCGCAGGACTTCATCTGGACCTAACTTGTATAATTGTCCTGCAAGCAGGGTGAAGTCTGCTGCTTTAACAACCAACTGCTTCTTTTGCTGCTTAGTAAACTCGTCAGGTGCTAATCCTGTAGTGAGAAAGTGAATGATATCAGCATAGTAGTCGTCTGTGATCTGGATAGAAAACAACTGCGCATCCGACAAATTGTCCTCTAGGTTACTTGGCTCTTCTCCTGAGTCTATCCGCGATAGGTGATCAGGTCCGGCGTTCAATCTTCCTGGTTTCACAATGATTTCAAAATCATACACCTAAAAGAGGAGTAACCATTTGCAGATTCTCCCCCCTAACACTGGCTTATTGACCAGATACTTCAATGCGGAATGGTCAGTAAACATCTTGAACAAGGCACCCAATAGGTAGTGCCTGAACTTCTGCAGCGCATACACCATAGCTAAGCCTTCTCTTTCTGTCGTGGTGTAGTTCTTTTCTGCTATTGATAGCTTTCTGCTGGAATATGCGATAGGATGATCAATATCCCCTTCTCCTGGTTGCATTAAAACAACCCCTAGTGCGATGCCAGATGCATCCACATGTACATGGAACGAATTAGTCCAGTCTGGAAATACTAAGATGGGTGCTGTAACCATCTTCTCTTTAAGGGTGTCTAGGCTCTGCTGGCATTCCTCATTCCATAGGAATTTTACATCTTTCTTTAACAGTTTTTCCATCGGCGCTGTGATCTTTGCGTATCCCTTGATGAATTTTCTGTAGTACTCGGTATGACCAAGTACTGTTCTCAATTGTTTGACTGAGTTGGGTGCTGGAAGATTTACAATGATGGCGATCTTTGCGGGATCTACCATCAAGCCTTGTCTGCAAACAATGTGACCCAACAAAATACCAAATGGTGCACAAAATATACATTTCTTCAAGTTCAGAGAAATCTGGTACTGCCTACATTTCTCTAACATCAGTCTTGAATCTCCTATGTGCTTGTCAATTAATCCAAATATAGTCCAATCATCAAAATAAACTTCTAGGAATTTATGGATGTATTCTTTAAATACAGCAACTACTACTCTAGAAAAGATAGCTGGTGCATTCTTAAGACCAAAGGGCATTACCATATACTGGAATGAGCCCCATTCTGTTCCAAAGGTGGTCTTGGATCGATCTTCTGGATGGATTCTGATCTGGTGATAGCCTGAAAAGCCATCAGTGAAGGAGTAGACCTCCTGTCCTCCCACATTGTCTAACACCTCATCAGTGAATGGTGTCGGAAATGGATCATGAAGCGATGCATCGTTGAGTTTACGCAGATCGACATAGATCCTGATGTTTCCTTTGGTTTTCTTTTCTTGTACGACCATGGGACTAACCCATTCGCTCTCTTCTACGGGATCAATGATGCCTGCTGCTAGCATCTTATCGATCTCATCCTTAACTTTTTCTTTGTAGCGCAGATTTAATCTATATGGACGCTGCTTGACTGGTCGAGCATCCTCCTTCAATGGTATTCTCATTACTCCCAGGTCTCCGACTATTCCCTTCATCTCTGTGAACTTGGTGGGAAATAGGTCCTGATAGTCATGTAGCAAGTCTGCAATCTATCTGACTGTTTCATCGTTCCAATAGTCTCCGATAGAGGCAAACTTTGGTTCTGTGTCTATGCCGATATTGATCTTTTTAATCTTGATGGGCTCTGTGATTGCTGGAATTTCTAACTGTGGTCCCTCAACATCGCGAGTCCCTTCTGACTCCAAAATGTTGGTGTTGCGAGGATCCTCATCCTCATCCTCTGGTTCTGCTTCAAAATTATAGCACTCAAGCGCATCTTTTAACTGGATGGCCCACTCAGGCTGAGTCTGTATTGATAAGGTACAATCCTCAAATATCTTGATCTTTATTATATCTAGGGCCTGGTCAACACTTGGGTACTCAGATTCAAAAGCGAAGGTGAGTAGAAATCTGTCTATCATAAGTGGCCATGTAGTTGTTCCCTTGCGCAGTTCAGTCTCTGTATACCAGTTCCTTGGAACTGTGTCCAAAGTGTGAATGAATCGGTGAACCCATTCCTCCTCGAGAATGTCCGACCAATTCTGTTCGCATGCCTGAATATGTGATCTGGGGTCACTTTCTCCTGTATACTTCTGCTGGACATACTCTCTGTCGATAGAAAATCTGATTGCCATCAATCTCTTAATATCATCCCATGATGCGATATTCTCTTTATGTGCACACCACCATCTTGCAGGTGTGGCTCGTACTACAAGGTCCATAGCTGTGATCCTCTGCTCGTGAGGAATTTGTTGTTCAAACTGCTTGAGAAAGTCCTGGATATCCGTTAGACCATGAAACGATGGAATCTCATTGATCTCTGCACCAATCCATCGCAGTGACTTAGTCAAGTATGCGCATCTGTGCGCTGAGACTTCGTGAAGTCTGTTCTGCCAATTCTCTAGACCAACATTTGAATCTGATGCGCATGAGCTGTCGCATCGCCAACTAATGTTCCCTTCTACGGTCGGGTTGATGTAGTCGCTCTGGTTCGCAGTCATCTGATAGAGACTTTCTATGTTGCGTGCCTCTTCCTCTGCTCGGATAGGTTCAATATATCTAGGACCCTGAAAAGGATCCAATGGTGCGATGACCCGGATCTGTGCATCCTCAAAGGTCATTTGTCTTCTCTTTAGGTCGATAACGGCCATGTTACCGATCGCCCAATCAATGCCTAGTAGTGCTGGATATGGTCTACTATCGCCAATGATTTCTATAACTTCAAAGTCCGCAAAGCTGCGAACTCCATCAATATCAACTGGCACCTGCGGTAATCGACCCAGGGGTGAAACTCGCTACTGATTAGCTAATCTCAGATGAATAGGCGACCTGACTAACTTAGGGCTACCCATCTGTTCCCATGTCTGCTTAGTCAAAACATTTACGTCTGATCCTAGATCTAGGATCACCTCATCCATTCCAAATTCTCCAACCTGGGTTGTGAGTCGCATCTCTCTTCCTGTTCTTGTATGTCCCGTAATATTATGAACAACACGCTGTGTATGCCTCACAAAAGAAGATGGCTGACACTGATATATGATGCGTTGAAGTTCTCCGATAGCTTGCTCATTTCTCACGAGTTTTAAACAGCTCCGCAGGAAGGAATGTACACTTCCTGTCATCTCATCCTCATCGCATGTACCCGATGTGGTAGCCTGCGATATCTATACAGGGCTAACGCCACAAGGTGCTTGCTACGGTACGCCCCTAGATGGCGGTACCTGCGATCCTGATTACATAGGGTCATCAAAGAAAGTCTTAGCTTCCTAAAATGTCTGTTTGTTCTTCTGCAGGTCAAGTGGTGTTCCTTTGTTAGGAGCTCTGCGCACCCATTCCTGACCTGTGTTCTTTTCAGCATCTGGCTATGTCCCACTGGTGGAAACACCGCTGCGAGTCACAATGTTGACTCTTGGTTCTGGCTCTTCCTGTTCAACAGTAATAAGCTAGATGTTCTGGTGTGCTGCTGGCTTAGGTTCTCTGATCTTAGCTATCAAGGTGGGACACTCGTCTATAGTATGATCATAAGATTTACAATAATTACAAGTGGTGGTGGGACTCTGACAGTCTCTAGCATAATGTCCTACAACTCCACAGTTGTAGCAAGTAACTGGTCCGCGACCACGACCAAATCCTTCTCCATGGCCAAAGCCTTCTGCACGGCCAAAGCCTCCTCCGCGTCCTCATCCTCTGAATCCTCCTCCACGGCCACCATAAGCCGGATCATGCTGTGGTCTTGCTGCTGGACCCTGTGGTTTTGATTAGACTCCGTACATATCCTGCTTTGCTCCTACCATGAGATCATAGGCTCGGCAATCGTGTTCATCATGGCCTACAGACTTGTAGAAGACGCAGTATAAGTTCTTAGGTGTCTGCACGTACTTCTGAAGTAGAGGGCACTGCTGAGGTAGATGTCCTTGCGTTTTGCATATTTCACACCACGGCCCATGGGTCTGTGGTAAGGGGTTTGGAGCCCCTGTCGCTATATATTCTACAAAAACTGGACAGTTATCTTTAGTATGGCCTTGTGCTTTACACCTTACACACCATATGTCTTGCGCAACCTCCTTTCCTTTCTTAAGCTCATGCAACTGTAACATGAGATTAGCCAACTGGTTTTGTAGATTTGTCATGCCTGTGCTGGTTTCTGCTAGAGGTGAAGCCTCTAGTTTCATTGCCATCTCCAACGCGTCATCCTGTGTCTGGAGTTTCTGTTGCATTAATGGCAGTCTGATGTGAGGGAGCAGCGCCACAATAAACCATTATTTATGCTGCTCCGGCGCAAACTCAAAGCTAACTTGGTCTATAAGGGCTTTGAATTTCTGATCAAAGTCCCACACTGACTCTGTAGGTAGCTGTTTGATATCTTTGAGCTCTGTAATGCACTGTGACTTAGAATTAGGTTTCTTATACTCTTTAATCATGGTTGTCTTGATCTGTACAAGTGTTCTGGGTACTGTGGTATACTTCATATACCATGTCAAGGCTCGATCTCTTAGCGTGGTGACCAACTGTACAAGTTTAATGGTATCGTCATTAATGGTTTTAATGGTCCACATGGCTTCACATAGGTACCAATGCTGTTCTAGGTCCTCTGCCCCTGTACCCTTAAAAATAGGTAGCTTCATATCATCCCCCATTCTATTTCTACGTGGTGGATGTTGATTTGCTGTGCTACTACCACTCGGCGGTGTAGCTGAAGGTGATGTAGCATTGGTAGGTACTGTCTGCAAGCTACTGGATGGAGTTCCTACAGGATTGTTCTGAGTCCTGGTCTGTTTCTGTGGGGTGTAAGGGTGGTAAGGGATACCCCCTTCTGTTCCTTCTGTAGTACTATGACTCTGTTGTCTAGTATTATCTGGACTATCTTCAAATATGGGAGATCTGAAATCTACTTTATATTTCTTTCCACTGCGTGTTCGTGCAATGTCATCAAAATCACTTTCAAACTCTTGTGACATTACTATATTTACTTATTCATCTGAAACTAGATCCATTGTTCCTTTTTCATGTAATAACATCTTAATGGACAATTTTAAATACTTTAGGTACTTACCGTGATATCCTTTGAAGAAGTAGCGCTCAGCCTCGCTGAAGCTTTTTCTCTGGTCGACTGCAAACTCTGTGACAAAGTCTTCTAGCACACTCGCAAGCCAAAAGTCTACTACCCTCGTAATGGGATTATTAAGGTTCTTCACGGTCTGAGTCAGCTCCGGTGTCCAGACAATGTCTCTTTTCTTCTTCAGTATGCCATGTATCAGTCAACTTTAATAACCAGTTGTAAAGATCGTTCCCAAAGGTCGCAAAAAATATCGCATGCAGGTCTGTAATGATATGTTTTTGTAACCAGGCCTCTGTACTCAGTTTAGGACTACTGTTCTCTCGTTCTGTAAACTCTTTCTGGTTAGACCAAACCCACTCATTGAGTTCGTCTCTAGTAGGCCGCCACCAGAACATCAATGCTCAGTTTGTTCAAAACCGGCAACGGAACCATTTGTTGGTTTGCATGGGCAGACCCGGGTTTACTGTAGTTAACCAACAACACCCCTAGCTCACTGGCCCTTTCGGCGACAGACCGCTGAGCGACCTGAAGTCTCACCTGAAGTGATTCTAATGGGTTGGCCAAAAGACTCAAGTGTCTTCGACCAGGTTCTGTGGCAGCCTGGGTGTCTCGCAGCTCTTCTAGCCTGCGAGAACTCTCTCTCTCTCTACGACGTGCAGCCTCCTCTTACTTGCGACGACCCTAGTCCTTATCGCATCGCCGGGCCTCGAGAAACGCGTAACTCCTTCCTACGTTGATTCTCAACCGCAGCGCACCACAGCTCCTCTGCTGGTGCGATATCGCCTCCTTGCGATATCCTATCGCTGCGGCTCAGCGTACTCAGTGCTACTCATTCCAACTTACGGCACTCAATATACGAGGTCGCTTGACTCTGCGACTCTTAACTCTAAGAGCTGAAACATAGATAAACTCTTCTACAAAATACTTAAGGTTTTCAACTTGCATTCATCTTCTATAGTGCTATAAACTGAATAACGCATACATACATTAAACTGTAAACAAGGCCCATGTGATAACTGATAGATGCAACAATTAAACACAACACATAAATCAATCACATAACACACGATTTTAACATGGTTCACCTCCAGGATGGAAGTTACGTCCACAGAATTGTGTTTCTATTATAGCTCGGGGGAAGGTAAACACAGTTCTGCTGCACCGCATATGCAGCTCGAGATCTTCTGGGTAACTCCGCACACAGCCTGGAGCCCTTCTCTCTTAGATCTCTTCTCTACTCTATATTGCACAATTGTTGCATTTTCAAAGCTGAAAAATGGAATCCTGATCAGATAAGGATAACCATTCAGTCCAACATCCAAGAGACTTTGAATCAATCATCTTGGAACCATGAATACTTGGCCTATGAACCTCGTGAGCAAAGCATTTAGAACAACTAGAATCCAATTATCGCTACCAAGACTACTTCTTCAACATAAAAGAATATTCACAATCACAATCAAAATTCATGGTCTAAACCTTTCGAAGGTTTAAGTAAGCTCAATTTTGACAGGGCTTCTAGTGGAAATCCCGATACAACAAGATATGGAGGATCTTTGAGAAATGAACATGGAATCGTTCTTTGGGTTTATGAAGGAGCGCTTGGAAAGGAAACCAATAATTTTGTAGAGATTCAAGCTCTTCTCTCTAGAATTCAATGCGCCCTAAATCATGGCCTGCATAGGTTGATTATAGAAGGAGACTTAAAATTTTAATTAATGAAATCAGAAAAATAATGCAGGGCTCGAAGGTGGGTAAACTCTCCAGTAGTTGGAATCTCACCTATGGCCTAGAAGAACTAGCTCAGCTAATTCCAAATTTTTGTATTGCCATTCCTTCCCATGTGGGACACAAAGGAAACCAACTTTCTGATTTGCTTGCTAATGAAGACATTGAGATAAAGGATGGAAAAATTAGTGTGGTGGCTTCAAAAATCCACCTTCACCCATGGTGTAAGGATTGCCACAACATTGCCAACAAAGATAGGATTGATCCAAGCGACCCCTCCAGCCTGGCGGGCCACCTAGAGTAAATCCTCGATTCTATCCATGCCACTCTCATACTGATATAAACTAGATGGAATCAAGGCATGATCCTAGTACTGGGCACAAGCCCACCATTCACTAGCCTTTTGACACCTCCATCCAAGGGAATAACAACTCTAATAAGTACAATCATGTGGTTGATTACATGAAAATATAGTTAGAGAATAAAGGACACTTGGGTGAAAAAAATTAAGCTCAACCTGACGTGGAGAAGGCACATTTCCTCTGCCTGTAGCCTTATCTATCATAGCCCATTTTGGGAAAGATCTCTTTCTCATGCCTTCTTTGATCCACGACAATCTCATTCAACCTTTCTTGTACTTCCCAATCATGATCTTTAATGGGTTTTCATTCGCAAAGGTGCTTGTCAGTTTAATGTTTTCGACAGACCTCATGCAAAGGACTGACACAACAATTTCTCTTCCCACTCACCCCAACGTAAAGAGGAGTTCTTTGGCAAAATATCGACACTTCCATGCCTTTGAAATTCTTGAGCTAAACATTAGTAAGTTACTCAAGGATTCTTCGTTGGTTTCTTCTCCCGTTCGACATAACTGGGTTTGAATAAAAAACCACTTATACTATGAAACGAGAACTTTATACTAAGAATGAGAACTCTAGCCATAAAACCGATGGTTTTTGCATAAAAACACAAAAAATGCCCCCCCAAATAGAAAAAAAGTGTTGATAGCAGTATACACATTTTTTTCCGGGGTAAAATATAGAGCCATGGCCTAAACATCCCATACTGTTGTTTACAAAAACTTTAAAATCAACCCCTAAATTGGAAAAAGATTTTTTCTTCAAGAAATAAATTACAACATTTTTGAAACTTGCATATTAAAAAAAGATCATAAATAATTTCATCACTCTAACCATAGAAAATCAAAGAAATTATGATATGATTCATAATGAAATCATATATTAGACCATACAAGAACAAATGATTCATATAATTTTAACTCAAAAAATTTAAAAGCTTAAATGAGAAGAAAATAAATTCTAAAAAATTTAAAACAAATTTTGATTTTTCTTACTAAAAAAAAGACAAGATTAAAGATAAAAAATGAAAAAAATAAGTAAAAAACAAAGTGTAAAAGTAATTTTTTAAAAACAAATGTTTGAAAAGAAAACAAAATAATAATAAAAACAAAAATTAAAATAAATGCACTCCTTACATTATCCCTCTCCCTTCCTAAGTATAAAATAAGGAGATGGAGGTGGAGTGTTTTGTTTATTTTTTTTGTTTAGTTTAGTTTTGTTTTTTGTTTTGTTTTTGTTTAGTTTATTTTATTTGTTTAGTGTCAAATGGATGTAGCATGGGTAGTTGGGAGGAATGAATGTTACCCTCCCCACCCAGGTTCTACTCTTGTAAGTGACATGTTGCTCTTGTGAAGCCCTTTGTAATAAATGTTGTGATTGATGAGCTGACCATACCTTGATTCAGTTTGATATTAAGTGACACGTTCCTCTTGTGAAGCCCTTTGTAATAAATGTTGTGATTGATAAGCCCTTTGTAATAAATGTTGTGATTGATGAGTTGACCATACCTTGATTGAGTTTGAATATCAGGTATTGGAATTTTCAATGGAGTAACCCTCTAACAAATGGTGAACCACATTTAAAAAAAAAAGTTTATTTGTTTAGTTTCCTTTTGTTTATTTTATTTTATTTTAGTTTTATATTAGTTTAGTTTACTTTTGTTTTTTAAAACATTGAAGTTTAAAAAATCATATATATATAGTAATGTTTTGACTTTCATACTTTATTTTAGAAATACAATTTCTATACATAATGTTTTTAATATGTCATTTACAAATATATGGTATAGTTTTTCTTGAATTTATGTGAATCATCAGTTTTTGGAAAATAATATGAATAGAATCATTTTTAAACAAAAAATCTGTGAAAATCCATTGAAAATGGTTTTAAATGTCTTTATTTTCTGGATTTTTTTACAATTTTGTCAATAAAAATGTCTTATTTTGTCCATAAAAAAGTCTTATTCTAAAGAAAAAATTGGAAAATGCATATATTTTTCTTTATAACTTGCTTCTAAATGTATGTTATTTTGTTTAAATTTCTAAAAAACACACTTGAAAATATAAATTAAAAATATTTTATGATAGAGATGATTCCAAGGCCCAAAAAAATGCCTCAAAATGAAAATGTGTGATATTGGTATCAACCCTTTTTGAAGCGGAGGCAAAAATAGCTACTAAAATCAGGAAAGAGAAAAATGAGAGCTATGTCGAGTTCTCGTTTCATAGTATAAGCGGTTCAAGATGTTTAATCCAAATGGGAACAAGGACTTTGAGCATGAATGCAATAGGCATCAGTGATAAGAGGGAATTCTCTTTATGAATTCAAACATCTTGAAAGCTAAAAGGGTTCAAAAACTTAGTAGTGACACCTATGGCCTCAACAAGTCTAGAGACATCAAGCAAGCCTAGCACAAAACACATTTTTACAAGGAGAAAAATGCCGTGAAAGAAAAGAACAATATTATAGACCTAGAAGAGGGTATCCATAAGGAGAAAAGAACATCCTAGAAATACAAAAGAAATTTGCCCTTGAAGACATTATATTTGACCCTGAGCAATCCAGATGCAAAATGAATATTTTTAACATGACCCTCAATCTCTATTGGTATGTTAAATCTTTCCTTAGGGAATCCATGGAAGAAAAGGGAGACAATTCTTAAGACCTATTCAACAAGATGGAGGAAACAAACTCTTGTCTGAAGCTGCTCGGGAAAGTGCCATTCCATTTGAAGGTCATCAATGCAAAGCAAAATATTTTGGCTAAAGCCATGGGTTTCAATTTTGAATTCACTAGAGTTATTGAGGAGGATTTGAACACAGTCCAACATTAACATTCATGCCCAGGCCACCCGCTCTAGCAACTCATCCTCATAGATGATGATGAAGATGACTATGGTGCTCCAAAAGCCAACATAAGACAAACTCAAAGAGATTTCAAGTAGCCTCCGTGTTTCTATGTTATAGCTTTATTAGGCTTTTGTTTGAAATTAATCACTTTTCAGAATGATTAGGCCTAAAGTTTTATTTAATTGCGGTTCTATTACCAGTCTTTCTTGAATCTCTTCATGTATAAGCATACTCTTGGCACATAAATTTTTAGACATCTTCATACTTCAGTTTTGAGCTCTTGGGTTGCTTTGTTTTCCCTTGGGAGGAGCACATGACAACCAACCCCTTTTTTACTCTATGTATCTATTTGTACTTGTAATAGAATTGAAGGTACTATCTTGCTTATAAAAAAAACAAGGGTAAGAACTAATACTTAGAATATTCAAAATCAATGTTATTATATCACTACATTTTAATACTCATGTATTTATTAAATCACCTTCCTTTATTTGCATGTTCACAAAGTTTATGTACACAATAAATTGTTTTTTGTCATTGGTGGTCCTCTTTGGTATGGGAACACCAATGCTAATTGTTGGTTTTGCTGCACCAATTATCATCTTTGGTATAAGTGTATCTATGCTTCTTTACTATAGGTGCACTAGTGCTCCATGACCAATGTGCACTAGTGTGGTTTTGGCAAACAAAAATCAGTGTTGCTCTTTTGTGAAGGGGTGCATCCTTGGCATAAGTATATTGGTGCATATTTGGCATAAACACACTGATGCATCTTTGGCATAAACACATCGGTGCATCTTTGGAATAAGCGCACTGGTGCATATTTGGAAAAAGCGCACTAGTCCATCTTTGGCTTAAGCGCACTGATGCATCTTTGGTTTAAGAGCATCGGTGCGGGTGCACTTGTCTCATTAAAGTGCATCGAAGAAAAAACCTTCGCTAAAACCTCTGACAGCCGATATTTTTTAGTTATAATATTTTTTTGTAAAAACAGCCACTAAAACATCTGGTACCATTGGAAGAGGTTGCAGCGGAGTATTTTTTGGAAATTTTGACCAATATTGCAACACTAAAAACCTCCACTATAACCTCCACTACAGGGCCTTTTACTTATAGTGTAAAGATTCTCTTTAACCATACCAACGAAAGTTAGGTTATGTAAATTGATAAAGAGTTGAACTCTCTAGATCCTCCCTCTTTTGAATGATGTAAGGACTATCCGGTTTGTGTAAAGGATCTTTGACTAAAATTAGTTGAATGAGGAAAATATTTTCCCAATAAAGATGGTCAACTTATCAAACTAATCCTAATGAACTTGAAGGTATTTCATGATGTGTTATGTTTGAAGTTTCATGCTAGTTAGACTACCCAAAAATACGATGTTAAGAATTATACCTTTGATTCCTTTTGTGGTTTACTTATTAAGGATTGGAAGAAATTGTTTGATGAAGGGAAACATGAGGTCAAGCAACATGCCCATTTGATGAATGGAAAAGGTCGATAGAATTATAAAGAAAGAGGTTGACATGAGGAGGAACATGACCATGTCAACTAGATTAAAAAGAAGAACCGTTTAATAAAGGTAAAAAGAAGAAGACCTACCACTATTGTGGGAAATTGAGACATATGGTAAAATACCAAGGACCTAGAGGAGAAAGTGAAGAAAATTAAAGGAGACATGTTAACTAAAAGATTAATTGAGTTTTAGAACCAAACTTTAGAAGGTAATTGGAAAGTAACTGTGACTTTTTTTTGTTAGTACCTCTCAAGCCTTGCATGCTCATACTTCTCAAAGTGAATGGATGTCCACTCTAGTTGCACCCATTACATGACTAAGGACGCTTCTCTCTTTTCTTCATAAAGAAACATACAAAAAATAATAATTTGTAGTCGATGAATATATGCACTTACTATTGTTTTTTATTTTATTTTTACAAAAGTGTGTAATGGAATACTACTAAAAAAAGTGGTTAAATCCCAAAGAGAGTTACAAAGTAGCACCATTACAAAATATTGAGTGCACAAACACTTAAGCCTGAAAGCATTTCCAAGAGATTAACACAAAAATCAACTATACTAGATACTTTCCTAAGAACTTGAAAGCTATAAGAGTATAGTATAACATACTGGTAGAGCATAAACATACATTTGAAGAACTCCATGGAACCTCAATGACTAGATATTATTTCTTGATCGCCTTCATGGAGTTTGGCATATTAGATACATGTTGGTTGCATATTTAGAACAACAAAGAGGGATCCGCTTCCAGTTGCACAATTCAGGCCTCAAAATCAACACTTTCCAATTTTTATTGCTCTATTTCCATGAAGACCACAACCAATTGTTTTAGTCGATTTTCCAGCTTTTTCAACCTGTCTTTCTATATTTCGATCTCACTAGAGGCAATGGCTAATTAATATTGAACATCCCTACTACCAGCATGTCTCCCTTGATCAACCATAATTTTCATGGATCCAAGTTCGGATATAATCGAGTTAATTCCTTTCTCATAGAAAGGTTTCAGTGAATTAGTGTCTTTTGTGGCAGAGAATAAGATGCCACATGTAACATCATGATGAATCAATGTTCCGACGAGAAGAGAAGGGAGAGGGTCATGATGGCATGAGGAGGCCGAGGATTCTCCTAATGCAAACTATGAGAATGCAGGGAATTCTCAAAATACTTATGGCTTTGGAATTTCATAGGTTTGACTTTAAGGGATGGATTCAAAGGAGTCCTTTTCATGTAGAATTCTAAGAATTCCGAGGGGGATATTAGTGGCTATATTTGCAAGACGACCACCTCCTTATTATTTTTCCTTAGCACATGGTAATAACTAATAGAGTTAAATCCTTTATCCATATTTTTTATTCATGAAAAAAGTCTGGTAAGCTTTATTTATTTTGGAGAGGAGTTACAAATGAGGAGCTCGATGATGATGTGGGAGTCCCCTTTAATATTTACTTCATGCGTTCTAAACTTGAGTAATAGTTTTAATCCTTGGAAGAATGTAAGGGATTTTGCAATATTATTTAAAGATGATCCAATCCCCCATGAGAAGTGTGATTTCAACCTTCCTCTAGGTTCCAAAATTACCCCCCCAACACCAGATGCCCCAGGGTTTCCTTTATCTGATCCATTAAAGAACATAATGGCCTTTGTATGGGAGTTTTTCCAATCCTTAAACTTATCAGCATCCATTAGATTTTCCAAGTCAAGGGGATTTGGTATAGGTTTATGAATTTGAGTAATATGTACAGGAAATGAGAGTCGTCTAGCCATTTATCTTCTTTTTTAGATAACTCACCAAAGTATATTTCTTGGATGTTGAGTGAGGAATAACTCCACCATAAGAGATTTGGCCCTATGCGCAATTTGAAATGGGGTACTTGAGATGTTTTAAAAGATGATAATATTTTTGGAAAGCAAAATATTCCAGCACATGAATTTAGGAAGGGCCTACCAAATCCATCTTATGCCTAAATTTATGGGCAATTCAGATGAAAAATGGTTTCCACGTCCCTTGAAGGAAATATTAAAAGAGACTGGAAGCAAAAAATATGGAGATAGTGTAACACCCCAGTTTTGACCCCATGATATTTTGATTGTACATGATGTATATATTGTATGAATCATGGCAAGGAGCTCAAGGGCAAGGCCCTGCCATCGATGGATGTTCTGTAAATAGGTGATCAAGATGATGCCTATGGTTGTGGTGATGGTTATGCACTGCACATTTTGATAAATAATGTAAATGCAAAATTTAATAAAATGCCACATCTAGCTATGGAACTGCAACATGAAAGAGATGGGGGCATGATTTCACAAGGGATAGGGTGGTGGATTTGGTCAAACCTCTGATCCTGTAGGGTTAAGGCAGATGTAATTGAGAAAACTCTTGAACCTCAGCTACCCTTTTTGTCCCTACACTCAATCATTAATTCCTTCCAGAAATTGGATGAGACAGTTAATGCCTCGGGCAATGCAAGGCATGACAGACTGTAGTCTGCGTAGGCCTGCAGCCTGGGGGAAGCTGCACTTTTGCTTCTACAGGAAGCAAGCACGTGATGCGTGCCCATTTCGTTAGAGGATATTACGTTTGGATTTTGCTCACTCCTCCTCATGCATTCGAATGCTTCCATCGTGGTCACTCATTCTACCATTTCGAGCTCTCTAGAATTCTCATGCACGCTGTGCGTTCACCTGTGTTGCAGAACCATGGGTTTTGTTTGTGTTTTGTCCATCCCTGATCCTGTTGTCGTGTTGGTTCACTGCTTGGAACCATAGAACCTTTTATCTGCAAGTACTTTCCATTATCGAGCAGGAGAGGAGGGGTTTAAGGCTTAGACGGTTCGATTTCACTCTCCTGAGTCACTGAAGGTGTTTCCGCCGTGGCTTTCTCTGTTACAGAGTGAGAAATATTGTTGTGTTGGTTTACAATGTGGTTGTTGTGTTGTGCACCCCAGTTTTGGGTCTGATTGGTATGCAAGACTTAGGAGTGGAAGAGAAGAGGAATGGACTTGTAACCTAGTGTAGAAAGGAACCTCAGGAAAAGATAAGAGTGGCTCGTAGATCCTTACTACATGCCCTTAAAAACACTAGAAGGGAGGCATAGCCTGAAGGACTGTTAACGAAAGAAAGGGATGCTACCTTGTGTTAGGATGCAGGTAATGTGGATGCTAGGCTAGATAGATATTGTGGAGGTGTCCTTAGCTCTCGAGTGAGGCCCTAGTCTAGTCATTTTACCTTTCCACTACCTGAGCAACCTATAAACCCAAGGGAAATTTGTTTGGTCTTGGGGCCTGTGAACCCATCTGTTGGATTTCCTGGTCCTTAATGCAAGTGTTGGATTGATAAGCCTGCATCCTATTAACCGAACGAGGTGTTGGCTTGGTTGGATAGTCTGATAAGTCCACCAAGGTGTTGCCTTGATTGTGTGTTAAAAATATTTGGCTGTGTGTGAGTCTGTTGTTCCCTAGTTCCTTGTGGAGTGATTCCCAGCTTGGGGGTGGCCGTGGTGTTGAGAGATTAAAGAACACACTGGCCTATGGTTGGGTGGAACGTTGCATCTACATAGCTAGTAGTAGGACAACTTCATCCTTTAAGATAAGTATTCTTGTTATATTGTTTATGCAATGTATTTTCCTATGAATTGTTCTGTGCCTGATTGAATGCTTAATGATGATGAAGTAGATGTTTACTTGTGTATATTTCCTACATTTTAGATCTGTTTTTGTCTTATATGTTTTTATGCATTTTTTCCTAAGTTCATGGAGGTTGGGAGCCTATTAGAGGGGTCAGAATGCTCTTGACTTAGTGTTTTCTCCCTTTGAAATCCACTTAGGAAAGGTGAAAGGCAGAAAGGAGCAATGGAGATGGGTAGAAAGGTTGTGTTTTCACATCCCGTGGACCCATAGCGGGAGGCAAAATGCAGGAGGGGAAGAAAGAAGTTTTATCAAAGCTGAACGTGGGATTTCCGACTTCCGGGATCTACTTGCAGAAGGTGGAAGGTGGAAATCCGGGAAAAGGTGAAGGTAAAGATTTGGTCTTTCGATTCTCGAGTTTCACACTAGAGGGAGGAAAGGCAGAAACAATGATAGACGTTCCATCATTTTATAGTTTTTCGACTTCTGAGTTCTCAAGTACGAAAGGCCGAAAGGCAGAAGGCAGAACACGGAACGGTAGTTGAAAGACTCCGTCGAAATTTAATATTCGGATTTTTGAAGTCTGAGGTCTGAGTTCAAAAGTTGAAAGGACAAAGAAAATTTAAGTCGAAAGTGTAAGTCCTCAGTTTTCAAGTTCTGCAGTGGAAGAGAGGATGAAGGAAGGCGAGATAATGAAAGTTGATCAATGCTGAGTATTGGGTTTTCGTGATCCGAGTTCCGCATAGGAAAGGCAGAAGGGCAGAAGGCAGAAAGTGAACAAGTTCAGTTATCGTTTCGAAGGTTTTCCAGTTTCTGAGGCTGGAAGGTGGAGAGCAGAAGTGTGGATGGCAGAAGTTGAATCTTTCGCTTCGTCGAAATGTTAAAGTTTCGATTTCCGAGTTCTAGAGGTGGAAGGCGAAAGTTAGATCATTCGCTTCATCAAAAACTTGAGGCTCTGACTCTCGAGTTTCGAGGTCGGCAGTGCGGTAGCGGAAGTGCGGAAAGGGCAAGGTTATTTCAGAAATGGCTATTCTGGACATAGAATGGATAATTGAAGGGTGAAACAACTGGTATAGTGGTTCCAAGACTGAGATGAAGGTTGGGGAATAGGTTGAAGTCCATACCCGATGCTTATCAAAAGAATAAAGAGGTTCTTTAAGCAAAGAAAAATTAATTATCTGCATTATGGGGTATGTGGACGTGGCAATGTGGTATCAGAGCTAATGGTTGCAATATTGGGCCTAGATGGGCCATGTGAATAGTTTCCAGAACTATTGGTTGTAGCATTGCAACTAACTGTGTTTTTAATTTTTGCAAATTATCATGTATCTAACAAACATTTTTGTTAACACATTTTTGCAAAGTCATAGTGCAGATTAGAAAGGTGGGTTTTTAGCTCAAGCCATGAGAGCCTACAACGGTACTTATGTACGATATCCCCATGGGTATGAGGAAGATGTTATGGGTGAGAATGTTAGAGCCAGAAATGATGAAATCGAGTCTAATGGAAGGAGATATTGGGATACCCCACCAGATTTTGCAGCCACCATGAGAAGCCTAAGGGTGGAAATGCAAAGTTACAGAGTAGACAATGAAAAATTGGTCAAAGCTCAAGAAGATCAGAATTAGCTGAACGCAACCATGCTATAGAGTTTGACAGACTTACAAAGAAAGATGGAATCTGGGCATGGGACAGTAAAGCTAGAAGGAATTAAGAGCTGCACTAGAAGAAGGAGAAGGACTTACAGTGGGTCATCTGACTCGGAAGAATCTAGTGGGGATTCAAGCTCTTCTTCTCACAAGAGCAAGAGAAAGAGGCACCACAGGAATATCTCTCAGGATGAATTTAAGAAGGCTAAACCTCCTACCGTTAATGGTGAGATAAAGACTGGTCAAGAAGCTGAAGCTTGGCTTCTTGGGACGAGGAAGTATTTCCAAGTCCATGACTATTCAAGAAACATGAAGGAAGGGGTTGCCATCTTCAATTTGAATGGAAGAGCACCCATTTGGTGGGAGCACCTCATATAGGTAAATAGGATCAATGAAAGAAGGCTTAAGCAAAAACAGTTCAAGAATTATTTCTAGCAGAAGTACCTCTCTAACAGGTATTATGATGACAAAATTAAGGAATTCCATGAGCTGAGATTGGGATAGCTAACAATGGAAGAATATGCCAATAAGTTCTTGGAGTTGTTAAGATATGCCAGGTACATTAAAGATGAGAAGGTGAAGAGACAATGTTTTCTTAGTGGATTTCCTCAGTCTTACAAAGACCGAATTGAGTTTGATGAGCCTAGAACACTGGAAGAGGCTGTCAGAAAGGCCAAGTACTGTTATGACCAGAATAAATTCAAGTGTGGTCATCATAAGGCTTGGAAGGAAAAGAAGAATGAGACGTTTGAACCAGAGAAATAAAGGATTCAAACCTTCCAACTTCAGGAACCAACAGAAAAGGAAACCATCACAGACTGTAAATAAGCCAACCAGAGTGATGGGGGAAAAGCCAAGGGATCCTAAAGAAATTAGGGAACCCCTCCAATGTTGGAGGTGTGGAGGACCCCACACGCGCAGGAATTGTCCTCATGAGGAAGGGTATGTAAGTCCAAATTACAATGTCCAGGAAGCTGAAACTATTGGTTAGGTGGTAAGGACAGTCCCTAGGATTTATACAGGGTTAGAGGACCATCACGATGATCACCAGTCAACTGTGGTTGAGGTTATAGGTAAGACTGCTGAGCAATATGTCTTTGTTTTGATTGACCATGGTTCTACTCACAGTTATATTACTCCTAGGATTGCTGAAGTTTGTGATTTTAAGAAGTTAAAGCATAGTAAGTCATGGTTAGTTCAACTAGCCACTGGAGCCAAGAGGAAGGTCAGTGAGATTGTAGAAAAGTGTCCATTAGAGATGAATGGGTTAGTGACTTATGAAGATCTGAATGTTCTGCCACTTGGTTGCTATGACATTCTTATTGGAATGGATTGGTTGGAAGCTCACAGGGTAAATATTGACTGTTACAATAAGACTTTTGAATGCATGGATGAAGAAGGACACCCAAGAGTGGTAAGAGGCATTCCAAAAGTGGTTTCTATTAGGTAGGTTTCAGCCATGCAGCTGAAGAAGTTCTGTAGGAAAGGTTTTCAGTTATATGCAACCCATGTTTTGGATGCAACAGAGAATGAAACCCCTAGGTTGGAGGATTTTCATGTGTTACATGAATTAAGGGATGTTTTTCCCGATGATGTTTTAGAGCTTCATCCAAAGAGGGATATTGATTTTACCATTGACCTTGTGCCAGGAATAGCACTAGTGTCTAAGGCACCCTACAACATGGGAACACCAGAGTTGTTAGAGTTGAAGATGCAGCTTCAAGAATTGTCGGAGAAAAAGTATATCAGGATGAGTGTGTCTCCTTGGGGAGCAAGAATCTATTTGTAAAGAAGAAAGATGGTACACTCAGATTGTGTATTGATTACAGATAGCTGAACAAAGTCATAGTGAAGAACAAGTATCCTTTATCTCGAATTGATGATGTTTTTGATCAAATGAGAGGGACAAAGGCATTCTCCAAGATTGAATTAAGATCTGGTTATCATCAGGTAAGAATCAAGGATGAAGACATTCATAAGACATCCTTTAGAACAAGGTATGGACACCATGAGTTTGTAGTGTTGCCATTTGGTCTCACAAATGCACCACCTACATTTATGTGCATTATGAATAGTGTTTTCAGCAGGTATTTGGACAAATTTGTTCTTGTCTTGCTTGATGACATTCTTATCTACTCTAAGAATGAGGAAGAGCACGAAGAACACCTAAGGATTGTTTTGTAATTGTTGAGGGAGCATAACATGTATGCCAAGTTGAGTAAGTGTGACTTCTATAAAGATAGAATTCATTACTTGGGCCACATCATATCAGATGAGGGCATATATGTGGACCCCAAAAATATTGAGTCCATCATGAATTGGCTAATTCCAAGTAATGTGATAGATGTAAGGTCTTTTATGGGACTTGTAGGATATTATAGGAGATACATTGACAGATTCTCCAAGGGTCACATCCTATCACTTCTTTGCAAAAGAAGGGGATGAGATTTGAATGGACACCTAAATGTGAGGGAAGCTTCCAACAATTGAATAATATTCTCACAAGTGCCCCCATTCTGAAAATTGTAAACCCAGAAAAGGACTTTGTGGTGTGCACTAATGCATGCGTCCAAGGACTTGGCGGAGTCCTTATGCAAGAAAACCATGTGGTATGTTATGAGTCTAGAAAGTTAAAAGATCATGAGAAGAATTATGCCAGTCATGACTTAGAACTTGCAGCCATAGTACATGCTCTCAATATGTGGAGGAATTACTTAATGGGCAGAAAATTTGAGTTAAGGACAGACCATTGTGGTCTGAAATATTTGTTTGATCAACCAACACTAAATGCTGGACCGGCTAGATGGCTGGAGTTTTTCTGTGAGTTTGATTTTGAAATCAAGCACATAAAGGGGAAGGAGAATAAAGTGGCTGATGTACTCAACAGGAAAGTGCATGAAATGCATGTGGCATCTCTTAGTATTTGCCAATCAGATCCGAGACAGGTGATTATGAATCATACTGTTGAAGATGAGTTGTATGTGTAGGTCAAGGATAAATTGCAGCAACAAAATATTGAGAAGAGATATGAGGGATATAAATTGGAAGAAGATGAGATTCTTACCTAAAAACAAAATTTATATTCCAAGTGTAGCAAACTTGCGGAAAATTGTTATGGATGAGATCCATCAAGCTCCATATTATGGTCACGTAGGATATCAAAAGACAATTGCTACAGCCAGAAAGTAGTATTTCTGGCCAGGAATGAAAACAGATATTGCTGAATACATTTCAAGGTGCATGAAATGTCAGTAGGTGAAGGTTGAACATCAACACCCTACTGGTTTGCTACAACATTTTCCAGTTCCGGAATGGAAATGGGAAGTTATTTCCATGGACTTCATTACAGGTTTGCCAATGACTTGGAGACAACATGATTCTATCATGGTTGTGGTGGATAAGTTGACAAAGGCAACACATTTTATACCTGTCAAGTCCACACATAAGACTAATGACATTGCAAAAATCTTCATGAAGGATATTTTCAAGTTGCATGGATTGCCTAAGGCAATAGTTTTTGACAAGGATGCAAAGTTCACTTCCAATTTTTGGAAGCGTTTGTTTGTAGATTTGGGTACAAAGCTCAATTTCAACATTGCTTACCATCCTCATACTGATGAATAGTTAGAGAGGGTGAATCAAGTGCTGGAAGACATGCTTAGCATGTATGTGATGGACAAGCCAACCAAGTGGGAAGACTACTTACACTTGGTAGAATTTGCAAACAACAATCGCCAACAAGCATCCTTGGAGATGAGTCCCTATGAAGCTTTGTATGGAAAAAGGTGTAGGACACATGTGACTTGGGATAATCCTGTGAACAGGACTGTGCTTGGGCCAGAATTGCTCAAGGAGATGGAGCAAGCGGTTGCAAGATTAGGTAGAATCTGAAGGAAACCCAAGACAAACACAAGAGCTATGCTGATAAGCATAGAGTGCACAGAGAATTCTATGTTGGGGATCATGTTTATCTAAGAGTGAGGGAAAATTGAAGCTTGGAAGTTGTGCCAAGTTTTCCCCTAGATATTGCGGGCCTTTTGAAGTGCTTGAAAGAATAGGGCCAGTTGCATATAGACTTGCATTGCCTGCTAGCACTAGATCTCATGATGTTTTTTATGTTTCTTTGCTTAATAAATATGTACATGACCCTAACCATGTGATTAATTGGGATGTGATTCGGGTGGAACCTAAGGGAGAGTTCCAAATCGAGCCAATGCACGTCCTCGACAGGAAGGTCACCATGCTATGGAACCAAGCCATAGGGCAGGTAAAGGTGCAATGGGAGCACTGTGGTCCTAAAGAGGCTACCTAGGAGCTGGAGGATGCCATGCGATTGGCACATCTATTTTTGTTCAATTCTATCGAGCACCAAGGATAATGCTAGTGTAGCATTTTTGTTCAATTTTGTAAGCATCGAGGACAATGCTAATTGAAGGGGTAGGGGAATGTAACACCCTGGTTTTGACCCCATGATATTTTGATTGTACATGGTGTATATATTGTATGAATCATGGCAAGGAGCTCAAGGTCAATACCCTGCCATTGATGGATGTTTTGTAAATAGGTGATGCCTATGGTTGTGGTGCTGGTTATGCACTGCATGTTTTGATATATCATGTAAATGCGCAATTTAATAAAATGCCACAGTTAGCCATGGAGCTGCAACATGAAAGAGATGGGGGCATGATTTCACAATGGATAGGGTGGGGGAGTTGGTCAAACCTATGAGCCTATAGGGTTAAACCATATGTCATTGAGAAAACCCTTGAACCTCAACTACCTTTTTTTCCTTACACTCAATCATTAATTCCTTCCAGAAATCAGATGAGGGAGTTAATGCCTGGGGTAGTACAAGGCATGGTAGACTGTAGTTTGCGCAGGCCTACAACCTAGGGGAAGCCACATTTTTGCTTCTGCAGGAAGCAAGCACGTGATGCGTTCCCGGTTGGTTAAAGGAGGCTATGTTTGCGTTTTCTCACTCCTTCTCATGCATTAGAATGATTCCATCATGATCACTCATTCTACCATTTCGAGCTCTCCAAACTTCTCATGCACATTGTGCGTTCACATGTGTTGCAGAACCGTGGGTTTTTTCTATGTTTTGTCCATCCCTGATCCCGTCATCGTGTTGTTTCACTACCTGGAACCACAGAACCAGTTATCTGCAAGTACTTTCCCTTGTCGAGCAGGAGAGCAAGGGTTTCTGGCTCATACGGTTCAATTTCACTCTCTTGAGTTGCAGAAGGTGTTTCCGTAGTGGGTTTCTCTGTTATAGAGTGAGAAAGCCTGTTTTGTTGGTCTACAGTGTGGTTGTTGTGTTGTGCACCCTGGTTTTGGGTCTGATTGGTATGAAGACTAAGGAGTGGAAGAGAAGAGGAATGGACTTGTAACCTAGTGCAGAAAGGAACCTCAGGAAAAGATAAGAGTGGTTGGTAGATCCTTACTGCATGCCCTGAAAAAACACTAGAAGGGAGGCATAGCCTGAAGGACTATTGAGCAGAGAAAGGGATTCTACCTTGTGTTGGCATGAAGGTAATGTGGATTCCAGGCCAAATAGATCTTGTGGAGGTGTCCTTATCTCTTGAGTGAGCCACTAGTTTAGTCATTTTACCTTTCCACTGCCTGAGCACAATGTAAACCCAAGTAAATGGGCTTGGCATTGGGGCCTATTAACCCAATTGGATCTTGGTTTGGCTGAGTCTTGTTTTGCATTGGCCTTGTGTGTAATCCTTGGCTGGACATCCTGTTAACCCAACTGTGAGAGATGGTTTGGTCTTAGGGCTTGTGAACCCATCTGTTGGCTTGGCTGGTCCTTAATGCAAGTGTTTCCTTGATAAGCCTTCATCCTATTAACCTAACTAGGTGTTTTCTTGGCTGGTTAGTCTGATGGGTCCAACTAGGTGTTGCCTTGATCATGTATTAAAAATATTTGGTTGTGTGTGAGTCTTATTTTCCCTAGTTCCTTGTGGATTCATGCCCAGCTTGGGGGTGGCAATGGTGTTGAGAGATTAAAGAAAACACTGGCCTATGGTTGGGTGGAACATTGCAACTACATATCTAGTTGCAGGACAACTTCATCCTTGAAGATAAGTATTCTTGTTATGTTGTTTATGCAATGTATTTACCTATGAATTATTCTATTCATGATTGAATGCTTAATGATGATGAAGTGGATGTTTACTTATGTATATTTCCTGCATTTTATCTCTGTTTTTTCCTTAGATGTTTTTATGCATTTTTGCCTAAGTTCATGGAGGCTGGAAGCTTGTTACAGGGGTCAGAATGCTTATGACTTAGTTTTTTCACCCTTTGAAATCCGCTTAGGAAAGGCGAAGCCAGAAAGGAGCATTGGAACTGGGCAGAAAGGTTGTGTTTCCTCATCCCAGGGATCCGTAGCGGAAGGCGGAATGCGGGAGGAAAAGAAGTTTTATCAAATCCGAACGTGGGATTTCCGACCTTTGGGATCCACCTGCAGAAGGCGGAAGGTGGAAATATGGGAAAAGGTTAGGGTAAATATTTGGTCTTCTGATTCCCGAGTTCCGCACTAGAGGGCAGAAAGGCAGAATGCGGAAACAAGGATAGATGTTTCGTCATTTGATATGTTTTTGACTTTCAAGTTCCGAAGTACGAAAGGAAGAAGGTAGAAGGAGGAATGGTGGTTGAAATACTCCGTCAAAAGTTAATATTCTGATTTTTGAAGTCCGAGGTCAGAATTCAGAAGGACAGAGAAAATTTAAGTCGAAAGTGTAAGTCCCCGGTTTCCGAGTTCTACAACGGAAGGGCAGACGACGGAAGGTGGGAGAATCAAAGTTGATCAATGCCAAGTATTGAGTTTCCGCGATCTGAGTTTCGTAGCAAAAAGGCGGAAGGTGAAAAGTGAATGAGTTCAATTATCATTTCGATGGTTTTTTAGTTTCTGAGTTGCGAGGCCGGAAGGAAGAAAGTAGAAGTGCGGAAGTTTGGAAGGCGAAAGTTGAATCTTTTGCTTCATCAAAATGTTGAAGTTCCAATTTCCAAGTTTTAGAGGCAGAAGGGCAGAAGGTGGAAGTTAGATAATTTGCTTCATTGTAACTTTGAGGTTTCAACTCCTGAGTTCCAAGTTCGGCAGTGCATAAGCGGAAGCGCGGGAAGGGAAAGGTTAGTTCGGAAATGGCCATTTTGGACGCAGAATGGATACTTGAAGGGTGAAACAACTGGTATAGTGGTTCTAATCATGAGAATAAGGTTAGAGAATAAGTTAACGTGCATACCCGGTATTTATCAGAAGAATAAAGAGGTTATTTAAGTAAAAAATTTAAATTATCAGCATTATGGGTATGGGACGTGATAGATAAACATCCAATTGTTGAATTCCAAAAGAAGTTCTCAAAAGGATAGTCACAAAAGAGGCGTTGAATGGATTCTTCACTATGCTTACACAACACAAACCATGAAGGGCCAGGGAAGCCTCTCCTTTTGAGGTTTTCACCAAACAAGGATTTTCCCTTGCACAATAGTCCAACAAAAAAATTAAGCTTGGACGGAGCATTATTAACCTAGACGCATTTCCTTAATGATGAGGTGAAGAGAGGCAGATTATTTTGAAGACAAATATATCCTTTCTTGACAGAGTAAGAGTCATATTTTAATCCTCATCCTATAGAATCCCTAACACGCCTTCCAAGTGGGGCTTTTCCATGCAAGTGAGATAACGCATTGTTGAAATCTTGAATCAATTGTTCAGGGAGTTGGGGAGATAACCAATTCTTCCATGATCCATATGTTAGGTTCCATTCACAAAGGTTTCCCAATTTGACGTATCCATGTTGCTTCATCCATATTCTTCAATCATTTAACCCTGGGATGGTGTCAAGGGGGGGGGGGGGGTTCATCCAAAATTTTATTGGTCCAATTTTTTTTATCTCTCATTTCTTGGTATCCAATAGAGGTTTTTGTTGAAGAACTACCAATCCTTTGCACATAACTTCCAAATTTGGGTGCCCTATGGGAGGGAAGAGGAGATTCAAGGCTCCTCAAATGATTCCCTTTCAAATACTTTTTCCATAGCATATTCTTTACCAAATGTATTCCTTTTGAAACAATTTTCCATATCAATTTTACCACGAGAGAAAGGTTCATCCATTTTGTGTCTTTCATCTGTAGGCCTCATAAATTGAGTGGGTTTTAACCATAGCCCAACATACCATAGGGATTTTCCTCTCACCGCTCTTTCCCCCCTTCCATAGAAATGATTTGAGTTCCTTGTCAATGCTTGCTAAAATTGAAATTAGGGCAAGGAGGATTCAATCGAAATAACAATGGAAAGAGGCAAGGATGGATTTGATGAGAATAACCTACCTTGATTCATTCAACTAGATTGCTGCCCACTATTTGATTATCTTCCTTAGTTTGTCAATGATTCCTTTCCAGGCTGCAGAAGTTTGTCTTTCCTTAGAAATTGGAATTCCAAGGTACTTGAAATGGTGCTATTGGACTTGAGGTTGGAAGCCAAGTTCTTTTGCAATTGACAAAATGAACCTTTTCTGAGTGTTCCACACAAATATTCTACTTTTGTATTGATTAATCTTACTTCCCGAGGCAACACATAAAGTATTTATCAATCTCTTAAATTTTTTTCAATGATAAGGGAGGCCCCCCCTATCAGGAGGATGCCATCGACAAATTGAGAGTGGTTAATAGGTTTCACTTGCCAGGAAATTATGATTCTTGGTATTTCTCCATCAGTTCTTACCACTTCGAAGGCTTTACTCAAATATTTATCCAAGAGAATATACAAAAGAAGAGCCATATGGAATCATTGACGTAGGCCTCTTGACAATTGGAAGAAGTCTGTAGCCCTTCCATTCACTAAGGAGGCAACCCAGGGTTTGCCAATACAATCCTTGATCCATTGGATAAAGGTATTGGAGAAACCAAAATTTTCCAAAACTTTAAACAAAAATGAATGATTTACCCTATGGAATGCGTTGGCCATGTCCATTTGGATAATCATGCCACTTTGATGTCTGGATCTGTTGGAGTGAATAACTTCTTGGATTAATATGATGTTATCAAAATCTTGTTGCCAACTGACAAATCCTCCCTGATTGTCTGAAATGACTTTGGACAATAGAAACTTGAGCTTGGAAGACAAAGTTTTGGTAATTTTTTTATAAGAAACCATGCAAAGAGAAATTGGTCTTAACCTAAAGAATGAAGAGGGACTAGTCTTCTTTATAATGACCACCAGGAAAGATGAGTTGATTGGTCCCCCCAACTTTGGATTTTTCACTGCGTAATCAAGCATCCTATCGATGTCTTTCTTAATTGTGCCCCAACTGAGTTGACATAAATTTGTAGAGAAACCATCTGGGCCTACAGATTTGTCTGGTTCCTTGCTCCAAACAGTCGATTTGATTTTTTCCTAAAATATTACTTTTGTTAAGAAGGAATTTATCATTCGCTGTGATACAGGTGGGTATATGATGGAGAGCCTCCTGTTGTGCCTCTTCCCTATTTTTGTCAGTTTCCTGGTAGAGCCGTGGAAGTGGGCGAATGCTCCTATTTGATTTCTGTGAAAACTTTGGAGGATCCTACCTGTGAGAGCTGGATTTCAATGATTGCATTGTGTTGCAGTCTCATTTTATCCTATTTATAGAAATAAGAATTGTTTTGATCTCCTTCTTTTAACAAGAGGCTTTGATATTTGAGCTCTAAAAGTGCTCTTCTATTCTATGTGTTGCATGTTACTCAAGTTGGAGTTTGTCTTCCAAATCTGGATCTTGATCAAATATTTGTTTCCTTCCATTTCTTTTAAATGCTTGTCTAGATTTTCCTGCTTCAACTTTTGGGTTTGGCTAGTAAAGGAATTTAACTTCTTTTCCCAGTCTTTGCCTAGTATTTAAGGACCTTTTTGGTTCTTCAGATATTCTCTTCCCAAAAATAAAAGGGAGAGCCTCTCACATCCGAGTTCTAGTATGCTAGAACCACATCTTGAAAATCATGATGATCCCCCCACGAGGGGTAGAACCTAAAAGTAACAGGGCCAAAATTTGAAGGGGTTTCAATGGAAAGAGAAATAGCCTTGTGATCAGAAACCGAAGTAGAGAGGATGCTTAAGGAAAGGAGAATCCCCTCAAGCAAGAAAGATGTTTGGGCTAGGAACATGTTTAGTTGAACTGCAACATATCCCGGACCTCTTCTTTGATTTGTCCATTTATAAAGACTATTTTTAGGAATGATATATATTAAGGCCCATGATTGAATCAAATCCTTCGCCCATTCTCTGAAAGGGTCTCTTACAATGGAGCCCCCTTTTTTTTCCTTTTGGGACAAAGTGATGTTTAGATCCCTAGCAAGGATGAGATTGGGATAATTATCATTATCTGACCAATTTAAGGGAGTAGTCCAACATTTATTTTTTGGTATGTATTGGATTGGCATGTAGATATTGAAGATTGATAGTTTCCTTTGAGATGAAATCTGAACTAATGTACTTAGAATAATGTTTTGATCCACTTGGTTTTGAATTAGACTTAAGTTTCTAGAGTCCCGTATCGTATATAGCCCCCGTGAAGCTCCCCAGGAACTAACTACGAGTCCTGAACTCTATTTCCCATTTTTGTTAGCTCTTCTAAGGAAAACTTCTTCCTCCTCTAAGGAAGACTCCATTTCCCATTTCCCATTGTTGTATGTCTAGTTGCTTAGCTTGGATGAGATATTTGAGAGACTCTTCTTTTTTTAAATTCCCCATACCCCTATAATTCGAGGATATTATTTTCATTATTTACTTTTGGTTGCATAAGGAGCCCCTTTTGGATTTTGGGGATTCACTTTTTTTGTGGTGTTGATTCCCTCCAACTTATTTGCTTATTACCTTTTCTATTGTTGGTTGGGTTCCTATTGATTTTTCACTTTCTCGCTCTTTTTCTCTTCTTTCTCTTTTAGACTTTCTCCCTCGCATAGGGACCAAATCTGGCTCTATTTCTCCTTCTTCTGATTCCAATTCTTCTTGGTTGGAGGATTATTGTTCTTATTTTGTTGCTACCTTTTTCCATGCCTTCTGCTATTTTTGGAGCTTATTGTTATTTCTGAGGATCTTCCTAGGTTGGGTCCATCTCTAAATTATGATCTTTAGGGATAGGTGAACTTCCCACACCGTATTTATTTCAAGTTATGAGATGGTTTCAAATATATTTGAAGTCTGAATCTTGCTTCCTTTTTTTTATTACTCCTCCATGAATTTCTTTGGGTACCCATCAGTTTCAACTTCATAGTTGGAGGGGAACTCTTGGATGGATTTATTATCCCAATTTTTGAAGGACCCCCTTTTTTCACTATGGTCCAATTTTCCTGCTGTTACTGAGTTTTTTTCTCTATTTGTCAATTTTTGTAGTTGTTTGCAAAATGGCCATATTCCTGGTAGATATAACATTTAAATGGAAATTGTTCATAATCTATGGGATAGATGTGTTCTATATCATTCATATTTAGCTTGATAGCTTCCAATAAGTCAACTTCTAAGTCTACTTCAACACAAATCCTGGTGTAGGAGAACTGATCCTTAGGTTCTACACAGTCTATGTATTTTCCAAGGGCATTAGCAACAACTTTCAATGAGTTTGTATTCCAATAGTGGATGGGAAGGTGTGGGAGAAAAACCCACACAGTAACATAAGAGTGGACATCTTGGGTTGGATGAAAATCAGGGGTCCATTTATTTAGGTAGAGTCCTCTTGGTACTATGAAATAGGGGCCATTTCAAAATATCAAATCTCTATCTTCTTTTGCTGCAAAATGAAAGATAAAGAATAACTTGCCTACAAATAAAGATGAAAATTTTGGGTAATCAGAGGTATCCAATTCTTCTTCACCCATATTTCCACGACGTGCAACGATGGATAGATACTAGAGAATTGGGCAATCAAACCCCAATCCGCAACTGAGAGAGAAACACTACGCGAGGCTTGATTAGGCTTTAATTCTATGAACAAATTTTGGCTAGGGCATTGTAGAGGGTGGTTTATTTCCATGGGAATCCACAATATGATGAAAGGATTCAATTTCCAAAGGCGAAGGAGGCGGGGGGGGGGGGGGGGAGATCCCCCTCCAGGATCCATTGCGGTGGTGCGAGCAAGATTAAGAAGGATAATGAAACCCTTGAATTAGGAGTCGTCATCGAATTTTCCCATTATTATTCACTTACTATACTCATGAAAACATTGAATGTTAGAATGGTGTGATCACTTATGTGTATCATTTACGTAGTATAAGCACAAACTATTGTTAATACCCAATTAACCCATACCAGCAAGAAAGTAGAGCTTGAGCTATATCAATTTGTTCCGACGGACATGAAGAACAACTTTGTTGTTTTCACTGAAGGATAAATAGGCCTAAAGATCAAATATATAAGTTTTATGATGTTCCCAGAAAAAACTTGGACCAACTACACTCATATCCCATGCCAATGACAATAATAGATTATGGCATGAACGACTCAGACACATGAATTATTGAAGCAACTTGAACCTGATGGTAAAATGTAGCATGGACATCGGTCTACCTACAAATATTCCACTTGATGGAGTATGTGAAGTATGTATTCTTTGAAAGTTTCATTGGGTTGTCTTTGAAACAAGGGAAGCTTGGAGAGCAAAGGCTTAGTTGGAAGTTCTCCATAGTGACTTGTGTTCCATGAACAAACCATGACTAGTTGGTTTGTTGTGAAGGACATGAAGAACAATATTGTAGTTGTCACTTCAGAATTATTGGACCTGAAGGATCAAATATATAAGTTCTATGATATTCCCAAGAAAAATACGGGATCGACTGCATCCATAGCCCATAGTAAAAATAGTAATAGACTATTGCAAGATCAACACAAACACTTGAATAATTGAAGCTTGAACTTGATCGTAAAACCCATCATGGTTATTGGTCTACTTGTAATCATTATCCCTATTGGCGTATGTGAAGGATGCATCCTTGACAAACATCAATGGGCTATCTTTGAAATAAGGGAAGCTTGGAGAGCGAAGGCTTAGTTGGAGCTTATCCATAGTTATTTATGTTCCATGAACAAACCATCACTAGTTGGTGTAAGGTATATTGTATTGATCATCATTGATGACTTTTCCAAGTATACTTAGGTGTGTTTCTTAAATAATGAGAATCATATCTTTGAAAAATTCAAGGAATTTAGGGCACTTATTGAAAAACAATTCGATTGACCTATGAAATGTTTAATATCCGACAATGGAGGAGAATATGTGAGCAATGAATTTGAAAGTTACTTATCATATAGGGGTATATTCTTGCATAAATTGGTTCCTCACGTACCCCAACACAATGGTGTCACTAAATGGATGAATAAAACTTTGGTCAAAATGACACATCGCTTGCTTTATGCCAAAGGTCCATCAACTCACTTTTGGGTAATAGTGGTTTACTACTCAAACTGTTTGTTAAATCTAATTTAGACTAAGTTGTATGGGACATGAATTCTTGTAAAAAAATGGAGTAGAAGGAAACCTTCAATTGAACACATCATAAATTTTGGATGCATTGCATGGGCTCAGATTTGGATGACATAAGGAGGAAACTAGATGCAAAGAGTCATGCCTATATCATGATGGGCTACTATGAAGAGTCAAAGTCCTACATATTGTTTAACCCTGTTAAACATGACATTATCTATTGAATATATATTTTCTTTGATAAGAATACCTCATGAATTGGTCTTTTAAATTCCTCGTCTAGCTTGTTGGACAATGATCAATTTGAAATTTTAGGGAATTTGGATCGATTGATTACACTACATGATCTTGACTAGAAAATCAACATATGTGTCTAACTAAAGTATTAGTCAACCTTTCATAGAATAGTTGATTAGAATTCCAAGGAATCCTACTCATGATATTAGTACATGAACTCCTTCAACAGTTGGAGCTTATCTTCCCAAATTGCCTACTAAGACAATTGAAGCCAGTGGAACTAATGCAGGAAATATCAACGACACAAGAAAAAACAAAACATAGAAATGGCATTGTAGTGTTATTTTGGTGGCTCATGTGTTAAAGACACATGATCCAGATGCATATGTTGATGCACATGGTCAACTTGAATGGGATAATTTTATGTCTAATGAGTATCATTCCTTAATAAACAATGACACATGGGATTTAGTTCTTGACCGCAAGAAAAGAATGTGGTGAAATGTCAATGAGTCTATTAGATAAAATTCACATATGAATGTGTTATTGAAAGACACAAGGGTTGTTTTGTAGCTCAAGAATTTTCTTAGCAAGAAGGCATCGACTATGATTAAACCTTTGAACCGGTTGTAAAAATAAACTTTGTTCAATTGATTATTTCACTTGTTGCTCAATTTGGATGGAGGTACATTAGATGGATGTTGAAAGTGTGTTTCTTAATGTGATCTCACTGAACAAATTTTTATTGAGAAACCCCCCAATTTTGATAAGGATGACAGTCTTGTGTGCCAATTAAATAAATCCTTCTATGATTATAAACAAGCCCCTAGGGCATGGTATGAGAAGTTTGATCATTTTTTCTTAAATGTTGGTTTAAACATCATGATTCTAATCACACTATCTATGTATTGCATGTAAAATATGAAACATTTATTGTTGTAACATATGTGTATGACTTAGTCATTACTGGAAGTAAAATAAATTTAATTGTGGGTTTGAAGAAATAATTAGTAGATGCATTTGAAATATTTGATCTTAGTCTAATGCATTTCTTTTTGGGCATCCAAGTCCCACAGATGAGTGTAGATATCTTTGTTTCTCGACCTAAATATGTATTGTACCTTTTATAAAAGTTCAAAATGAAAGATTGTAAACTTTGTACTATTTTGTATCAATTGGGAGTGAAGCTAACCAAGGATTATGATTCTATGAAAGGAGATGTTACAATATGTAGATAGCTTGTTGGTCGCCTTATTTATTTAACTCACAATTAACCTAATATTTCCTTTGTTATCAGTGTGGTTTCTCAGTTTATGTGGTATTTGTGAGAAAGTCACCTTAAATCATAAAATTGACTTGTTCATTATATCAAGGGAACATGCCAGGTTGGTTATGAAGCATTACAATAAAAACCATAATGAAATAGTCTGATACATTGACTCATATTGGGTTGGAGATATAGATGAAATGAATTCAACATCTGATTATGTGTTTTGACTTGGATCTAAACCCATTGATTGAACTTGTAAAACTACAAGGTTGGTTTCCTTATTGACCACAAAAGCAAAATATCGTGGCATAATACATGCTAGCACAAGAGATATGTGGGTTTGACATATTATGGGTGAAATTGGATTTTATTTGAGATATAAACTATAGTGTATTGTGACAATGAAACTATAGTGCATGTTGCAGAAAATCTTAGTGCACACGATAAAATGAAGCAAGTGGAGCTTCAAGCTCATTGTTTGAGACAATTAATACAATACAATGTTATGGATCTTATTTATTGCATGAAAAATGATCAAGTTGTTGATATATTTACCAAGTCTTTATCAAAATTTAAGTTTGTGAAACTTTGGGCTATGTTTGGGCATCAAGGAGCTACAAATATGGGGGGTGTATATACGATATTTCACCTCATGAATCTCTATAGTGCCACATTGACAAGGGAGTGTTGGAATAACAAGCCTTGCTAGTTCATCACACCTTTGTATCTTTTGGAGATAATAAATCAATAATTGACAATCAACTAGAAGTTTCAACTAAGTGGCTAATTGAATATTTTACTAGGAGATTGATTGAGATTTCGACCAATCTAGCAGTTATAATAGAATAATTGACTAGGGCATATAATAGGAAAAAAATGAAGGAGGTCGTTATGTGATCTAAAAAATTTATGTGGATCTTGAATTCCTCACTTTAAGGGAGTTTGTTCCATCATGATGCTATGTAATATGGCCCAATGGGTTGGTTTAAGTGTGTAGTATAAAGTAGTGGAATGATCATGTGTTGTTTATGGGAATCTTTTGCTTTCTTATGCTTCTTTGCATGTCCATCTATGTTTGGTTGTGATTAAGTGTTGTAACGATGTATTTACACACCACCTCTATCTTGGAATTATAGCACTCCAATCTACCTAATCCTCTAATTCTCCAACATTATTAAATGAAGAAGGATAACTTGTATGATCATGTAGTTACCTACAAATCTTATGAAGAAACCTATGCTATTGATGGGCCATAAAATCCATCAATTCACACAACTACAAAGATCGCATGGGCGAGAGAATTCATGTATGAGTTGCATGACTAGTAAAGGGAAACTCGTGCGACCCTTGTATTGTTCAATCTAAAGTTTGACTTGGATTTGAGGTGTGAAACTAACCTAAATTCCATGTTTTTATATTATTAGGTGTGTATAATGTTGTTTTAAATTGTTTACGAGTAAAATCACTTAAGTGCCATAGGTTGACAAAATTGGTGTGATAATGCATGTCCCTTAATGTCACAAATTGGGGTTAAATAATGGAGTATTAGGATCATAGTGACTATGACACACTAGGGGCGTAGTGTCAAAATTCTCACCACTCCCAAGTGGAGTGAATAGTAAGGCAACTATTACACAAAAGTGATGCTAATTGTATTTAGCTATCACACATGGATTCAACAAGCATCAAAACCGACACACTAGTGTCAAGGCAATAATACTTCACATAAATGTCACTAATTATAGTGCATAATTCATATATTACAATTTGGAGCTCTCAACCCTCTTTTTGGCTCTTGGTCATCTTTATATTCCATTAAATATTTTGACTCCACTATCTACCTTTGATAACTCCCTTAACACTACTATATTACAATGTTCTAACATCATAACAATATGTCACAAAGCCCTGTAAAGGCTATTTGATAGACATTCTCTCTAGCATACATTACATTTGTGTCACTTTTTTGCATCACATTTGGCATCATGTTTGTGTTGTAGGATGATGCAAATGTGACATAAAATTGATGCAAAAGAAATGCACAAAACCATTGATGTGAAAAAAACAATGACATAAAATATGACATTTTCATCACGCAGTCTCTACATTTCAAATATAAGTGAAATCCCAAGGTCACTTTCAAATCATCATATCTTAACCTTGTAGGGAAAAGCTTGTTGGAGCTAGAATAGGTTTATGGGGCATTCAATAAGAGAAACCAAGGGAGACTTGAGAGCTATTTACTAGATCTATTAGATTCCCATAACAAAAAATGTAAGTTTGTTTCACACTTAACCCATTTTAAAAAAAATTGTAAATTATATTTGATATTTGAGATTTGGGATATGAGTGGATGAGATTTGAGATTGATGTGAGGATTAATATTTGGGATTGTATTTGTAGGATGGATTTTAATATATGGTTTAAGAAATAATATCACAAATTGTAAAACAAATGGTTTGTGGTTTACAAACCCTTTCTTATTACTCTTTTTACTCTTAGTCTCCCTTTCCCTCTCCTTCTTCTACGTTTTCTTATTCTTATCATCCGCCTTACCCCTTTTAATCTCCCTTTCCTGCTCATTCTTCTTTCTCTTACACTACTTCTCCTTTTTGTCCCTCCTCTTTTTCCCCTTTCCCTATCCTAGTTTCTCTTTCAATTTCCTTTTCTCCTATCGTCCTCTTCCTCTCTTCTCCCCCCTCCTCCTTGTATTTCTCTTCCTCTTCCTCTATTTCTTTCTCTTTCTTTTTCTCCCCATTTCTCTTCCTCTTCCTCTTCCTCCTATTATTCCCCCCCCCATCTCCTTCTTCATATTCCTTTCTTATTCTTATCGCTTGTCTTCCCCCCCGTGTCCTTCTTCATCTTCCTTTCTTATTCTTATCGCTTGTCTTCCCCTTAGTATTTGTGATCTCCCACTCATCCCTCTTTTTCTTTCTCTCCATCTCATTATCCTTCCTATTCTCCTCTCCCTCTCCCTATCATACTCTATCTTACCCTTTCTTACCCTTTGATTTTCTCCTACCCTAATGTTCATAGTCTTCTCCTTACTCTTCTTATTCATCTCCCTTTACATTCTATTTTCCTCTCTCTACCCCCAACCCTATTTTTCTCCTCCTCCTCTCCTCTCCCCTCTTTATTTTTCTCTTTCTCACCTCAATCTCCCTATCCTTCTTTATCTACACCTTTCCTTTCCTCCCGCCCTTCTCTTAATCCCCTTATTCCTCTTCTTCTCTTTCTCCCTCCTTATTTCTCTATCCCTTTACTTTTCTCTCGCCTACTTCTTTTTCTTCTCCCCCTCCCTCCCCTCCCCTCCCCTTATTCTCCATATGCCTCCTCTTTCTCCTTTCCCCTCCCCCTTCTCTACTTTCGCTTCTCCTTCTCTTCCTTTTATCCTCTTCCTCGTATAAGACTATTTATCCAAATTAAAGACCTAAATATCTAACTAAATATCAACCCTTATAATTTAAACTAATTAATAAAGATTCTTAATAGTTATTGTTACTATTACTATTACTATTATTATTCCCTTAAACTGTACCTTAATTTACTATTATTATTCCCTTAAACTATACCCTAACTTACTAATATAGGCTGCACTTAGGTCAATATCAATGGACAAACCGATTATTTTATGGTAAAATAAAAATAGCAAATTAACGCCTTTCTCTGGTGCATGGTGCAGTGCATTTCCCCTCTTATTTTATGCACATCCATTTAAATATGATGGAATGAGAGTAGAGAACAATGGTGTTGATCATAGTGTTAAATAATATTAGTGCATTATGTACTGTCTAGTCTAGTCTCATCCTGGTGCAAGCTGTACTGTCTAGTCTTCCTGTTTATTGGTTGGGTTTGGCTTCCATCCCTACTTCTCTATTAACTCGACTCAGAAGCATCACCTTTGCTTTCCTCTGGGGCTCTTCAGAATCTCATCACCGATACCACTTATCCAGCTGGCAGACACTCTCTTGGCCAAAGGCTTTCGGTGGATGGGGCATTAAAAACTTTCATTGGTTCAGTTTGGCACTAAGAACCAAAAACCTCTGGATGGTCTTACATAGTGATGGTTTATGGCTCAAAGTACTCCGTGTGAAGTATATGCAGAATCGTCCGGTAGCTGCATGGCTCAGAGGCAATAGGTTCAATACCCGTGGTGTCTCTATGATCTGGAGAGGGTTCATTCACACATTACCTTGGCCGGGGAGTTGTTTATCTTGGCTCGTTGGGGACAGAAGAGATATTATATTGGGTCTTGATCCTATTGTGGGAGCCCACAACACTCCAACTCTTCCCTTAGAACTCAGAGAATACCTTGCTGATTTGGATATCGTTACTCTTGCACAAGCACATAATGCTTAGCCTGATGCTCGTCACTATTGGTTCACGGCGGAAGAACTATATCTGGCTGGTGATTGGAAGCTTGTTTGGGAAAGATTTATCAGAGAACTGGAGATGGCAGGGATCAGACTCTTAGCCTAGCCGGATACCCTTATTTGGACCCACGATCGTACTAGGGGAAATGCTTCAACAAATTCTGTGTACAATTTTATTGTCTTGGCCTCTCAGCCTCAGCCTGTGTACATAGTACAATCTCTGATCTGGTCAAGATCTCTTCCCTCCAAGATTGCATGTTTTACTTGGCTGGTTATGGGAAACAAAATTCTCACCTGGGATAACCTCCAGAGAAAGGGATGGTTCGGACCTGGCATATGCTCACTCTGTGGTGCTGATACAGATTGCATTTTGCATATTTTTTCCTTCTGTCCTATTTGGAGGGATGTAATTTTCCATCTCAGTGATAAATATCATTTCATCCCTCCCCAGCTGTGTGATGATATCCCGTCTTACATCAGGAATTGGATCAAAAGTTTCTCAAAGTATCCTCCTGTCTGTTATATCATTTTCTTTGCCCTTTGGATCATCTGGAAGGCTAGAAATAAGGCCATCTTTGAAGGGAAAAAACACTCTGTTTTTCACTTAGTCTCACAGATTGATTAGGCCCTCCAATTTTTCAAGCCTCCTTGTATTAAGAATCGTAAGTCCCGTACCATTGGTGATGGGCCTCAACTTGTATTCCCCTGTGGATTTTTTGACAAGGCTTCTGCAAATGAAGTGGGGGGAGCTGGTATACACATCATGCTGAACTTGGACCATTCCTTTGAGTTTGCCATGGGGATCGGAACCAGTACCAACACCAAAGCGGAACTGTTGGGTCTTTGGGCTCTTTTATATATTGCTTAGATCATGGGTCTCCCCGCACTGACTATATTTAGGGACTCATTTGTGGTAATTAACTGGGTAAATGGTTCAAATACCCTCGCTCCACCTGAGCTCAATCATTGGTGTAGGGAAATCAGGCTCTTGTGTAAAAGCTTCTCTAACCTATCCTTCAACCATCTCTATCGTGAATATAATACGACTGCTGACCGTCTATCGAAGGCTACCTTAGATTTGGCTCCTGGTTCTTGTATCTTTTCTGAACACTTTGAAGACCATTTGGTCTTGAGCGATTCACTTATGCTCTTTTGAGTTGGGTGCGGGAGTTTTTCACTCCCTATTATTTATTTTGCACCTTTATTGTGAATGGAGCAGACAACCTTCTGATTGTAGCCTCAGCTCTCTATTTGTCCATGATAGTGATGGTTTCTCGAAGGACAGGTATTGTTTCTTGTCATGACACGTAATGGATGATTTGTATGGTGGGCCGTTTCCAATCTCCCTGGGGCAGCTCTCTGTGTTAGGATCCTGTTCATGAAAGATGTAACTGTCTCTCTCCTACTATTTACGGTTGTAGCCCTATCAGGGTAGGCACGATAGATGCCCTTTGATTCTTCATTGAATAACAAGGTCAGGCTTTTTTCCTTCTGAAAAATAAAATAAAATATTAGTGCATTACAAATAATATTATTGCATAAAAGTTTGATTAAAATTTTTGGACAATTTCTAAAGGGCTAATGAAACAAGAGAAATTTTTTGTAATGGAAGGATCACATTAATACAACTAGATTGAGTGTGGTATATGTTGGATTGAGCCGCTAGTGCATTTTAAAGGTATGATTTATTTGGCATGGTTTAATTAATTTTAGGGAGTACGTTATAATGTTAATATAATTCAATATAGTATAACTTAATATAGTATAACTTAATATAGTATAACTTTAATGGAACTTAATTGTTCTATGATGCACATATTAATGTTTATTAATGTTTATGGTGTGGAGATGATGATAATAAATAACAAGTGTTGCGTGGCAGCGGATACCTGTCGAGGTTGGCAAGTATGCCGCCACTTTGGATTTCAGATAACTAAGAAAATCATAAAAGCTTATTAACCAGATAACTAAGTTTGTATTAACCAGATAACTAAGATTATAACTAAGTTTGTGTTAACCAGATAACTAAGATTATAACGGATGTAATGCTAAAACGTATTAACCTGGTAACTAAGATTATGCATGCATTTCGAAACGAATGTTAGCTGATGCTAATTTCAATTTGGCAGGTCACTGTTTCATGTTATTAATGGACCGATAACCATTGATTATTGTGCACTGCTACACTGTTTGGTTAGTCATCACCACATCCATAGCCTTGCTTGTACACTGTTTGGTTAGTCGCCGCCACATCTATAGCCTTGCTTGGATAGCTCACCGTTTTCTTGCTCGATTTATCTGTTCCAATTTCAAAGATTTGCTTCTGATGTTTTTGCAGTCGAGTTTGTCACGCGATCGTTTCTCTATTCCAATTTCAAATTTTTGATGTTGATGTTTTTTTTTGCAATTGAACTTGTCACAAGACCAGTAGGACCAAATGGAATTTCCCGCTTTTCACCTTGTTTCTTAAGATTGAGGTATGGTGCTGTTACAAAGTTGCTTTGTAATTGTTTTAATTTCTAAGTGAAATAGAGTGTTTCTTAGTATTGTAAAATATGAAGTGTACTTACTGGTTAGCTTGCTTGCTCAGAATTTGTTTTTTTAGCATTTCTCTCTTCTATACATAAACAAAAAGAAAACAAATGAATGAATGTCCAATTTATATGAACATATGCTGTAGCTCATCCTATTCATTTTTTTATAATTACTTATTTCGAATTTTGAATTACTGCCATAGAATCAATCTCTGTAGTACACTTGTCTCATCCTCTCATCCTTTGGTAGTCCACCCCAAATCTCAAATAAAAAAGTCTATCAACTTAATTAATATTTACCTAATATGGTTATTTTGTTATCATCCGTATTATTAATATTTATCTATGTTATTATTATTACATTTGATATATGAGTAATAGTGATTCCATTGATTGATATATGAGTAACAATGATCACGTTGATAGAGATTTATATCTTAAAATTTTAGTAAACCAATTTTAATGCTTTTCTTAAATTATATAAAAAACAAATTTTAAATTGATTTTATGATGGGCTTCCCAAATTTAAAATATATATAAAACTTGTAAATAAGACCGCTCATATATGTATAATTGGTATAATACATAAAGATAAGATAGCTAATACATGTTTAATTGGTATAATAGATAAAGCTTACAACAATGTATGGAAACAATTAAGCACTTTCTTGATACTCAATATGAAATGATTTGATTTTTCTATAGGATGAGTACTTGTTATTCATGGCTAATCATCGTTCTGTTAATCCATGCTGAAATATTTCTAACTGTCCGTGTTAATTAGATTTAATTTTCTTTTCTGTTGATCACTCACTGACATTCCTGGTTGTACGAGTTGTTCCAGCAGCTAAGGTAGAATAATTGTTATGATTCTTTTAAAAATTTGGTTTAAAAAAAGGGTTTTCACTTTATTCATGTTGCGTGGATTTTTTTCAAAGTTATGATTCTTTCATTTTTATGAAAAGGATGGATCTTTCTTTTAAGTTATGGTTCTTTCATTTTCAATTTTTTTAAAAGTTATGATTCTTTCATTTTTATGAAAAGGATGGATTTTTTTTTTTTCAATGTGGTTCACGCGCCGACTTGACCGACGGGCTACATCCACGGAATAATTTCTGGCGGACCCACCCGAAGGGGCCTCACACCCGCGGCCGCTGCGTGCCTAACCCCAAGAGAGTCGATGAGAATGGATCCCGTGACCTCACATGCTGGGAGGCCTAACTACGAGTACTTGACCGATTGAGCTAACTCTTGGGGCTAGATCTTTCTTTTAAGTTATGGTTCTTTCATTTTTATGAAAATGATGGATCTTTATTTTATCTCTCATACATCATGGGAGCGTCAAACTAGCTATAATAATTCAAATTAGCTGGTAATTTGAAGCTTTATATTTATTTATCCCTTAGGCATGTGGGATATTTAGGTTTGCCCAAAGTGTAAAGGCTACAATCTAGCACCGTCAAGTCCAAGTGTTAAAGCCTTCCAGCAAACGACAAATGGAAATGGAAATCCATGATAGTTTTCAACTAAATACCATAGTTAAAGCACTAGTGCCAAATGGCCATAACGATGATCAGGTGTTCAACTACAATTTTCCAAGTGCTTGATGAGTTTAAGTGTTAAGCTCCAGATGAAAGAACAAGTCTCAAAGGATGAGAGTAAGTAAGTTTCCAAACGTCTAGCAGCAAACGCCAAAACCAAACATTGCAGTCATCACCCAAGTGCCATAGCTTAAATTCAAACGTCAAGAATGCCATTGCTTAAATTCAAATGTCAAGAATGCCATTCATCTATGGACATCATTTAAAAGTGATTCTAATCTGACCGAATTCAAAGGGCGTTGAGCACATAGTTTGTTATTGATGCATGTATTTCAAAGCCAAATTCCATCGACAATGGTGGCTTATGTGTTATCAAAATTAAAAGTGGCAAAATCTATTTTGTACAATATGAAAGGAAAACAACTATTGGAAGGAACTTAACGCAGATTGTAGCATCAGTGACATTCCTAGATTTTTATTTCTCTAGAAGCGAAGACCATGTAAGGTGCTGGACGTGGGGTAGCAAACTCCACCCATCCGTTCTAATGGCCAAGTGACAGCCATGAGCCAATATATAATCCAAGTGTCAAAGTAAAGCAGTTTAGTGCTTTGTGTCGATTCAGGCTTGGCATTTTCAAAAACACCTCTTTCGGTTATTCGAAATAAGTGAAAGTATTGCAATCACTCCAATGCACTATACATCTAGCAGCCATGCATCATATCTCTAGTCAATAAGTTATTGGGCCCAGAAATGACCTCTTTTGACCACCTTTACCTACCTCTTTTTTCCTCATCTTACTCCATTATGTACACCAAACAGATATTTTCCTTCACTTGATCCCTCAATTCATATAGGTATGGTTAATTATTGTCTTATCTTATTAATGCTTATGATTGTTGTAATCAGGGCTCTATATCTTGAATTATGCTAACATATGGTGGTTTTATAAAGATAATTCGAGATGTAAAGGATATAGGTGTAGCAAGCTTAACATGCCAAGAGAGGGATGGACATTCATTGCTGAGATAATCGCCATCTATTCCATCGTTTCCCAAAGAACACGGTCAAAGGCTACTATTCCACGCAAGCTCTATAAAGGTGGCTGCAACAGATTAGGATGCAACAATGCGCCGCTGCTCAAGGGTAGCTGCAATCGACGGAGTATCTTCTAGATTGATCATGATTGTCATTGCTGGCTTGAGTAACGCCCTTCCTATATTTTCTGCTTCTATCTTGCCACAGCTGTAATAGCGTATCTTTATTGGGGCAGCCTAAAGATCAGAGATCTTCATGGCTACCCGATATCAGTGGTAGAAGTTATGATTGTAAATGTATAAATACTGAGAACTATTTTGAGCTAGGGGTTGGAGATTAATTGATTTTATTTGTATAAGCTGTGATAGAGGTTGTGTGTTCATCTCACCATTTTAATACAAGGAGTTTGATTCTTCAGATCTTGGCGTTTTAACATGTGCCAACTCCAACATCTTTGTGCGAAGGTTGGGCCCGCCTTCCTACAGAGATTGCTGAGTTAATTAGGTATTTTATTTATTCTGCTGTGTGGTGTCAATCTTATCATGAATTCATTTATTTACAGTAGCTGCAACATCTATCGATTTATTACGCGTTCCTTTGAGTGACCAGTAATTGCATTCACTGTAAACTGTAGTGGTGTGGTGTGACAGTCGACTGTGTAGATTAACTTTTTCTTATGCAACTGTGTGATAGCTGTAACAGCCTTGTTCATTCCTAGTTCTTTTAATTGCTGTTTTCTTTAGATCTCTTTAGTTCATCCCTTTACAGTTATAATTGTGGAACTTAATTCCCGCTCTTTGAATTCCTAGATTAACTTGAATTAAGATAGTTGAGATGGATCTTCAGATGGCTAGGTAATTTAGGATTTAACTTTTTGCAAAAGTAAATCTAGACGTTTATTTTATGAACCTCTCATTTCTAAATTAAGGGTTGTAAGTAGGTAATTGTGATTCTGCATTTTCAAGAAGGTAAATTAGATTAAGTTGATCTTGGGATGAGTTGGGCTAAACAGGAAAGTAGGATAATTCATTTACAGTATCAACTACTTAGTGTTTAAGCATATACAGTGCACGTTATCTTTGAAATAAAACGCTTCCCTGGGTTGACAATTTATATTGAACACTCTATATGTTGGCTTTAATTAACTTGCATATAGAGTGCCCAACATTTTGGCACCATTGCCGGGGAAAGATAATTATTAGACACCGTAGTAGTTGTATCCAGTAGTTATATCTATTCAGTGTTTAAGTTTGCATGTTTTGGGTTGCATGAATACGAGAAGGGTACATCGTGACATTCCTATAAATCCCAGAACCCCACATAATACTAACATTGCAGGTGGTCAAGGCTGTGGGTGAAATCCAGCATTGGGAAGAAGGACATTCATTGACGATCTGGTTGATAGGACCAATTCTTCTACTGGGGCTCGCCATCAGGAAACACCTGTTAGAAGAAGCCCGGTTACCCCTGGAGTGGAAGCATCAGTTTCCACAGTGGAGAACACAGGAGAAGCTGCAACACCCTCGGGTATCCCTATGGAGGAAGACAGAGTTAGTACTGTGGGATCAACTGACCGAGATTTGATATATCACATTAACAAGAAGATTGTGACAGAAGAGGAGTGGACATAGTTCCATAAAAAATTTAATGATTAGTGGAAGCATGAAGAGGATAAAGCAGAAGAAGACATGAGCAACAGACGTGATCCAGGAGATCACGAAGAAGCAATGGGTGAAAATCAACATTACGAGGGTAACTCCTCACCTGAAGGGACAGTTGCTACACTCTAGTTCCCAATTAAATAGCTAGAGGGGATAGCCCCCATGAAAAATATATCACCATCGGTGTTGCCTCGTTTTTATGGAAAAGCAGCAGAGGATCCAGATGAATTTATTTTTGAATTTGACATCCTCTGTCGCAACTATGAATACTCCACCAATGCATAGAAGTTGAAACTTTTTCCTGCTACTCTAAAGGACAATGCGTTACATTGGTTCATGAGCTTGGGTGGGGGAACTGTCACTACTTGGGACCAGATGAAACATGTGTTCTTGGAGAAATATCAGGAGTATTGCAATACCAAAGATAAGAGAGAAGAACTGTTTAAAATGGTACAAAGGGACGATGAAATTCTGGAAGATTTTATTGAAAGGCTTTTATACAATGTGCAGAGAGCTATACAGACTAATATGGGGTTAGATGTGCTCAAAAAAATCCTACTTCGTGGGATTAGGGATGATTGCCTAGACATGTTGAACCTGTTAGGAAAGGGGGATATCTCAAAGGAGTCATTTGAAAAGATCATTGAACTATGCAAAAGGTATTCCAGGGGATCTTCCAGAAACAACAAATGGGACAAATTAGAACGTGATGTCTTCGACAGAACACAAAAGTCATCTAGTGGAGGAGCCACTCAGGCAGAAATAGGAAATCACCTTGAAAATTTCAAGACAAAAATGATGAGCTCCATCTCCTTGGAAATAGATGTCCTAAGGGAAAAGCAGAAACAAGCAGTAGAAGATCTCACACTTCGTATATTCTACCCTAAATGTAGGAAGAACCATCCTCTGAAGGAGTGCCCACTTGAAAAGGTAGAAGTGTGTCAGCTTTGTGAGCTGAACCATGACACAAAAGAATGCCCTTCACTACCTCAAATGAAGGCAGTTCTGCAGGCATCAATTCCGAATGTGGAACCAACCTACTTTATTGCACAGAAAAAGCCATGGCAGCCTTGAAATCAAGGTATGGCTCCGTACTTGTTTCCATTTTCGAATAACATGAATAATTGGAATAATAGCCAGCACATGAATACACAATTCCCTTCATTTTATTCTAACCATCAATGGTATCCCTCTCAACCTACGATGCAAAATTTTAACTCTTGGAACTCTTGGACACAACCACCAAACCAACAAAATTCTTGGTCTCCTAGATGGAGGAACTTCCATCCAGGGAACCAGTTTCCCCATAACCAACCTCCTCAACAGCTTCCACATCAACCGTACCCTCCTCAACAATATCGTCAGCCTTATCAAAAGTATCTGCAGTCGCAGCTGTAACTCCAGAATAATGCTATCCCCAATGTGCCTATACGACTGTAGCTGCCTACTCAACCTAACCGCAACCCAAATAATAAAGCAATCCATCAGTTTGAGACTGCCAACATGCCCGCTTACTCCATTACTTCAGTTCCCTACAACGACATCCTCTTACGATCATGGAGGGTAGTGGAGCCTTTGGTCATTGAGGATATTCCATCCTCTGTGCCTGAAGAAAGGATGAAACAACAGTATTTATCAAATACAACGATCCCCATTATTGAGGACGTTGAACATCCTACCAAGATATCGGTGGAAACACAAGAATACACATTTATCGACACACAATCTACACAATTGATTAGGGAACCACCATACCCTGAAAGATTAATACTACTGAAGGCAGTGGGACAACCTCAATTTAACCTCTTAGGAGAGTTAACAAATCTCTATGTCAAAATTCCACTCCTTTAGGCCCTTCACGATGTACCTATCTATGCCAGAACCATTTGGGATCTGTGTACAAGGAAACCAGGAAGAAAACCCAGGGATCCTCCCATTGTTCATGTTATTAGGAAATTATCTAAATTAATAATGGGAAAAACCCTCTTGGCCAAATACGACGATCCTGGGAACCCCACTGTCACTGTGCAGATTGGGAGCACACAGATACCCAACGTACTGGTAGATTTAGGCGCAACAATTAACGTCATGACCATTGAAACTGTAAGGAAACTCGGGCTCACTAATCTCAGGCCAACTCCTACTGTTTTAGAACTTGTAGATAGATCCACTATTAAACCTGAAGGAATATTGGATGACCTCGTTATCTCAGTTGATTCGTGGGAATATCTTGCTGACTTCTTGGTTTTACAACCTAAGTCGTAGCTAAGAGGACACCCATTGATCTTGGGAAAGCCCTGGTTAGCTACAGCTGATGCTTGCATCAACGATCAGTCTGGGTCTATGACCATATCAAATGGAACCGAGATAAAGAACCTCACTCTCTATCCTCCAGCTCGGCCGAGTCTAGAAGCTGAAACTCCATTATGGATGGAGCCAGAGGAAGAGGGGGGCGTTCAACCATTATTAATGATAAGGAAGGACTTGACTTTTAAAGATGAAACTGAAGACTATGTCATTAATAATTTCATCAGTGAACCCACTTCTGTCAATAAGAAAATTTATCACATCCTGAATTCTACTCTAGGTGAAGAAGAACAAGAAAATCACAGAGGAGACATTAGTCAGTGATACTCACATAGTCCCAGTGTTGAAAAATTAAAAAAGTGTTCCTGTCAAGGTAGAGTCTGGAAAAACCTTGAATATCAATCCCAGTCTTGCTCTGGATGAACAGGAACGCCTAATCACTCTCTTAAAAAAACATAAGGGAGAATTTGCCTCGGAGTACATAGACATGAAGGGCATCCCTTCTAATATGTGCACCCACCACATTTATATCAAAAGTGACTCCCGGCCTCTGTGCCAACCTCAACGAAGAATGAATCCCAATCTTAGGGACATAGTGAAGGAAGAAATTCAAAAACTCTTGGAAGCAGGATTTATATATCCCATCTCAAACAGCGAGTGGGTGTCTCCACTCGTGATAATACCCAAGAAGAATGGTAAATGGAGAGTCTGTGTGGACTATAGAGAGCTAAACAAGGCAACACAGAAAGATCACTTTCCACTACCTTTCATGGATCAAGTACTTGACACTTTATCTGGGAAGAAGTTTTTCTCCTTCCTGGATGGGTTTAGCCGGTACAATCAAATCCAGATTGCTCTTGAAGACTAGGATAAAACTATCTTCACCTGTCCCTGGGGAACTTTTGCATACAGGGTACTTCCCTTTGGATTATGCAATGCACCAGCCACATTTCAAAGAGCTGTGATTGGCATCTTTTCAGAATTGGTTAATGATAGTATGGAAAATTTCATGGATGACTTTACTCCTTATGGCAAGGACTTTGAAGACGCATTGAAAAATTTGGAAAATGTTTTAACACGCTGCGAGCAGACCCAACTATCTTTGAGGATTGAAAAGTGTCATGTGATGATGAGTGAAGGGGTAGTGTTGGGGCACTTTATCTCTGCTGATGGCATCGAGGTAGACCCCTCTAAAATCAGGGTAATAAAAAATATACCTACTCCTGGAACTCAGAAAGAAGTGCATAGTTTCTTAGGGCATGCTGGTTATTACAGAAGTTATAGAAAACTTTTCCAAACTTGCCTCTCCTTTGTTTTCATTATTAATGAAGGATGTGCAATTTATTTGGAATGAGGCATGCCAGACATCATTTGTTAAACTTAAGGAGAAGCTGTCTACAACTCCCATCCTAAGGGGACCCAATTGGGCCCTGCCTTTCCACATTTCTTTAGATGCCTCTGATATTGCCATTGGAGCAGTTTTAGGACAACAGGATGGTCAAGCACCTTATGCAATTTATTGTATTAGCAAAAAAATTGTCCCTTCTGAACTTAATTATACTGTTACTGAGAAGGAGTTTTTAGCCATTGTTTACTCCATTCACAAATTCAGACATTACATCACTGGATATCCTACCTTTGTGCAGACCGAGCACTCAGCCATCAAGTATCTAATGAATAAATCCATTACAAATGCTCGTGTAACTAGATGGCTGTTATTATTACAGGAATTTGATATCACTATTAAAGACAGACCTGGAAAAGAAAATGTTGTCGCTGATTTCTTATCTTGTTTTACTAATAGTGATGATAATCTGCCTATTGATGACTCTTTTCCAGATGAACACTTATTTGTAGTTTCAGCTCATTCCCCTTGGTATGCAGATGTTGCTAACTACTTAGATGTAGGGAAGGTTCCGACACATTTGCCAAAAAGAGAAAAGAGGAAAATCATTCAACAAAGTTCCAGGTATTTATGGATAGGTGGTCAGCTCTTCTACACAAGCCCTGATCTTGAGATCAGAAGATGTGTAAGAGAAGATGAAATATTCCACATTCTGAAGCCCTGCCATGACGAGCCTTGTGGGGGACATTTTGCAGATAGGAGGATAGGTCATAAGGTGCTAAGAATGGGCTACTATTGGCTGACACTTTTCAGGGATGCAAAAAAATATGTTCAGTCTTGTGACAGCTGCCAGAGGATGGGCCAACCTAACAGATTGGATCAAATGCCTCTTCAACCAGAATTGGTGGTTGAACCTTTTCACAGATGGGCCTTAGATTTTGTTGGCCCTATCAACCTTCATTCCAGGCAGAAATCCTACATCTTGGTTTGTACCAACTACATGAAGAAATGGGTAGAAGTTGTGGCTTTAGTGAAATCCAATGACCAGGCTGTAATCGATTTCCTATATGGTGAAATCTTTACCCATTTTGGAGTACCCAAGGAAGTGGTTACAGATGGAGGACCTCAGTTTGTGTCGCATCAATATGAAGCTTTTCTACGAAAATACAATATTCAGCACCAGATAGCTTCACCATACCATCCCCAGGCCAATGGCTAGGTGGAAAGCACTAACAAAGTTATTGAAGCCATCCTTACCAAAAAATTTAGGAGCCATCGTAGAGACTGGGCTGATAGACTTCCGGAAGCATTGTGGGCATATCGTACTACTTGGCGCAATACTATAGGTTTCTCTCCTTATGACTTGGTGTATGGAAAAAGTGCTATCTTCCCCATTCAATTTGAAATCAAGACCTTGAAGACAACTATGGAGGTAAACTTAGATGTGACTAAATCCCAAAGGAGTAGATTGAATCAATTGAATGAACTTGATGAAAAACATTTAGCTGCTGTGGATCAGAAAGTATTAATTCAACAACAGAGAATAACAAGTACAGCAAGCTAGCATTATATTAGGATCTTTACTAAGAGAATAACAAGTACAACAATCAAACACAAGAGACAATGAACACAATGTTTATCCTCGGGGAAACCATAAATGGAGAAAACCCCGCAACTTCCTCAGAGATAGAATCAACACCAAAACAGTAAAAGCCCCAAAACAGTAAGTGATCTCCCGACAGCAGTAATCTTCTTCTTATCTAGCCCCAGTGTCTTCTCCTTCCTCAACTATGCGCTATACTTGAGTGTGGATAAGTTGTGTGTTAAATAGAGACTCCAGTTCTCTATTTATACTAATCCCGACATGACTAAAACCATACCAGGGCCGACCTCTACTAGGAGAGTCTAATAACCCTAGTAGCTTGGAACTGCGGGGACTTTAACCCTTAGACAATCGGAGGGTTACTCACTATGACTTGACATGACTTGTTTACATTATTGAGTCTCCCGATTGGAACATTGGGGCATGACAACATGACTCAATTACATTGTAGATACATCCCGGATAAACATCGGGTTGCAATACATAAGATACATAGATGAATACATTCCGAAGTTACAAATACATCAACACTCCCTCTTAACTAGGAAGGTATTCTTTTGACACAATTTTCAGCACTGGTCTTCTTCTCTGTATCAACTGGATCATCTGGTCATCTGCATCTCAAGTCTTCTGAGTCTTCAAGTCATCTTCATCTTCAAGTCATCTTCATCTTCAAGTCATCGGATCTGGATCATCTCTTGATCTAGATCATCATGGGACATCATCACTGGATCTGGATCATCACTCAATTTGGATCATAACTGCTGGATCATCATCACTAGATCTAGATCATCATCACTCGATCTGGATCATCACTGGGCATCATCACAGGTGCTATCTCTTGATTCTTCTCGTCATAGGAACCTCTACAGAGCCAGTCCTTTTTCATATTGGATGTATCATCTCAGAGCTGGTCCTTTTTCATACCAGATGAGGCAGCTACTCAGAGCTAGTCCTTTTTCATACTAGATGAGCCTTCCTAGAGCCAGTCCTTTTTCATACTAGGTAGGGCATCACAGAGCTGGTCCTTTTTCATACCAGATGAGGTATCACAGAGCTGGTCCTTTTTCATACCAGAAGTGGCAGCTACTCAAAGCTAGTCCTTTTTCATACTAGATGAGCCTTCCCAGAGCTAGTCCTTTTTCATACTAGGTAGGGCATCACAGAGCTGGTCCTTTTTCATACCAGATGAGGCATCACAGAGCTGGTCCTTTTTCATACCAGATGTGGCAGCTACTCAGAGCTAGTCCCTTTTCATACTAGATGAGCCTTCCCAGAGCTAGTCCTTTTTCATACTAGGTAGGGCATCACAGAGCTAGTCCTTTTTCATACCAGATGAGGCATCACAGAGCTGGTCCTTTTTCATACCAGATGTGGCAGCTACTCAAAGCTAGTCCTTTTTCATACTAGATGAGCCTCCACAGAGCTAGCCCTTTTTCATGCTGGATGTGCCATCAACATATACCTGACAATGGAAGGAACCAATCCTCTCACCATGTCGGAATGGCACAGCAATTACATCTGATCATGGAAGGAACCAATCCTCTCACCATGTCGGAATGGCACAACACGGACACATCACTTCCTCTTGGGAGGAACCTCGATCTGGAGAACACCAAGCTTCTCCCCAAAGTACTCAAACTTCACCTTAGCCAATGGCTTAGTCAACACATCAGCTATCTGTTTGTCCGTCGCAACATACTGGAGCTTCACTACTCCTCTCTGCACCATATCCTTGATATAGTGATACTTGATCTCAATATGCTTCGACTTGTCATGGAATACTGGATTCTATGACAACTTTACACAGCTTTGGTTGTCACAGTATATACAAGTAGCATCTAACTGGAGATCAAACAAATCAGACAGTAGCTTCCTCAGCCATACTGCCTCACAACTAGCTGAACAGGCTGCAACATACTCTGCCTCAACTGTACTCAGTGCCACACAGGATTGCTTCCTGTTAAACCATGAGATCACACCTGATCCCATACTGAAGCAACACCCTGAAGTGCTCTTCCTATCGATGGCATTGCCTTCCCAATCTGAATCAACATAACCCTCCAGGTTAATCCTTTGATCAACCTTATACTTGAGCCCATAATCAATCGTACCCTTCAGGTACCTCAGAATATGCTTTGCAGCAGTCAAGTGAACATGTCTCGGATCTGTTAAGTATTGGCTCAAGGTGTTCACAGCAAAGCAAATATCTGGTCTCATGTTCATCAGGTACATCAAGGACCCAATCATCTGACGATACATCGTGACATCAAATGTCTTTGATGAAGCATCACTCAATAGCTTCAGGTTTGATGCCATAGGTGTGGTCAATGCCTTGCAGTCCATCATCCCAAATCTCTTCAGGATCTCTACTGCATACTTTCCTTGTCTAAGAAAGATTCCATCTATAATCTACCACACCTCCATACCTAGGAAATAATGCATCATTCACAAGTCCTTCATCTCGAACTCAGCAGCAAGCTTTCTCTTCGTATTAACAATCAACCCATTCATACCTGTCACAAACAGATCATCTACATATAGTAGAAGTATCACGGGATTGCCACCTTCCACCTTGTAGTAAAGGTTGGAATTTGCTTTACTCTTGGTAAAGCCCAAATTGGATAGAAAGCTGTCAATTCTGCCGTACCAGGTCCTGGGTGCATGTTTCAAACCGTACAAGGCTTTCTTCAGTCTACACACATGAGACTCCCTGTCATGTGTCTCAAAACCGAGTGGCTGTTCTACATACACTTCCTCTTCTACTACACCATTCAAGAAAGTAGTCTTGACATCCATTTGGTGTATCTTCCATTTCATCACTGCAGCCAGAGGAAGTACCGATCTGATGGAAGTGTATCTGGATATAGGTGCAAAGGTTTCTTCATAGTCTATTCCTTCTTTCTGGGAGAAACCCCAATCCACAAATCTTGCCTTATACTTTTCAATGCTACCGTCTGCAGCATGCTTGATCTTGTAGATCCATTTGGAATTTACTACTGAATTCCCTTCTGGTCTTGGGACAACATCCCAAACGTCATTCTTCATGATCGATTGATACTCTTCGATCATCGCATCCTTCCATTCTTTCCGTTCTACCGCTTCTTCATATTCGGAAGGTTCTTTATCAATGAAGTCACATAGTAAAGCTACATAACTGGAACAGGATCTGGTCCTCTTTCTTTCTCTGAGATTCTCTTCTGGAACCCCATATCTTTCCGCACCTTGGATAATCTCTCGTACCCAAGCAGGTTTCCTCTTGTGAGGATTCTTCTCCTGTGGTGGATCTACAGGTCTTTGTGGTTCTTCAAATTCTTGATCTTCTTCTTGAGTTTCTTCATTCATGATTGTATCATGAATTCTGGGAGCTTCTGCTTCTTCAGGTTCTTCAGCAGGTTTCTTTCTAGATTTGATGTAGGCTGAATCTTTGTCAAATGTTACATCCCTGCTGATGTCAATCTTTTTGAATCCTGGAAAGTATATTCTGTAAGCCTTCGAGCTTTCAGAGTATCCCACAAATATGCCCTTCTTTCTTGAAGGATCTAATTTTGTTCTCTTCTCTTTTGGAATGTGTATGTACACCGGACAGCCGAATATTCTGATATGGTTGACTTCTAGTTTCTTGCCGGAGAAGAATTCTTCAGGAGTCTTGTTCTCGAGTACTATGTGTGGAGTATGGTTCTGTACATACATTGTTGTTCTGGCTGGTTCTGCCCAAAGGTGCATAGGAAGATCTTGATCATGAAGCATGGCTCTTGCAGCTTCCATGATGGTTCTATTCTTCCCCTCTGCAACCCCATTCTGTTGTGGATTATAAGGAGTGGACAACTCCCTCTTAATCCCTGAGCCCTTACATAGTTCCTTGAACTCATTTGAAGTGAATTCTCCGCCATTATCTGATCGAAAAGTCTTAATCTTCTTTTGAGTCTGGTTTTCGATCAAGGCTTTGAATTCCTTGAACTTGCTAAACACTTCATCTTTATTCTTCATGAAGTAAATCCATGTCTTCCAAGAAAAGTCATCAATAAAAGAAACATAGTACACATACCCACTTAGTGAGCTTGATGACATTGGTCCGCATACATTCGGAGTGGATGATTTCCAAGATTCCTTTTGCTTTACTTTCGCTACTTGGAAATGTATTCTTTTTATTCTTTCCTTTCGTACATCCTTTGCAGACCCCTTCATGTTTTTCTTGTATTTCTGGAAGACCTTCAACAGCTTTGCTTGCAAGTGGTAGTGCTTTGTAATGCACATGTGCAAGCCTTCTATGCCATAGTTCATTTGGTTCTACTGTGTCATGAACCAAAGCTTAATCTGGTTGGCCCTTCAACTTGTATAGGCCTCCTTCTTGTTCTCCGATCACAATTGCATCGTCAAAAGTATTTCCTTTTGGCCACATAAAAACTTGGCCATCTACAAAAGCAACCCTCATTCCTTTTGCATCCAATGCAGATATGGAGAGGAGGTTCTTCTTTAGTCCTGGAACAAATAATACATTCTTCATCTTCAAAGACTTTCTAGAGTCTAGTTTATATAAGGATTCACCACTACCTTTTATTGGATATTGGTAGTCATCCCCAAGTTTCACCTTGTGAGGTGACTCATGTTCAGATAGATTTACAAATGATTCTTTGAATCCCGTCATGTGCTTGGAAGCACCACTGTCTATAAGCCAATCATTGCTTCCATGTGAAATAGTTCCCATGAGAGCGAAGATTAGAACATATTCATCCTCACTTGAAGAGTCATCACTCTCTTGTCTGATTCTCTTTGTGGAAGGCTCATCATCCTCTGCAGCATGGGCATGATGTCTTCTTTTGTTTCCCTTCTTCCTTAGATTTCTTTTGTTAGGAAAAAATTTGGATATGTTACCTTTCTCATCACATGTGTAACATCTAATGGTATTTAGATCTTTTCTAGAGTGTGAGGTCTTACCTTTGGAGTGATAATTGCTCCTCTTGTTTTTATTGGAGTGAACTGTGAGGGCTTGATCTTCACTACACATCTTCTCTTCTCGAGCTGCTATCCTAGCTTCTTCTTGAGAGCATTCTTCCCATAACCTGTTGAACTTGACTAACTTCTTTCTGGCACATATTCCTTGAATGAAAGAGTCCCATGATCTGGGGAGACCATTCAAGGTGGTTATCACAATCTCTGCATTTTCCACTTCTTCATCTACTGCTTGTAGCTGCTCTTTGATCTGAGAAACCCTTGTAAAGTAATACTGAATAGTCTCAGCATTTTGGATCTTCACATTCTTCAATTGGTTTCTCAAGGTCATCTTCCTGTTAATGTTCTTCCCTTCAAACAATTTGGTTAGGGCATCAAACATAGATTTAGGTGTCTTAAGGGAGGACACCTGTGGTATGAGATGATCCTTGATAGAATCAACAATGATTCTCTTTGCCATAACCAACTTCTTCTTATGCAAGGCCTTAGCCTCATCTCCCTCTGGAACTGGAACCTTCTCATTGATATAGGAGTCTAATTCATTTTCTTCTAGGACCAGGGAGATCCTATACTTCCAAGCTCAGAAGTTATCAGCTCCCTCAAGCTTTTCATCAAGCTTGGTATGATGAGACATCTTAAATTGAGAACCTCAAATGGAAATATAAAATATTTAGATCTTACCAGGTTCAAGATGTCGGATCTGAAACTTGAGCTAAAATCCTGCAGTGCTGGTTCAGTAGCAAATTAGGGTTTTGCTTTTCTGGAGATCTGTTCACCCAAATGCCTTGAAATTTATCCCTAACTTAGATTTTGGGGAGGAGATCAATCCAGGCCTGGGCTCACTGAAAAATTCCTCTTCTGTGAAAAGCCCTAATTTTCGGTAGCAGTGTTGGGTCCAAAACTGAAAAACCTTAGAATTGGATTATGCTTCGACAAAAAGATGCGCCCTAGGGAGGAGAGTTATTCCCCCTTACTTTTGCTGAAAATCTATGGAGGAAGATCCACAAACTAGGAAGCCCTAGTTCCTGCAGCTGCACAATGTCTTCTTCTTAGGTTAGCTCTGATACCATGTTAGAATTTCAACATTAAGCTAGCATTATATTAGGATCTTTACTGAGAGAATAACAAGTACATCAATCAAACATAAGTGACAATAAACACAGTGTTTATCCTTGGGGAAACCATAAATGGAGAAAACCCCGAAATTCCTCAGAGATAGAATTAGCACCAAAACAGTAAAAGCCCCAAAATAGTAAGTGATCTCCCGACAGCAGTAATCTTCTTCTTATCTAGCCCCAGTGTCTTCTCCTTCCTCAACTATGCGCTACACTTGAGTGTGGATAAGTTGTGTGTTAAATAGAGACTCCAGTTCTCTATTTATACTAATCCCGACATGACTAAAACCCTACTAGGGCTGACCTCTACTAGGAGAGTCTAATAACCCTAGTGCCCAGGAACTGCGGGGACTTTAACCCTTAGACAATTAGAGGGTTACTCACTATGACTTGACATGACTTATTTACATTATTGATTCTCCCGATTGGAACTTCGGGGCATGACAACATGACTCAATTACATTGTAGATACATCCCGGATAAACATCGGGTTACAATACATAAGATACATAGATGAATACATTCCAAAGTTACAAATACATCAACACCAATTGGCACAACCGATTCATCAAAAAGAAAGTATTTTGCGAAGGAGACTGGGCATTATTATATCATTCAAGATTCAAAAGGGACTTCAAGGGTAAGTTACACACAAGATGGTTGGGCCCATACCTGGTAGATAGAGTATTTGATAATGGGACAGTCCGCTTGGTTACCATTGATGAGAATCGTGCACCATTATTTGCTAATGGTCACAGGTTGCGATTGTACCATAAGCCCATTTCGAAGGACGCATTTACTCCACAGATTGCAGCTGATCTGGAATACCAATTAGAACAAGGGCAGGAATGTTTCTCTGCCCCTGTCAATCTTTAGACAATCGTTGTGATTCCTACACAAATTTTTGTACATAAAGAAATTGATATGTTTGCTATTATTTTTTATTTTTTCTTTGCACTTGATCCGTTTTTCAAGAATATGTGCAGTGATGTACATGAGGAGCAATAGTCATGATAGGGACTAACGACCAGGGGCGTCCTTTTGTAACTTCCTGCTCCAAAAGAAAACTCCCTAAAATAAACAGTGAACAGTCAGTCACAGCTACGACTCCTATAAAAATTGCCTATTTTTCTGTTTACCTGCAGCTGCAACACCGTAAATCTTTGTCTATTTTTCTGTCTACCTGCAACTGCAACATCGTAAAATAATGACCTTTTTCCCATTCTATGCAGCTACAACACCGTAAAATAATGACCTTTTTCCCGTTCTGCGCAACTGCAACACCGTAAAATAACGACCTTTTTCCCTTTCCGTGTAGCTGCAACACCGTAAAGCCTTGCCTATTTTTTCGATTATCCATAGCTCCAACATCGTAACCTAATGCCTTTTTCTGTCCTGCGAAGCTACGACTCCGTTTCAATTTTCAACATTTTTACCTTTTTCGGCTGCTGCGACTCTGTTTCCATTTTGAACGTTTTTACCTTTTTCGGCAGCTGCGACTCCGTTTCACTCTTGCCCATTTTTATCTTTTCCGGCAGCTGTGACTCTACCAAAACTGGCTGATTTTTCTATGATTCACGGCAACGACTTCGCCAAACTGGTTGATTTTTCTATGGCTCGCGGCTACAACTCCCCCAATATTGGCAGAACTCTTTGCAATTTTGGTCCACGACTCATCCAGATCTGGCCAAAATTCTTGCTGCCGGCGATTCCGACTTATCTCATAGCATTCATTATGTTTTCGGTAGGATTGACAAGATGGTTTTGGTCCGCCGAGAGAAAAAATCATTACAACACACCTGCAATAATGATCAAATTCAAATGGCTGCACTTCACACACTTTACTATCCTCAAAGGTCACCATTCATCGCATATTTATGAAGGTATGGTTCTGATTATTTACTTGATTAAGAGTTAACTAGATTTGACAGCATTAATCATGCCTTCCTTTTTGCGCCCATTATTACACCCGCATACCGTTAACTGTCCACTCGTACGACTTAATGGCCATTTAAGCTTATCTGATAACCGCCACCTTTACTAATTTGGGATGAAATTTCCAAACATTTCCATGCTCTTAACTTTATGAATTTACCCAACTCCACTCTCAACTGTTCATGCATACTCTGTGCTTTAACCTCCATTGTCGGGACCTACAATCTGTGGGACTGATAAAGAATTCTGAAGTCAAATGAACATGGGTATTTCAGCTCGGTACGAACCCCCAAATAGGCGAGAACTAAGAAGAAATGCTGATGTTTTCGTCATTTTTTAAGCTGCAGGCTGGACTAAATTCTTCCAACGCCTGAATGGGTTTCATCGAGAGACAACTCTACAATTTGCCTTAAATCTTACAGAAACCCACTCAAAGGTTAGGGGGTTACGTATAGAAGTCTTTGAAGCAATAGTGGCTGAATTCACCATCCTTCCTCAGGTGGGAAGAGCCTGGTTTGGTTGAAGAACCCCCAATGCTGCTACAATACAATATTTTCTGATAGAGGGGGAACAAATTCATTAGTCAAGGAAAGGGATAGCGTTACAAACACTATCTCAGGCATGGGATCAAGTAGCAGTCTTCCTCAAAAAGTATATCACCTGTGAAGGTAGGTATCAGACTGTCTATTATTCTGAACTTCCTCTATTGTCTTATCTATGCCATAGGGCCTTATTGAATACTCCATTTTACCTATTTAACGACCTACACCATATGGCGGGGTTTGTTAGAATAGTCAAGCATCTAAACTCCTCCCTTACCCACCATGGCCTAATCAAATTAATAATCTTAAGGGCCTTAGCTCAAAGGAACCAAATGTGGGAGCAATTCACAGGTCAAATTCAAATAAACCAGGAACCTGCCCTTTTACTTGGCATTCTAATAGAGGCTGAAGTAGAAGTACCTGTACTCTTGAGGGCTGTTCAAATCCAAGAGGAGCATGCCAATGTACAGTTGGGGGGAGATGAGGAGCAACAGGAGGACCGGAGTCCCTCCAATTTAGTTTTTTTTTTTTGGGGGGGGATGAGCCTGGATCAAAGGATCAGTCAGATGACCAAGGGAGGAATTGGAGGAAAATGCAAGAGAAAACCCTGTGGAAAGATTAAATAATATGGAAGCTCTAACACCAGAGGTTGAAGCTGGAGCAGCATTGGATGTTGTGACAGCTGAAGCTGAGGATGTTAGAGCCACGATAATAGAAGGAAATGTATAGGTATTGACCATTGAATCTTCCCCTGAATGGGGGGAACTCTGATTGAAGAAGAATAAGAGAATGCTGAGATAGAAGATATCCCTTCCGGATCAGTTGCAAATATGGAGATTCCCGCACCAGAAAAGAAAAGAAGGAGATCAAAAGAAGAGATACAAGCATCACTACCAATAAGAAGAAAAAGAACCATGTCTATTACAGCAGCCGAAGCAGCATGGGCAAGATGGGAAACCCTAGAAGCACATATTGAATTCCCCATTCTGAGACCCAAAGCAAATGATGCCCCACAGGAACCAACTGCAGAAGAACCTCAAATTGAGGGAATTTTGTATGAAAATGGTCTATTAAAAGAAGAAGTACAATCACTTCGGAAAGAACTAGAAAATTGGAAGGAAGCATGCAGGAAGCAGGTAGAAAGGAAGCTGCACACACTGGTTGAAGCTGCAGAATGATTAGAAGGATCACCTCCTATTGAGGATGGTGAGCAGGAAGAAAGAGTGGTCTACCCTGTGTGTGGAGAAATATTTAACTAGTCAGGCTACAAAGTCATAGTTTGTGCCTTTGTGACACAACAACCTGTACCAACAGCTGTGGAACAATAAGGACAAGAAGCACCTAAGATGGAGGTGAGGGATGCATAAATGATTCCTAATATAGAAAAGGGGGAAAATGAATGATTACAGTTACGACCAATAGAAGAAGGACAATCTGATTGGAAGGATGGTGAAGCTTCCTAAGAGAAACTTCAACAAAGGGAAGTAGTAGATAAACATGGTGCTGATACACAAGAACCAACATCCCCAATATTCTTGTTGAAGTTGCCACCCAAATTGGGGCAGAAGAACTAGAGGTTGAGAATATTCTTGATTTTAATGAAGCAGTCTATGTTGTGACTCCTGAACCGTCCTAGGACACAAAATTAATAGAAATGGAATCCCAACAGTAGGAAAATGATGAAGTTAACCAGGATGTTGTCACACAAGAACCAACATCCCTAGAAATTTTTGTGGAGATTCTCAGGCAGCAAGAAGAAATCAATCCCGAGATGGATATAATCCCTGGTTTGGATTTTGGAGAGGATGAACAAATGCAAGCACAGTCCTCGGGGGACACTGAAATTCTCGAAGAACAACTCCATATTGCAGAGGACATGGAAGTAACTCAAGAACAACCCCAGCAGCATGACGAAATAGAAGGGCATGGTTCTGCTACACCAGAACCAGTGGCCTTGCATCTCCTTGTCAAAGCTGTAGCTAATAATCAGGAAGATGGGGAGATCGAAATTCAGGAAGAGGTTGCCACACAAGAACCAACACCTTCACAATCGACTGCTGAGGTTGATGTAGGAGAACTCCAAGGAGAGGATGCTATTACATAAGAACCAGCATCCCCAGAAGTTGTTTCAAAGGCACCTATGGTTTAAGTTGATGTAGGAGAAATTCAAAGAGGGGATGCTGTTACACAAGAACCAGCACCCCTAGAAGTTATTTCAAAAGTACCCATGCAGGAAGTACAAGATGTTCAAATCAGAGCATCAGATGATAAGGTATGGACTCAAATTCCTCAAAATTTTGTCAATTTGGATTATGATAATGAAGATCATATTGAAGATGAAGGAATCCAGAGGCTGACAAAAGAGCTCTCAATCCTAAGAATAGAAGTGAGGAAGTGGAGGAGTCAGGTGTAGAGGTGCCAAGAAGGGATGGTTTCCCTTGATGAACATAGAAATACCATCAGGGAATTAAAGGAAAGATGGGCAGAAGAACTCATGTTCCAGAAACTCTGTTGGGAAGAGATACAAAAGGAGCTGAAAAAGTTCAAATCCATGTAGGTGGAAAAAGATCACCTGTATACTCTTTCTTAGGAATTGTTGGGTACCAGAGTACCATCCTCCTCCTACCCTATGTTTTTATTTGAGCAGTTCATTTGGTTCAAATTAAAGGCTGTAAAAGAAGGAAGACCTTATGAAATAGCTACCTCAGCCAAATTTATTGAAACATTTTTGGCAAGTGATTTTATTGAGCAGAACTTGCTTTCTGAGCTTTATTTACATGAGTTGGCTTGTCCCTTGAACCACTATTTGAATCCTGCCCCGTTCTTAGGTGATGTTCAATTGCGGACTTTTGCTTCTTTTGTTAGAAATCATGATCAGTGGTAAAGATCCTTCCAAACTTTTTCTCATAATGAGTCCCACTCTAACCTTTGGGTTTGAAGTGAACCTCAACTTCCTCCTCGTCTCCTTGCTCATCATCAGTAGAGACTCGCATGTCCCATCCAAACTTAGCAGATGATGGAACTTCAAGAAAAGGTTATCTCTACTTGTGTCATCCATATTTCCAAGCATTAGCAATTGGCTTTGGAAGGTAGCCAGCATTGATGGCAGGTTGCCTCTTCAACCTTGAGAAATAGAGATCCCTACTGTTACAGGGATTTTAAACATGCACTTTCCAGGGTTGAGGGGTATGTTGGATGCATGAAGGAATGTGGAGTTAATTATCTAGGACTCAAATTCAAATTTTCTCTTATCTGGTGGCTAGCAAAACCATACAGGGAAGACTTCTCATTGACAAAGGCGGAAGAAAAGAAGTGTTGGAGATAGTGGGTTGTCTGTAATGGATTTTTGGAAAAATAGGGAATGCTTGAACTCCCATATAGATTTTCTTCCCTCCATGAACGAAGTAAAATGCCAGATTTAGATTCAGACTAATGGAGGTTGTTGCATGGGGACATGCAACAGGACAGTTGGGGGAAGATGTTGGGCGCAGAAATGACCCGTTTTTGACCATCTTTACCTACCTCTTTTTGCCTCATCTTACTCCATTATCTACACCAAACATATGTTTTCCTTCACTTGATCCCTCAATTCATGCAGGTATGGTTAATTATTGTCTTATTTTATTAACGGTTATGATTTTTTTAATCAGGGCTCTATATCTTGAATTATGCTAACATATGGTGGTTTTATAAAGATAATTCGAGATGTAAAGGATACAGGTGTAGTAGGCTGAACATGTCAAGAGAGGGATGGACATTCATTGATGAGATAATCGCCATCTATTCCATTGTTTCCCAAAGAACACGGTCAAAGGATACTATTCCACGTAAGCTGTACAAAGGTTGCTGCAACAGATTCAGATGCAACAGTGCGTTGCTGCTCAAGGGTAGCTGGAATCGACGAAGTATCTTCTAGATTGATCATGATTGTCATTGCTGGCTCAGGTAACACCCTTCCTATATTTTCTGCTTCTATCTTGCCACAGTTGTAACAATGTATCGTAATTGCGGCAGCCTGAAGATTAGAGATCTTCATGGCTACCCGATATCAGTGGGTAGAAGTTCTGATTGTAAATGTATAAATACTGGGAACTATTCCGAGACAGGGGTTTGAGATTAATTGATTTTATTTGTATAAGCTGTGATAGAGGTTGTGTGTTCATCTCACCATTTTAATACAAGGAGTTTGATTCTTCAGATCTCGACATTTTAACGTGTGCCAACTTCAACATCTCTGTGCGAAGGCTGGGCCCGCCTTCCTACAAAGATTGCTGAATTAATTAGGCATTTTATTTATTCTTCTGTGTGGTGTGAATCTTATGATGAATTCATTTATTTAAAGTAGCTGCAACAACTATCAATTTATTATGCGTTCCTTTGAATGACCAGTAATTGCATTCCCTGTAAACTGCAGTGGTGTGGTGTGACAGTCGACTGTGTAGATTAACTTTCTCTTATGCAACTGTGTGATAGCTGTAACAACCTTGTTCATCCCTAGTTCTTTCAATTGTTGTTTTCTTTAGATCTCTTTAGTTCATCCCTTCATAGTTATAATTGTGGAACTTAATTCCCGCACTTTGAATTCCTAGATTAAGTTGAATTAAGATAGTTGAGATGGATCTTTAGATGGCTGGGTAATTTAGGTTTTAAATTTCTGCAAAAGTAAATCTAGATGTTTATTTTCTGAACCTCTCATTTATAGATTAAGGGTTGTAAGTAGGTAATTGTGATTCTGCATTTTCAAGAAGGTAAATTAGTTTAAGTTGATCTTGGGATGAGTTGGGATGAATAGGAAAGTAGGATAATTCATTTACAGTATCAGCTACTTAGTGTTTAAGAATATACAATGCACATTATCTTTGAAATAAAACACTTCCCTGGGTTGACAATTTATATTGAACATTCTGTATGTTGGCTTTAATTAACTTGCATATAGGGTGCCCAACATAAGCAATGTAACTCAATTGCATCCGGTCTACGTCTAATGAAAGCATTGCAATCATTCCAATGCACTCTACATCTGGAAGCCATGCATCATATTTCTAGTCAATAATCAATGTAGCTCAATTGCATCGGGTCTACGTCTAATGGATGCCTGCTGAAGGTGAAGGTGAAGGTTAAGGTCTATGCTCCCATAGGTGAAGGTAAAGGTCTATGCTCAACATTACGGCTGCTGTGACTAATGGCGATGGCAGTGCCAAGGGAGAGAAGTGCAACGCCCCCTGCAATTTGAGGTTTGTTCACAGTGGTTAAAGGGAATACAAATCCCCACTAAGTTAACCTGCTGATTAAATACCAAGAGCCGTGGTAAAGGGGGAGCCCTAGGCTCTCGCATGGTGGCTTCCCCTATCAAGGAAACGCCTTTGCGTATTGACTTCCAAATCGATGTCTCAAGAAAGAGAAGACTACGCTTGTTGGCCATGACCAAGTACTGCTCTTTATTCTATTCTCCTATAGCTAAACAAAGTTTTTGTAAATGACGTGGGTGCTGCTCTGTATATTTTTGTGTGCGCAATATATTGTGAGGGGAGGGAGAGATATATTCGAGCTTCTTCCAAAGGCTTTCAAGGGCATCAAACTAATCAAAGTAATTGGTTGGGGTTCTCAGGTTATTTTTCTTCATTTACGATAGCTTAGGGATATTAACAGATCAAAGAACTAAAGGTTGGCGATGGCTATCCCATTATAATTGCAATGAATGCTTAGTCATTTAGGTATGATTCACATTATAATTGCTCAAGTTCTAATACAGTTATGCAGTTGTTGAATTTGTGGCCAATTTCATGAAGATGAACCTGTTCAAATAGATTTGCGCTGTAGTATTTTTGTCAAATAGATTTTGGCAGAGGTTACTCCTTGAAGTTGGTTTATTTGTTGGCTCAATCTTCTTGATGCCAAATTTTGGTCAATTAATGGCCCAGTCTAGAAAATAAACAGAAGTTAAATGCAATTCTGTTCTGAAACAATATGGAGATCTAAACTCAGATTTTGCTAAATATAACTTCCTACTAAATCGAAAAAGAGCATATGAAGGATACATTTTCTAAACAAAAAGAGTTTGAGACCAAAGACAAAAATGAAGGCCACTACGGTATCTACCCCAATTTGTATCAGGTGCTTGCTCTGCTTCGGGTTATTAATCAATTTATTTTGCTGTTGCTATTGCTGCCTTTGTCTCTTTAGGTAATTTATAAGGTTGATTTATCATTTACAGGTCTTGGCCCAACATACTCACCAATTAAATAGCTTGTTCTATAGCCATCACGCTTCTATCGTTTAAACAGTTACACAGTGAATGTAGGAACCTCAATACAATACTATACAATGTTTAAAGATGGTGCAAACATTCATCTACAATTTGATCACTCTTGATTTTCCAATATAAGAAAAAGTGTGTTTAACCTAACCTAACCATGCACTTCTGTTCTGGAACCATACTTCCACTTGTCTGAGGCTGAGGTTCAATCTCTGGGCCAAGTCGACCTTTTGCTTCTGCGGTCCAGCAATATTTTTCCATTCATGACATGATATGACATAAGAGAATGTATACAAAACAAACTATGATGGTATCAATATAATATACAGAAACATGTTTATTTACTTACTGGATTGAGAGTGTTTTACTGTCTAAAGCTCTCCTCCAATAGGGCAGTTTGATCCTTTGACAGGCGAAGCTTTTTCCTGTAGGTAGAAGCAATGCCTTCTTCCTCGTTGCTGGCTCTGTCGGCCACCACTTCAAGCATGTCTTGTTTGGAGGTATCGGTCTTATATGTGTACTGATCATGGTGGAACATGGACATCGACATCGACAACTTGCTGTTGGGTGAAGAAAGCACTGCATGATGGTAAAAGGTACTTGGTTTACCCGAATTATTGGTTTACCCTGATTCCTTTTTATTAGATTTAGTTGTTCTAGAATGGCTTCTCTTTAGCTATTGTTGGCCAGTCAAGGATGGAACTCAAAATGAAGTAAGTATATTGTCAAATTCAAAAAACATGGAATTTATTGACATTTTTTTGCTTGCGGTTGCAATAGTTTCAACAACGAACTGTTCAATAATTCACAAAGTAACATCAACAATTTGTTTTTAACATACTTGGATCTAGACTAGTACCAGGTGAGCATATTTCTTTGAAACTGAATAGACCATGAAGTTTGCACAGAAGTCTGCATTGGTCAGAATATTTCTTTGCAACTCGATAAATCAAAGAAGTCTGCATAGATCAAATTGCATCTGTATACTGCATCCGTATAGATCAACAATGTTTCCAACACAAAGCATATGCTCTTCGCAGTCTTCGGTAGTGTTGTCACCTTTTGCTTAAAGTTGTGGCATGCAGTTTTGGGTACTGCAGGGAAGCATTATTATCAATTTAAGGTTGCCGTTTATTTATCAAAAAAATGTGTTCAGAGCAGATGGCGATGAACCAGTTAGTGTTTTTGGCGGTGCATTCAATGTCCATTAAAAGATGCAAACAAATACCAAGAACTCCGCTGTCACTTGCGAAATAAGACTTCAAGTTTATAGCCAATGGAAAGGAAGATAAATAAATTTAAATATGAAAGAAAAATAAAGAAATTAAGAGTGTAATGTAAAACTTTGTAAAAATTGCTGAAATTTTTAGTAAACTAAGAAACTAATAGGAACTTAAAGAAAACCGATTACAATATACCTACGCCTTCGACAGGTATAATAATTGGATATATCCATTTCAAATACAAATCTAAAAAGGTTTTAAACCCAATGCTAACATATGATGATGATGAATGTGTGACTACTAACATACCCATAATTCTAGTATAACACTATTAGCACACCCACAATGCTAATGCAACAATGCCAGTATGACACTATTAGCACACTCATAATGCTAATGCAACACATTTTGTGTAATGCCATGGAAAGCTGAAAACAATGCCATGTGCATTCATGCGATGCAAACACTATTATTTAAGCACACGTGATGCAAGCCAGGTCACTTACAAGAGAGTTTCATATGCATCGATAATAATAACACAAAAGGATTTTTATCCATGTAAAGTTTGATAGAAAGGGACACTTAGCAATGCAAATATGATGCAAAGGGACTTCTAGTGACATAAAATATGATGCAAACATGACTTTGCTTTCACGGTTGTGACACAAAATAGAGAAAATTATGTTATTCCAATTGGTCTTGTTCTTGTTAACTGTTCATTGAAGCATGGATTTAAAGACTTTGTTGATGGAAGTAACCTAGTCATTTACTTATGGGTAGTAAGGGATGTAAAACTCATTGGTGAATCCCAATATGAAAGATAATTCTTGGAAAATCTTATTTTGGAAATGTGTTCCATTGCCAGAGACAAGTTGTTTAGGAACCCCAAAACATGTAATGACACGATTAAAAAAGAATCTAGTAACAATAGTGCTAGTGTTATTGAAGGTAGCCATTTTCCTTAGCCCACTTGGCAATGCAATTGATGGTGACACCAATATACTTATGGTCATTGGCATATGTAGGCTATCATTCCAAGAAATCTATTTCGCACTTGCAGAATGGGATAACAATGATGATGGGGTGCAAGGGAGCCGAAGGAGTTGTGGTTTTGCTAGAAATGATTTGACAATTTTCACATTGTTTGATTTCATGAATATAGTCTTTGAAGAGTAATGGGAAAAAATAGTTGACATGGAAGATTTTATGGGTGGTATCCAACCTAGACAAGTGGTTATCGCTTGTAGTGTATTGGAAATAATTAAGGACACACTATGCTTTGTCATGAGATAAGAATCATCATAAGATGGAGTGGGAGCCTTGTTAATATAGAATGTCTCTGATGAGGAGATAAAGAGGATCTTAGTGATGGATACGATGACGATTTTCACATGAGAGGTGTGAAGCAATTTTTTATGTCTAAATATATGTTAATATGTCTCCATGCTAGGGTTATTTAGTGGAAAGTATGCGCAAGGGTTCATTAGATAATTGACTGTTTATAGGGGGTGCCACTATGCCAGTTGGGAGATCAACTATAAACTTAGCAAGGGCCAAGGTCATTTTAATTTGTGTCATAAAATCAAGGTCAAATTCCTAAAGAATAATGACCCATATAGAGAAATTTCCATTGATAATGTCGACCTAGTGTGTACTGCATGGTGTTTGAGTTGGCGATTATCATTTTCTTGCGTAGCAAGATGTAGTGGCTTAGTTTTTGGACTATGAGGATTACAACCAAGGAGAATGCCTCATCATGGTTGTAACTAAGTGGCATCATAGACAATGTTTTATTGATGTATTAAATGACATGCTCATAATGATTTCACTTTTTTGAACTAGACGTTGTCAACCGAGATAGGGGATGATGAAACATAAAGGATAAAAGCATGGTTGAAGTTGGGTGGGAAAAAAATGAGTAGAGGTAAGTGACTTGTTTAATGCCTAAAAGGAATTTTATGTTTGGTCTTCCCATTGGAAAGGCATGCCATTTCAAAGGAGACATAGAAGTCCTTGCACTTGAATGGTGCAATTAGGGACAAAAAGTTGGTTTTTCCTTAGATTGTCTGTAATTGACATTGCGTCTTTGGTGGGGGGAACTCAAGAATGGATTGAAGTTTCAAGGGATCAATGGTGATATTTTGTTATAAAACAATGAACCTATTTAAATGTATTGCTCTGACATAAAAAAATTCATTGGAGGGAGGTGAAGTGTATGTTGTATTGTTGGCATTGAAAAGATATGGTACAAAGGTCATTGGTTAGCATGTTTCTTGGTTTTGTATGTAAGGTCATCAAGGTAGGCCAAGATGATGTGTGCCAAGTCATTAAACATGTAGGACATAGTGCACTAGAATATGGATCTAACATTTTTTTAGTCCCAAGCGAATGACACAATAGGATAAGGTGGCCCATGGCATAGTAAAATTGTTTTGTACTGATGTTGTTGACAAATTTGTAAGTGGTTGGAGCTAGAAATTCTCTCCATAAAAGATAGGACTTCATGTCCATCACAAGCATTGATAACTTGGTCGACGAAGGGTGTTCAAAAGTTCTATTTGGGACATGCCTAATTCATATCTTTAAATAAGTGTGTACACAAATGGTGCCATGTTTCTTATTAATGGGGACAGGGTTAGGTACCTAATACATGCAAGCAATAGTGTAAATGAATCCTACGTGTTGTAGTTTCTGGATTTCCAATTTGATAGTAGGTGCTTTGGAGGGGTGAACTAGTCCTTGTTTTTATCATACCAGTGAAGCATCAAGCCATGTGTTGATACGATGTTCAACAATGGCAGGTTCAAGCCATATAGTTTATGTGTATGACCAAAAGAAAATATCCTTGAGCTCTTGGAAAAATGCTTTATAGAAATTGAGCTCTTGTTGGGAACAAGAGGCACAAAGTGAGACGTTTATATAATGTCAAGATCGGATGAAAATGTCCACCTGAATGGTGGGTGATATGTTTCTCATGTTGCCTTCTTCGAAAGCATCGGGCCTTGGACCATATTTTTGAACCAATTGATGTGGTTGGGGGGATAAAATCGTTGGTTTCGATAGTGTATTTATCAGTCGTCTTGGTAGTGAATGTGTCCTGTAGAAAGAAGTAGGAAAAATGAAATAGGTCATCCCATGATGTCTTAAGACCAGTCATGGCTTCCTTGATGTCTTCATATGAGTGAAAATGGTGGTTGAGGAAGTCAATTAGAAAACTGGGTCCAAATGTAATATGGTTTGAAGTGTGATCATTTGAAATGGTGGCATGGTGAAAAGGTGTTAGGTTTGGAACACTATATGAGATTTTGACATTGGTGATCATGTCTAATGAAAGATGATGAGGATGAGGGGTTACCACTAATGTATTTATTGATTTTGTACCAGTGATGATGAAACATGGCCACTAGTCATAGAATTCTTGTATGATGACATGTAAAATGTGTCGACATGTCTAGTCATATCATCTAAAGAAGGTGAGGCGAGACCTACAAGGTTGATAGGGGAGAATATATGTGGTTTGGTTGCCTTAATTGCTCAATGTGTATCAATAATTCTTCATGTAATATGGGAAATTGGAATGAGTAATGTGTCAACAACCCACAACACCAACATGGGTGAGTGGGTTGTTTAGTAATCAACATATGAGCATGAGACTTAGTGGTTCTGGTAGGCTATATTATGGTCATGTCTAGAGGTAGCATATGAGAATTGTGTAGACATACCAACAATATCAAGGGGGAAGATACCTCCTCTAACATTGATACAAATTTTATGGTGATAGATTCAATAGGAATTTTCTAGGTGTGATGAATAATAGTGAGACTAGCTCATAATCTAGGGAACAAATAATGCACGGGTGGTTCATGTGCAATGTTTTTCTCTTCGGTTTGAGAATCTATGCTTTTCAAGAAGAGAATATTCATACTGTAGGTGAGTTCAAGGGTGTATTGGTAGGTGTGCATAACATGTTTCTAAGATCATCCAATGTCAGGAATGGTTTTTTGGGATGGAATGTTGTGTTGCACAAGGAACCTAGTGGGGGAACATGTGTAGGTGGATTACTAGGGGGCTATGAATTTCATCTCTTTCATCATGAGGAGCTTGATGCCCCAAGTTATGGACTTGATGGAAACCATTGTTTATGTCATGGTTAGTGCTTTTGGCCATGGAATCCCATATGGTGAGGCATTGACTAGAGTAATTGGTGTAAAATTGGTATGCACATATGGTTTTGAAGTTACCTTCAAGAATGGGAGTTTTAAATACCAATGGGGCTCGAGGGTGAGTCCATGTAAAGAAAGGGTGGCCATGACTGGTGTTACCTGTATTTTTAGGGGATGGAAAAGGAATGGTACTTTTATGACTGGCACCACCAATGGGAGCAGGGGAATGGTTCCTTCTTCAATGAATAGCACCAAAAAACGAGGGGGTAGACTAGTGCTCTCTTCATTACGACTCTTTATATATGGGAAGAAAATGTAAGTGGTAATAGATAACAATGGTTGATCTATGGAGTATAAAATGGTGCACATGAAGCCATAAGTGTCTGACAAAATAATTGGTGGAGGTCTAGCATATGCCCCAAGCAAGGAGGAGTCCTTGTAGATGCCTAGTCCTATATCACTGAGTTATGGGGGGTACTTAGTGCCAATGATAGGAAAATTGCTATATGGGTTGGTTGTGGGGTGCTTCTCATAGTATGTAAGTTGGTCAAGGGTGACTACTTCCCCATAATGGGGGAACATCATGACATGGAAAATCAACGAGGCCACTGCATTCATAGTGTACATGTAACTACGTCCCAAGAGAATGTTGTAGTTTAATTGTGAGTCAATGAATTCAACATTAAGAAAACACATAATTCCTCTTAATTCAATAGGGATGTTCCAGTAGAGGCCTTGTGGTTGCAAAGGACAATCATCAAGATTGTGAAAATAATAACTAATTAAAAATTGACAAATGCAACAATATGATGGATTTTTAAATTTTATGTTCTCGATTACACATGGCTTTGTGTAATTTAGAGAAAAATGTTGTAATGCTATTTTACTTATCATTGTTGAAATTTTGTAACTTCAAAGGATATTCTAAATGTATTTTACTAATGCACCCCAAGGGAGATGTTATTATTCCTTCGTCGGGATGTTACTATTGTAATTGGTCATCATAGATTCATGAGGTAAATCCTCCGTTGTAAGTCAGGTCAATAGTACCCCAATGAATAATATAAAATATTATTTTGAGTCTTCCTAGGTGAAGTCGACCTAGACAATTTAGTGGGGCCAACTTGTTTAGGGTAAACGTTAGTTGACATAATGTGTATAAATAGAGGAGTTATGTTCCTCATTACAACACATATAGACTCACTCACTTGAGTATCACATAGGGTAGAGAGAGACAAATAAACAATGAGCAGAATACATGTTTTGGGGGTTTTAGCTTATACATCTTATACAAAGGAAGTTTTGCTGGGTTTTCTTCCCCTTGAGGGTTTCCTAGGATAAATACTGTGTCTATCTTGTGATTGTGTTTCTTTCAATGATTCTGCATATGATACTATTGTGAATTTGTATTAAACACTAATGATATCTAGTCTAGCATATGGACTCTTAACATGGTATCAGAGCTAGCCTAAATAGGAGAACTTTCACAAGGTGAAACTCTCTCTCCTCTCCCTCTGAAAGAAATTAGGGTTTATGTAAAAGTTTGGAATTTGGAAGATATGCTTGCATAGAAAGTTGCACCTCCCTAGAGTGCATCTATTGAGCCCAGGATTGATTTTTTTGGGTGGTTGGATCTCCGAGAAAGCCAAAACCTAGTTTGGCCATGAACCAGAAAATTCCTGAAAACCAGAACCAGAAATTCTACAGAAATTGGAACCTCACAAGTAAGATTTTAAGGGTGAAGATTTGGGATCTGTAGAAATTAGTTGGACCAACCATCTCACCTTATTCAAGTGCATCTAGTGGTAAGGTCAACTTTTCATTTTGAAAAAAATCAATTTTTAGTAACCTACTGGATAGGATGGCCCCAAGAACTAAGCTTGAGGAAAAATTGGAAGGCATAGCAAACTTCCTAGTATTGAAGTATAGGATTGGTCTCATTCTGAAAGAGAATGGTCTTGAGAAGTACATCAAGGATGAAGTTGCAGAACCAAAAGAATATGAAGCTAAGGAGAAGCATGAACAAGACCTATTTAAGGAAATGAGGATCATTGTTGATTCTATCAAAGATCACTTGATCCCTCAAGTGTCATATAAGAAGACACCAAAGAAAATGTATGATGCACTTTCTAGAATGTATGAGGGAAGGAACATCAATAGAAAGATGAATTTGAGAGCTCAACTGAAGTTCATTAAGATGAGGAAAGGAGAATCAATTCAATATTACTTCACAAGGGAATCCCAGTTCAGGGAACAACTAAATTCTATTGGGGACACCCTTGATGAGGATGAACTAGTTATGACTACTCTCAATGGTCTCACTAGACCTTAGGATTCATTCATACAGAATCTGTGTGCCAAAAAATAAAGTATGAAGTTTGACATAGTATGGGAAGATTGCATTCAAGAAGAAGCTATAGTAGCTGACAGAGAAGCTCCACTCAGAGAATATGATCAATATCTATCCATCCATACTAAAGGAAGAAAACAATCAAACTTCAAGAAGGGTAGTCACAAAACTTCAAAGAAGAAGCTTCAAAAGAAAAGAGTAAACAATTAGAAGAAAAATTACTCAAAGTATCAATGCTATAACTGTCATAAGATAGGACACCTTTCCAGAGAGTGTCCACCATGAAAGAAGAAGAACAACAAAATACATCATGCTCATCTAGATGAAGATGAGGATGAAGAAGAAAGACCTTGAAATATACTACCAAAAGAAGAATATGTACTATTCTCTGCACTCTCTGGGTCTTCAACACCTGGAGAAGATACATGGTTGATTGATAGTGGTGTTTCAAATCACATGATAGGGGAGAGTCAAACTTTGTCAAGACTTGAAGAAAAGAGCTCTCCTTAGAAAGTGTAATTAGGAGATGGCTATCAATATCCCATCAAAGGTATTGGTGAATCAAGCTACAAACTTGACACTGGGACTTCCATGTAGATGAAGGAAGTACTGTATGTACCAGGTTTGAAAAAGAACTTACTTTCCATCTCAGCTCTAGATAAGAAAGGATATAGAGTTGCTTTTATAGATGGACAAGTACTTATGTGGTCCAAAGGAAAGACACTTGAAGATGCTGTGGTCATTGGAGAAGAAGAAGGAGGATAGTACAAACTCAAAGGACATCCAGGGACAAACCTTGTCCATGAGACTACTAGCTTAAGTGAACTATGACGTAAGAGGCTCTCTCACATCAACTACAAAGCACTTCCCTATGTGAGCAAGGTGGTAACAGGGTTACCAGATCTAAAGATTGATCACGAGGGAACTTGCAAAGGATGTGCAAGAGGAAAGAACATCAAGAATCCCTTTCTGAAAAGTAAAACAAAGACTAAAGGTACATTATAATTGATCCATTATGATGTATGTGGTCCTATTCCCTCCATATCATTAAGTGGATATGAATATTATGTCACATTTATTCATGACTATTCAAGAAATAAACGGATATACTTCTTGAAGAACAAGAGTGAAACATTTAGGAAATTCAAGGAATTCAAAGTATTGATAGAGAACCATTCAAAAAGAAGAATTAAGACACTGAGATCAAATAATGGGGGAGAATATACTTCAAAAGAATTTGAAGCATTATGCAAAGAGGCTAGAATCAAGAGGGAACTAACCACTCCCTATAATCCTCAACAGAATGGTGTTGGAGAAAGAAACAATAGAACTATTATGGAAGCTGTGAAAACATTGATTCATGACCAATACCTCCCCATGCACCTATGAGATGAAGCAACAAGAAAAACCGTATATGTGCATAATAGATGATCTCATAGTGCTCTTGGATTCAATACTCCTGAAGAGATGTATACAAGAAAGAAACTTGAAGTGAGCCATCTCAAGATATTTGGTTGTCCAGTATATGTACATATTCTGAAAGAGAAGAGAACCAAGTTGGATCCTTTTGGAAAGAAGGGAATATTTGTTGGATACAGTGAAGTCTCAAAATCCTTCAGGATATACATTTCAGGATTCCATCATATCGATATTAGTAGGGATGTAAAATTTGATGAAGAGGCAACTCTTAATAAATCCAGAAGGTGTTAGCTTGAAGAAGTACATGAAGAGGATGTACCACCCAAAAAGGTAGAAGTTGAACCCTCTCTTGAAATAGTAGCATTTGAAGATCATGATATGCTAGAACCTCAGGAACCCCCTACTATGGATATGTACCAAAAGGGAAAACTTGCTTGGGTTATATGAATCATACAAGAAGTAGAGAGATATGGAGCTCCAGAAGGCTCCAGAAGAACAAGCAAAAGATCAAAGTCATACTCCAGTTATGTCGCTTTGATGTGTGACCTTGTAGATCAAGAACCCACCAACTATGATGAATATTCACAGAAGAAAGAGTGGGTAGAAGCAATGATGGAAGAATACCAGTTGATAATGAAGAATGATGTTTGGGATATAGTACCCAAACCAAAAAACAAGTGTGGTATCTTCAAAATGGATCTACAAGATAAAACATGTTGCTGATGGAAGTATGGAAAAGTACAAGGCAAGTTGTGGCTAGAGGATTCTCTTAGAAAGAGGGGATTGATTATGAAGAGAAATTTTCTCCAGTAGCAAGGTACATTTCCATCAAAGCCATCATGGCACTTGCTTCCATGATGAAGTGGGATCTACACCAGATGGATGTAAAGCCAACGTTTCTAAATGGTATGATTGAGGAAGAGGTTTACATCGAACAACAACAAGAATTTGAAGTCGAAGACATAGTGACTCATGTATGTAAGTTGAAAAAGGCTCTGTATGGACTGAGGCAAGCTCCTAGAGCTTGGTATGGCATAATAGATAACTTCTTGACAAGCTTGGGCTTTACCAAAAAGCAAAGCTGATCCTAACCCTTACATGAAATTTATGGATGATGAACCTGTCATACTATTACTGTATGTGGATGATATATTTTTGACTGGAAATGGGAAACATATCACATAAATCAAGAAGAAGTTGGCCAAAGAATTCGAGATGAAAGATCTTGGATTGATGCAATATTTCCTCAGGATGGAAGTGTGGCAGAGCCCAGAAGGAATCTTTCTGAACTAAGGAAAGTATGCAGTAGAAATCTTGAAAAGATTTTATATGTTAGATTGTAAATCCATGGCCACACCCATGGACACCAACCTGAAATTGTTATATGATGATTCATCATAGTTAGTGGATATGACTCGGTACATACAAATTATTGGGTCATTGATGTATCTGACGAATACAAGGCCAAATATATGCTTTTTTGTGAACACCTTAAGTCAGTATCTAGTTAAACCTAGATGGGTTCACTTGATAGCTGCAAAGCATGTGATGAGGTACCTAAAAGGTACGATAGATCTTGGACTTTACTATGGTAGAGATCATGACTACAAATTGTATGGACATACTGATTCAAATTGGGCAGGAGGTGCCGCAGACATGAAGAGAACCTCAGGTGGATTTTATTGTCTAGGATCCACCATGATCTCGTGGTTTAGTAAGAAACAATCTAGTGTTTCTCTCAGCACAGTTGAAGCAAAGTACATAGCAGCTTGCTCCGCTAGTTGCTAAGCGATATGGCTTTGAAAACTCATGTCAGGTCTATTTGACATGGATTTGGATACCACAATGATTCTTTGTGACAACCAGAGTTTCATAAAGATGATAGAGAATCCCATGTTCCATGATAAATCAAAGCACATAGAAATTTGATACTTCTATTTAATGGATATGGTACAGAAGGGAGCTATAAAACTCCAGTATCTGAGTACTGATGAGCAAGTTGCTGATGTACTAACCAAGCCTCTATCTCAAGTAAAGTTTGAATATTTCCATGACAAGCTTGGTGTAGTTCGAAAATAATTTTGTCACAAGGAGGAATAATGATGATACTACAAACTTTCCTTGCAAGAAGAAATGATGAAGATATGGATCCTCTTCAGAAAAGGGGAACAAGTTGAAGATATGGACTCTCCTCGGAAAGGAAAACATGTCAAAAATATAAACCCTCCCCATACAAAGGGGGACCAGGTTGATGATATGAATCCTCTCGGAGAATGGGGAGTGACGATAAGACTGTCATTGATGACAAATGATAGTGAAGCTCTAGTATGAAAGAGGCCAAGTACGCCTAAATATGATGAAAAGGTACAACATTCACTTATGGGCGATAGCATCCTCTCTTGAAGATGGTCTTGCAGGAAATAACAATCTATTCCTAAGAGTGGTCCTTACTAGCTAAGGATGGACCTGTAGACATTACTCTCGCATGGAGAGTACCCACATTCATTTGTGGATACTGTAATATAAAATTTGCTTGCGAATGGTCCTAGATTTCACGCTAAGGATGTCCTATGATGATTCCTTACAAACGACAGGGCCGACATTTAGGTGTGGTCGAGATCTTCCTTGCAGACGTTACTCTCGCATTGAGAGTGTACCTACATTTATATGTAGATTCCATATAATTACATTCACTTGGGAGTGGTCCTTGTTTTAGTGCTAAGGATGCTTTATGATGAATCCTCATGGATGCCATAATATAATATTCACATGGAGCGGTCCTAGCTCTAACAAGTTGAGGATGTCCTATAATGAGGGCCTGCATTTAGGTGCGTTCGAGATCTACTCTACAGACAATAGTATTATATGGAGAGTATGCCTACATGTACATGTAGATGCCGTAGTATAACAATCTCTTAGGAGTGATCCTAGATTTGAAGCTGATGATGCTCTACGTTGAGTCCTTATGGACATCAAGGCCTGCATCTAGGTGTGGTAAAGATCTACATTTAGTTGTAGACAATTCAACTGGTCAATACTATGGACCCTCCTCGCTGAGGGGGAGTAGGTTGAGGGAGGATTGCATCATTCTTGGACCTATGTCCTAAAGTGATAGGGATTGATCATCCCATAAAGAGATCATGTGTACTGCAGGTAGCGTGACGACGAAGGATCGAAGTGTGGCTGCAAAGGATCAAGAAAATCGAAGTGCTGCTGCAAAGGATTGAGAAGATCGAATTACTACTGCAAAGGATCAAAATGATTGAAGTGCTACTACTACAAAGGATCAAGAAGATCGAAGTGCTACTGCAAAGGATTGAGAAGATCGAAGTGCTGCCTTAAAGGATTGAGAAGATCAAAGTGCTGCTACAAAGGATCAAGAAGATTGAAGTGTTGTTGCAAAGGATTGAGAAGATCGAAGTGCTGTTGCAAAGGGTTAAGAAGATCAAAGTACTGCTGCAAAGGATCGAGAAGACAGAAGTGCTGGTACGAAGGATCAGAGGATCGAAGTGTTGCTGCAAAAGGATCAAGTGATTGTGTGTTGCAAAAGATGAAGACATTGAAGAGTAACTGTTCCAGTTAATGATGCATGTTAAAACTTCCTATGACATATAGATGTATTACCTCGATACTGATAAAGATACTCTCTCTCATTACTCCTATCATTGATGATGATGTTGTCTGTAGAATTCCCTTCTTGTTAAGGGGGAGTGTTGAAATATTGTAACTTAAAAAGATATTCTAAATGTATTTTACTGATGTACCCCAGGGGAGATGTTATTATTCCTCTGTTAGGATGTTACTATTGTAATTGGTCATCATAGAGTGATGAGGTAAATCCTCCATTGTAAGTCGAGTCAATAGTACCCTAATGAATAACATAAAATACTGTTTTGAGTCTTCCTAGGTGAAGTCAGCCCAGAATATTCAGTGGGGCCAACTTGTTTAGGGTAAAAGTCAGTTGGATCAACGTGTATAAATAGGACAGTTGTGATTCTTATTTGGACACAAACTCACTCACTTGAGTAGCGCATAGGAGAGAGAGAGAGAGTCATATCAGCAAGGAGGAGAATACCTATTTTGGGGTTTTATCTTATACATATTATACATAGGAAGTTTTGTTGGGTTTTCTTCCCCTTGAGGGTTTCCCAGGATAAATACCGTGTCTATCTTGTGATTCGGTTTCTTTCAGTGATTATGCTTATGCTATTGTTGTGAATTTGGATCAAACACTAATGATATCTAGTCTAGCATATGAAATCTTAACAATCATCCTTCCTCTCAAAGTAGTAAATGGGCCTTCCAATATCTCTCTTATTAGATGGTTATGAACCTAGCGAAGACTACTAGTCAAGGTATGGATAAATTAATTATAATGAGGGCATTGGGACTATGCTCTGAAAGGACTGGGAACATTCCCAATAACCAACAAAATTTAACTCATGTGCAACGCATCCCACAAATTCCACATGGTGCAAATCCTAGTTTTTGGCCACTAAGATACCTACACTAAGCGTGTATAAGAGGTTTGGCCTCGAATGACCAAGTATTGCCTCCACAAAGCGTTGGCTGGCTCAATGTGGTGAAAAAAAAACTATACCTCAACTTCAACATCCTTGGGAACCATTCCTTATTATCCAGGTTAGAACACACTTGCTATAGTAGGATTTAAAAGTTCCCTAAAAGTAAACAACCACTAATGTTTCATAGGAAAAAGATTGAGGGGCATTTTTGGATGCCTAAACCAACAACCCTAACTTAAAATATAAATTGTTTTGTGACCTCTTGGTGGAGGAATTTATATTGGTTCAAGTCATGAGTTGATGTTAAAGGGTGAAATTTTATCTAGGTGTGATAAGGTAGGTATTTCAAACCTCTCAATGTTTCTGATTCATTAAGATCACATTATGGGTGCAAGATGAAGATCATACTCGAATGAGAAGAGACTTTACATCTCTTAATGTGTGCTTGAAGTGAACAAACACATGTGTGATTTACAATGCCTGAAGTAAAATGTTTTGCAAATAACTTATAATAAAATGAAGCAAGGAGACATTAGCATATGTGGTTCTTTACTCCTTCTTAAATGGTTTCTTTCAAGTGTAATTGTTTTGTAAAAGGAAACTTTAAAGTGTAATTGTTTTGTAAAAGGAAACTAAACACAAGCAAAGTGAAAAGGGAGGTATTTCTCTCTTGTAGTCTTTTCTAATTTTTCCAGGGTCACTTTATGGGTGCAAGGAAAAGAGAATACTAGTATTCCAAGAGTTTTTAGTGTTGAAAGAAATGTAACTTCAAATTCTATTCTATTCTATTATTATTATTCCTCCTTTAGAATATGTTATTACTCCATTTGGATATGTCATTGATGTACTTGGTCATGTAAGAGTATTGAGTTAAAACCTCTATTGTAAGTCGGGTCAATAGTACCCACAAAAGTGTTATTTAAATGTTGCTTTGAGTCTCCCTAGGCAAGTTGGCCCTGGTTGAGAGGAGAAGTCGACCCTATTGGGTTATTAGACTACTCACTTTATGAGTATAGATAGATGAGGTGCCTCCCTCTTCTGGACACCCTCAACACTCAAGAAAGTTCGCTAGAGAGAGAAGGAGCAATCCATATGAGAGAGAGGAAACAACTAGCCTTATTCTTGGAGTATTACACTATACTTGGTTGGATTCTTGTAATACCCTAGTTGTTAAGCCCATAACTTATTATCTTTCATGTGAATTATGTTCTTTTTCATTATGGAGTTATGATATTTTATATGGCCGTGGACTTAAGTTCCTTTGCATGATTAATGTGATTAAGGACTTATGATCTTTCATGTGACTTATGTTATTTTTCATTGTGGACTTATGATATTTTATATGGATGTGGACTTATGTTCCTTTTCGTGATTAATGTGATCAAGGACTTATGATCATTTTTTGATAATGCGACTTTGGACTTTGGCACTAGTATTAATATTAATGTTATTAATGACATCATTGCTATCTTTGAATGTTGTTACTATTGATTAAATAAACAACCAGCTCAACATAGGAAAATAAAAGAGTATGGGGAACCGTGGATTCCAAAAAGTGAGGGGGAATGGGGACATCCCTAGCACCTTATAAATTTTTGTTGGCTTAAGTTTGTCCATCCTAGTTCATATTTACACCTTGGTGACATTGATAATGTTGTTCACCCAAACCAAGTACAATGGACCTTATTCTTGATATTTATGGACTATGGAGTTAATATTGCATCTTTTTCACACCTTAGTCGGCCCCTCTTTCCTAGGTGGCCCTCCTTGGGAAGATATTCCCTCTCATTTATGTGTTTTTGGTAATTTATGAACCCTTTTCCTAGTTTTTAGGGGTTGTAAGCTATTTTTTAGCTTCCACTCTCACACTATGCATTGATGATCCTATTTTGTGCTTCCATGATATTTATGACCCTATTGGATGCCTTCTCTGACCTATTTCTCCCTCCTTCATGTTTTGTAACACACCTTATGCATTAGTATGCTTCCATGTGCTCTTCATGGCTCCACTCCTTGGTTTTTGGTAACTCCTAATCATGGCGCTAATTCAGGAAAGGGAATATCCTAACTAACCACCACTAGGATAATTCAAGTTAAGTCTCCATGATGAAGATTAAAAATTACCTCTCTCTAATTCTAATTGATACCCTTGGGTTAGAGTTGGCCTCCTTGTACTATCAATTCATATGCCCTCTCTTTATTGAAACTACTCTTAAGCTTTGGACCATGTGACTTGTGCTATCTAACCATGTTGGGAATGTTGGTAGTATTAGGAGTATATTGAGACTTAGAGCTAGTCTAGTTGTTTCCATTTGCTTCCATTCTATCACTCTACTCATCCAGGTTCTCACATAGGAAGCCAAGAAATGAGAATGACAAGCTAGGTTATGTCCCATAGGTAGTGGAGACGAACATGAAAGTAGTAGTGGGAAGCATTGTGGTTCTTGGAAGAGGTAGTTCCGAGAGTTGCTAGAATAAGTGAGCCTATACCCATGGATCCATGGTCTTATATTGAGGGTGAATTGATCAATAAATGAAGGCTTGACTATGTCTACAACTGGGAGGAAATTTGTCTTGCTGCAGACAGTTGCCCATATCTTAAGATAAATATTTATTATATGATTTTATTTACGTTTTAGCATATTATTATGATGATTAAGTGAAATGGATGATGAGTTTATTTATCTATATTATTGATCATTGTATTTTATAATTTGGTACAGGAAGAATGGACTCTGCAGGATTCGAACCCACGATGCTATTCATTCTAAACTTCTCTCTCTTCTTCAAAAATTGTATTAGTGAATCTACGGTATTGGGAAGGTCGCAACCATATTATATGGTTCACCAATATATAGTAATTTTTTGTGTCATGGAACCTATTCCATTGTGTCCAAAACAACATTTCCATTAAGGATCGTCTTTCGTTTCGTCGAATAATCTTTCAGATGACCAAGATACGTCCATTTTGGTCCAGCAGTTTTCCCGGTGCCAAGTTTAGCGCACCAGATGTTAAATTGGAAATGTTCTATGCATGGATCAGTTACTATTTGAATATATAAGTTTGAAAAATTTAATATGAATATAATATTGGTTAATGTCTAGAGGGAGGCATCCATACAATCTAAAATATACTAGTTAAAAATGGCTATAGGGGAGAGCGATCAGGAGGTGATTTCGTGGGTTGCGATTGCAACCAGTGCCTTTTGTTTTTCTATGATTGTGGTGTGGATGTATGTGAAAGCATAAATATGTGTCTTGATGTGTGATTTTATTACTTTACATCCTCACCAATATCACACATGTAACAACACCAAAAATTAACCTAGTTTGCATACAAACTTATAACATGAACACTCTTTTTTTTAACAATTGTGGTTTCGATGTTAATACAAATTTTAATGCATGAATGGGTTTTAGGACCTTATTCTCACTAAGGATGTTGAATAATATTCCTTAATCACATTTTTTACAATTTTGACCATTGGTAATTAAATAATTAATTAGTTGTCACAACTTTAGTTATAATTCAATCTCTAGAGTTAAATGTTTTTATTATTGGAGTGAATGGTTAGTTAGCCTAACCGTAACTTATTTGTATCCGTTGTGATTAAAATTAACTTAGTATTAATTTTATTACCTTTTTCCTTTTCTAAGGGCCAGGGACACTGCAATTCGATATCGAGGAAGTTTTGCTTGGTTTTCTCTCCCACGAGGGTTTCCTAGGATAAATCTTTGTGTTCTCTTTGTGCTACTGTGCTTGTCATTATTTCAGTGATCCTTTTGTTTTTGACATAAAACTTTTATAAATATAACATGGTATTAGAGCCAACTTCATTGTGCAACAACTTATCCAATGGTTCAACTAGCTAGGGATTTCTATTCCAGCCAACTCTCTCCACATATCAGCTGAAAAAGAAGGGCCAACTAAATCACCCTAGGAGGGCACATATTTCTGTCGAAACAATTTTCAGTTCTCTGGATTTTTAATTTTTGACCTACCACCACTACAGGGAGAAACTAGGGCATCATAATTGTCAAATTTTTGTGCACAGATTTGGGAAAATGAGGACACTAGTCACCTCACCTCGAGGAGGCACATCTTTTCCTCCAATCAGATTTGCTAGTGACCATAATTGAAAATATAGGGTTTCCTTGTCAAACCTTAGGTCAGCCTCAAGCAAGTTCTAGAAGTAGTCTTATTATTGGTAAGTTCTAATATCTATATTTCCATTTGAGGTTCTCATTCATTAAAGATGAAAAATAGTACCAATATTGATGAAAATATTGAAGGAGTAGAGACTTTCTGAGAATGGAAGTATAGATTCATGCTCATCCTTGAAGAACATGACCTGGATGGCTACATCAAAGAGGAATTTCAAGAACCAGAAGGATATAAAGAAAAATAAAATAACAAGAAGGACATGGTAAAGACTAAGAGGATTATAGATGATTCCATCAAAGATCATTTGATCCCTCAAGTATCTTCACAGAAGCCTCCAAAGAAAATGTTTGATGCATTATCTAGTCTATTTGAAGGAAATAACATCAACAAAATAATGATCTTGAGAAATCAACTCAAGGGTGTTAAGATTCAAAAGGCATATACTATGCAGCTATACTTCACAAGAGTATCTCAGATCAAAGAACAATTGGAAGCTATTGGTGACATGGTAGAAGAAGCTGAATTTGTGATGACCACCTTGAATGGTCCTCCAAGGGAGTGTGAATCCTTCATCAGAGGAATATGTGCTAGAAGGAAGTTGACCAAGTTTAGTAGATTATGGGAAGAATTTGTTAAAGAAGAAGGAAGGATATCAAATAAAGGAGAAAAATTGAATGATGATGAAGATTAAGCTTTTGCAACCCATGCAAAGAAATGATAGACTGAGAGAAAGGACCATGACCAATCTCTCAGAAGAACTCAAAGGTTTCAAATTAATACAAGGCCCAAAAGAGTTTTCTCATCCTTTGAATGTTTCACTTGTCACAATATGGGATGCATCTCAAGAAATTGTCCTCTCAAAGAAGAGAAATTCAGGAAGAGAAACAAGAAGTTTCATGCCCATGCAGTTGAATATGATGACCCAGTTGAAGAGAAGACCAATGAAGATGAAGACTCCAGCCAAGAATATGTCTTAATATCATCTCTCACAGTTTCAATCTCACATGAAAGTGACACTTGGCTCATATACAATGGTGCCTTCAAGCATATGACATGTTACAAATACTCCCTCTCATATCTTATTCAGAAAGACTCACCACCCAAAGTGAAGCTTGGAGATGATTATCAATATCCTATTAAAGGAACGAGAGAATCCTCTTATAAGTTGGACTCTAGAAAGACCATGAAGATGAAGGAAGTCTAGATGTCCTAGGTTTGAAAAAGAATCTCCTTTCTATCTTAGCCTTAGATAAAAAATGTTTTTGAGTTGCTTTTGTAGATGGAGAACTCCTCATGTGGCCAAAAGGAAAGACAATAGATGATGCGATTGTGATTGGAATTGAAAAAGGGGGAATCTAAATATTAAAGGGTCATTCATACTTATCCCTAATAACTAGTACCATTATCCCATGTGAGATATGGCATAGAAGACTTGCTCATGTGAACTACAAAACATTGCTAATCATGATCAAGGTAGTGACATTTTTACCAGAGATCCAAATTGATCATGAAGGACTTTGGAAGGGAGGTGCAGAAGTAAAGAATACCAAGAAACCATTTCCAAGAAACAATAGTAAATTGAAAGGGATCTTGGGCATTGTTCACTAAGATCTATGTGGTTCGATGTGAGGTACTTCTCTGATTGGGTATGTTTACTATGTCTCCTTCTTTGATGACTATTCCTACAAGATGGATTTTTTCTTGAAAAGTAAAGATGAAGTATTTGAAAGGTTTAAAGAATTCAATCCCCTTGTAGAGAATCTCTTTGAAAATAATATCAATACCTTGATATCAGACAATGGAGGAGAATTCACTTCAAATGAATTCAAGGACGTCTGTAAAGAAGTTGGGATTAAGAGGGAGCTCACCACCCCCTATAATCCTCAATAGAATGGAGTGGTAGAAAGAAAGAATAAATCCATCATGGAAGCAATAAAATCCATGATCCATGATCAGGATATACCTATGCACTTATGGGATGAAGTAGCTAGGACCGTTGTCTATGTACATAACATAATCTCCCACAGTGCACTTGTGAACAAAACTCCAAAATAAATTTTAACTAGTGAGAAGCCTGAAGTCAACCACCTAAATATATTTGGATGTCTGGTATATATACATGTTCCCAAGGAGAAAATTTGACCCTTCAGAAAAGAAGGGGATATTTGTTGGCTACAGTGATCAGTTGAAAGCTTACAGAGTCTACATCCTAGGTTACTGTTAGATTGAGATAAAAAGGATGTTACATTTGATAAGGATGCAACTTTCAAAAAATACAAAAATATCTATGCAAATGGGGACCATGAAGAGGAGCGTGAAGATCCTAGAGTTGCACAGATCAACAGATTATCAGTTTAAGAAGTTGAAGAAGAGCATATAAGAGAAAACCATGACATGACAGAGCCTAAAATACCTATGGATTCATGCCATGAGATGATCTCATAAAAAAAACACTATCATGGGATTGTGAAGCAATTTAGGATGCAAAAAAGTATGGTGCTCTTGAAGGAACTCTTAGAGAAAGAAAGAGACCAAGGCCATACTCCAGCTATGTGGCATTGATGTGTAGCCTTGTCGATGAAGAACCTACCTGTTTTGAAGAAGTAACAAATAAGAAGGAATGGATGGATGCCATGGTCGAATAATAATAGTATATTGTAAAGAATGATATTTGGTATGTGGTGCCAAGACCAAAAGATAAATCGCTAGTATCCTTGAAGTAAATATTCAAGACAAAGCATTCATCAGATGACAATATTGAAAAATACAAGGCAATATTTGTATCCCAAGGGTTCTCTCATAAGGAATTGATTATGAAAATATTTTCCCCAGTAGCAAGATACACTTCAATCAGAACTATCCTTCCTTAGCAGCCAAGATGAGATGGAAATTACACCAGATGGACGTAAATACCAATTTCCTAAATGGTGTGATAGAAGAGGAAGTATACATTGAAAAAACACAAGGATTTGAACCACATGATAGAAATATTCATGTATGCAGATTGAAGAAAGCATTGTATAGGTTAAAGCAAGCACCCATGGCGTGGTATGGAAGAATTGATGGCTTCCTGATGAGTTTGGGATTTACTAAAAGTAAAATAGATTCCAACCTTTACTATAATGTTGTAGGTGATGAGTTCATGATATTATTACTATATGTGGATGATCTATTTTTGATAGGAGAAGAGAAGCTCATCAGTGATTATAAGAATAATCTTGCAGCAGAATTCGAGATGAAATACCTTGGTATGATGCATTGTTTTCTAGGTCTATAAGTATGTCATTTCCCAGATGAGATTTTCCTAAATCAAGGAATATACGATTGAAATCCTAAATATATTTGGGACGATAGATTCCAAAGCATTGAATACTTTGATTGTTACAAACTTGAAGCTCTTGAATGATGATTCCTTAGAGATAGTAGATGTTACAATATACAGATAGGTTATTCACTCACTGATGTATCTGACAAATACAAGGCCAAATATATGTTTTGCTGTGAACACTTTGAGTCAGTATATGGTGGATCCTAGACATGTTCACCTAGTTGTAGAAAAACATGTGATGAGGTACCTAAAGGGTACATTAGATTGTGGCCTGAGATATGTAGCCGATAGTGAGATCATATTACATGGATATAGATATTCAAATTGGATAGGAAATACTAAAGATGGGAATAACACTTCAGGATGTTGTTTCAGTTTGGGATAAGGTGTGATCTCATGTCTTAGAAGAAACTAGACCAGTGTTGTGCTCAATACGATAGAGGATGCATATATTGCACCATGGTTAGCTTATAACGAAGAAATATGGATTTGCAAGTCGTTGATAGGATTGTTCGATACTGAGATGGATGTGATTGATATCTACTGCAATAACCATAGTCACATCAAGTTGTCAAAAAACCTGGTGGTCCATGACAAATCGAAGCATATAGAAATCAAGTACCACTACATTCAGGATATGGTGCAGAGGGGAGCTGTACAACTCCAGTATGTTCCTACAAAGGAACACATTTCTGATGTATTGACTAAGCCTTTGTCCCATGTAAAGTTTAAATACTTCCAAGACAATCTTGGTGTAGTCTGAAAGGACCTCCCTCAAAAGAGAGAGTGATGATGATGATGTGGTTTCCTATTGCATTGGTGTGGAATCTCAGTCTAGGATTGGTATGTTAGCCTGATAAGGCCTGGTTGATTCCAATGGGATCGGTATATCATTGCTGACAAGGACTAGTTGATCCTAGGGGGATTGGTATGTATGACTAGGCTTGGTTGGTCCGAAATGACTAATAAGTGAGACAAGGACTATTTGATCCCCAAGTTGATCGGTATGTATGGATATGATTGTTTGGTTTGAAAGGATTAGTAATCAAGACAAGGCTTGTTGGGAATACTAGAGTTCCCACCATGATGTTGCTTTAGATGATGATGATGACGATTCTTCCAACATTTCTATGCTGATGATGATGATGCTGTTCCAACATTTCTATGTTGATGATGATGATGTTGTTCCAATATTTATATGTTGATGATGTGGATCATGTTCCAACATTTACATGTGGATGATGTTGTTCTAACATGCTGATGATGTTGATGGTTTTAATATTCACTGATGATGTTACAGATGATGATGATGTACCAGTGTTCACATACTAATGATGATGATGATGTTCCATGACGATGATGTTTCATGATGATGTAGATGATGGTCTATGCTGATGCTGACGTTCCATACACATGATGTTGTTGTTCTTCCAACACTTCCTATGACATATAGATCCACCAGTCAGTTGTATAGTTGTTTTTGTTGTGGATGATGTAGAATACCTTCCTTGTTAACAGGGAGTGCTAAAATAAATGTAACTTCAGAAGACATTTTATTGTAGTATTATTATTCCTCCTTTAAGAGATGTTATTCCTTCGTTCAGAGATTCCATTGATGTACTTGGTCATGTAAAAGTATTGAGGTAAAAACTCCACTGTAAGTTGGGTCAATAGTACCCACAAAATATTATTTAAATGTTGTTTTGTGTCTCCCTAGGAAAGTCAACCCTAGTTTATAGGAGAAGTCGACCTTGTTGGGTTATTAGACTACTCACTTAATGAGTATAAATTGATGAGGTGGCTCCATCATTTGGACATACCCAACACTCAAGCAATTTCTCTAGAGAGAGAAGGAGCAATCCATCTAAGATAGAGTAAGAAACTAGTCTTATTCTTGGGGTCTTACACTGTACTTGGTTGGATTCTATCTCGAGGATGATTTGCCGGGTTTTATACCCCATGAGGGTTTCCCATGATAAATCTTTGTGTTCTCTTTATTCTACCATGCTTGTCCTTCTTTTAGTGATCCTTTTGTTTTGGACATAAAATTTTAAAAAATATAACATTCAGGTCCCTTGTTTGTGTGAAGAGTGCATTTGATATAAATTACTTAAAAATAAAGAAATATACAAGCGACTAGAGTGTAAACTATTACAAGTTAACTCAAATTACTAAAATAATACTTTTTTTATAATTTTAAATCAATTGAGACTGTGATAAACTAATATAGTGCTATCTAGGAGGTTGTTGGGTAACTCCAAGCTCAATTCCTCTAAGAAATAAAGTTGCAAAATATGAATTTTCCCCTGATTTAAACTGAGTGATTTGAATGGCTAAGGAGGTAAAATCAAATTGTGGTTGATTTTAATTATTTAATCAATGTGAAAATCCATTTGGATCACAATTGTGAACCAAGGTGAGATAAAAAAATACAAATTAGGACCTACCATGGGGTTTTTGGGACTCTCATCCACGCTGTAGTGCCACTCGAGAGTTAACCAGTTGTGTAGAAAATAGGTGCAAGAAATTTCTCTCTTAGCCTGTGTGACCATGTGGGGTAGATGTTACAAACACCACACATGATATTAGTGAGGGTGTGAACAAGGAAAAGTCATATGACATTATGACTATTAGAGAAAAAACCACATTGATTCATGCAAAACAACCGATGAGATCTACATGGCCTGGAAAATGAAGGAAACTTGGACTACAAACTTTAAAATTCATTGGTTAAGGGTATAAAAAGAAATGTAATGTTCTTATAAGAGCCCAAAATCACTTACTAAACAAAAATACAGCCTAAATACATGAAAAACAAGAAAAACACAAATTGGAGTCAACGATCTTGTTGTGAGAAAAATGGCCCAAATGTGGGAAATCCTTTCTTCCCTCCGAGGTCAAAGAAGGAAATAGGTTAAGTGGATGGTTAGTAAGTACAATAAATAATTTTGAGACTATTAAAGAAATGAAAGAACATTTAATGACTACTTGGAAGATAAAACTTGCATAAATGACATAAAACACAACAAGGAGATGAGCTTCAACCAAATGTTTATGTCCAATGGAAAATATTGAATACAATGGTCTCATAGAGGATAATGTTGCTTTCAAATGGTATCCAACACTCCCTTTGGGAGGGTCCTTCGATATGTCTCAAATTACTTGCTTACTAACTTGGAATGATGAAGGGAAAATACTTGCTTCCTGAGGAATAATCCAAGTGAGCTTGGAATGCCAATTGATGGTGAGAGTGAAGATGAAACATGATTATTTCAAACCGATTCGTGCATCATAACTTTTCTCTTGATTTATCCTCATGAAATGCATGTTTGTGTATTCCTTTTACAGGCAATTTCGTGGCCCACACACAACTAGTTCTTCATGTGAATACTCCCTCTCATGAAGTGTCTTCAAGGTACAATTATGGCACTATTGAATTCCAAAGCATGTGAAGAATACCACTTCAAATTTCTTGAAAAATGTGGTTGAAAATATTTGAATTCAATGTGAAAGTTAATTACCCACATGATGGTACATCCATGTGGGTTTTGAGGGATTTTCCACTCGATATCACATGGGTTTCCTTCAACAAACCCATGCATGATTGTTTTGATAAACCCACGTGGATGGCCTAAAATGTGAATTATTCTTTCATTGATTTGTTTCACATGTTTATTTTGAAAACAAAGAAGTCTTATGAGCTGCATGTTATATGTAGATGATGTATTCCTGTAATAATCTCTGAAATGTCACATGTGTGTGAATTTCATGTGATAACGATATTAAATCTAAAATGAATGAAAAGGGTAATAATTGGGTTTATTGTAACTTGTTGTGGCTAGTGTATTTATTAAATATCTGTGATAGAAAATTGTTTGAAATAGTTCTCAAAGTTTCTTGCAAATATACAGATCTTCATAACTCAATAACTACTCATATAGTAAACATTTGCTATTCTAAACAAGAGATATTTAATATTTTAACTAAACATAGTGTAACATCCCCGACCTTTCGACTAGCAAAGAGGACGCTACCAAACCATCAAAAACCTCCGGGAACTAGCCCCATGAACATGAATAGGCATATATTGCTGAAATAAAAATCTTAAACATAAAACATACTAAGATGCATAATCCTTCATATACATAGTGAAAGCAAACATACATTCATTCAAGCATACCACATGTTCATTATATTCATTAATCAGTAAATATAAATGCATAGACAAAATAGTTAAGAATACTTATCTTAAACAGAATTCATCCCGCAACCAGCTACGTCGTTGCAATGTTCCACCCAACCATAGGCCAGCGTGCTCATCAATCTCTCAGCAACACTACCACCCCCAAACTGGGCATGATTCCTCAAGGAATAAGGGTCAAAGCAGGCTTACACATAGCCAAGGTACACAAATCAGCCAAACCCCCACAGTAGGGTTTATCAGGCCGTCAAGGAGCTAGGAAAGGCTAAATGCTAAGCCGGTGGCCTCAATGGAGAGCTAAGGACGCCTATACCAGAGTTAACTTGACTTCTAAGACATCCACACACCTGACACCAGGAATCAGTCCTTTCTCTGCTTCACAGTCCCTCAGGCCCCGACTTCCCTTTCCAATACTCTTCAAGGGTTGTGGAGAAGAAAGCCAACAGTCTGACTCTGTCAGAGTGGCTCCAAACACCAGTTTCTCAAGCATGCCCAGCCTCTAATCCTATTCTCAACAGTCCGAAGACCAACCACTACATACTGCAGTAAAACAAACAGTTCACAACTCTATGAAGAAGATGAATACAACAGGGTGCCAACCCCAAACGAAAAGGTGAACTCAGCTCAAGCCAACAAGGCGACTCAGAGTTGTTCTTGGCCCTAGCGTGGCCAAAACAACTCAGCAACAACCCAAAAAGGTACTTGCATACACAGCAACCCAAAAACTAGGGGAAGACAATCCTTGAGTCGTTCTTGGCCCTACCATGGCCAAAATGAATCCCCAACAATCTACGGCAGATACCACTCTGATAAAGGGGAAAACACAGTCAGCACAACGTGAATGAGGCCACAACCAACGATCCATGAAGAAACCACAACAAATCCCAATTCAGGGAAAGAACAACAGCCCCAGTTCCTGACGAAGTAACATGACATTACATAGTCCAGACATAGCCAACAATGTTACAAAACAATGGTCCTTCCTCAACAATGAAGCCACGACACATTTTCACAGTCGACAATGGTGGAGTGAACACTGACTCCCTGCGTGAAGGGAAGGAAGAGCATAACCACAGACCGGCAATAGGTGTGAGAGAGGGAAGGGAAAACCCCGACACAATGGATTGTAATCCATTTTCTCTCTGCTCTATAAGAGGAAAACAAATAGCCCACGATCCGAGAGAGTGGACAGACAGTCAGCATCCCAAATGGTGCATGAGGAGACCACTCCCAGCTCGTGCATGACTGAACCAGCTATGGAGGCACGTGGGGGAAAGCCTACCACCCAACCCTACCCAACATTAACTGCCTCAACTAAAACATGGGTTTAAGGTTTGACACATGGCTTTTCCCCATGGGGCCTAGGTTTAGCAATCCCCCCCCTTATCCTTAGGAATCATGCCATTTTCATTAACGTTGCACCGCCGTAGCTGGATGTAGGTTCATTTTAATTAATGTGCATGTTTACATGATGCCAAAACCATTATGTGCTGGATAGCACGATATACCATCGGCAACGATCCCAATTGCCGAAACATAACACAACCAAATCGATGGTGGGGATTTTTCCTTTAGCTCCACACCACGATTAATTACAATATATACATGATGTACCTTTTAATTCATCTGGGGTAAAAAACGGGGGTATTACAATCCCCTCCCCCTTGGAATAACACCGTCCTCAGTGTTCCAATACATAGGAATACATATACAATTTGCACATCCAAAATTTCAAAATTTTGTAGATCTGTCCCATGTTCAATTATTTACTTTGAACTTTTAGGACCAAGCCCCTCGGCTTCCACGAGCTTCTCCTGTTGGTTCTCAGCTTTCAGCTCATCCCCAAGTCGAGGAACTTTATGGATGATGCCCTCTTTATGTTCCCTCGTTGGGCAGTCCCGGCATAAATGAGGTCCTCCGCATTTCCAACATTTCGTTGGCTCCTTCATCTTTACTGGCTCAATTTCCTTTGAGTCTTCATTCCTGGACCGTTTCTTAACGGATTGCTTGGATGAATGTCCCATCATTGATCCACTTTCCTTGCCTTTACGGATTTCCCCTAGAAGGATTCTTACCTCCTTTTGCAAACCAATAGAGTCTTGCAAAATTTGGTGGTTCATCTCATTTTGCCTTTTCTATATCTTGAGCATCTCTCCAAGATTCGCTTGGGTCCTGGAAATCGTTTGAAGGAGACTTCTAGCCAAATCCAACAACTTTTGGTCAACTACCATGATCAACGTGCACCACTGGATTTCACCTTTTTTCACCTGTGAAATGCATCATTGAAATTCTGTTAGACCAAGCATAATATAGGCATTAATATCAGTCAATTAATTGCCCAATTGGCATGACAGTCCAAGTCTCATCAAGGAGACTTTCATATTTTTCATGCCTTCCCAACAGGCACATGAGCTCATTCATGTCCATTCTTGGGCAGGGAATTAACTATCCCGGCATTCATACTTATTTTAAGCAAATAGACACGTTCTATTTTCAGCCATACATGCATTCAGCAATCTTTTGTTTTCACAATGCATAAGTATAATAAAAAAGGAAAGAGAGATCAGCAAGAGTTTTTCCCCTCTTTGTCTTGTTCCATCCTGGAACCCACACCACCACTGTGGTTTTCATGCTCTCAGCTTCTTTCACTTCACCGTAATGCTGGACCAATCCCTCTTGGTCATGACACTTAGTGTCTCCGGTCTATTTCAGACCTCTCAACCATGGAGCCTCCCCACATGGTTAGCCTCGACTGCTAGGAACTTCAAAGTCTCACTAGCACCTTTTTCATTATTGCTCATTCTAAGCTCTTCAGGATAGTCACATGTCCACATGCACCCCTATGATGCTCTCATAGTCCTCGCTTCCAGCGATACCTATATTCAAACATTGAATAAATTCACATGTTTAGTTTATTCTCATCGGTTTTTATCTCTTAAACAAGAGCTTAAAACATTATAACCAAATCATATGCACATGTATATTCATAAGAAATAATTGCAAAATAATCCAATACTTATCTGTATTGTGCGTTTCCTTGTTGGTCCACAGGATCCTGCTTCTCTTTGCAAGCCTTGGGATCGCCTATGGACTTGGATGTTAGGCCAGCATGTAGGCTGCTTCACAACATCCTTTTATATATATATCAGGCACAGTCAAGCCAACCTACAGTTGGGTTTATCAGACCGTCCAGCCAAGCCAATATACAATTGGGTTTATTAGGCCGCAGGCAATCAAGCCAATACATTACTGGGTTTATCAGGCTACTTAGCCAAGTCAGCTACTAGTTGGGTTTATTAGATTGGGGTAGTCAAGCCAACATTGTAACATTTCCACAATTTCCACAACATCAAATAATTACACAGTCAAGCCAACATTCAGTTGGGCTTATTAGACTGTCAACAAATCACCTACACTTATATCAATAATACACTTATATCAACAATGCACTTATATCAACAACTAATCATCCAAGCCAACACAGTTGGGTTTATTAGGCCATCAACAATAACACATGCACTTATATCAACAGTAAACGACCATTTCCAGGTCCAGGATCTACTATGGATCCCCAGGAATATAATAGCCCAACATCTCCTTCCAGTACATCTTCATGCCGACTGGGAAGGAAACTTTATCATTACCATTTCCAAGTTTCATTTCCAGCAGTGAGCTCTAATTCCACTACCCCATATCACAAAAGAGACCACCCCCTTCTCTGCTCTTCAGTCCCTCGGGAATGTCTCCTTCTCCGTTCTCTTCAGTAGGATGTAGGATGAGCCCAATCCATTGTCCATTTAGAGTGCAACACCAGACTGCATCTGTTTAGCCTGTCAATACAAGAAATATAAGCAACTCATCAGCATTATTGCTCTAAAACTGTAATCATATTTCATATCATTCACCATCAAGTATTGAGACACCAGGAGCGTGTCCACCCCCTAGGGTGTAATCAATATTGAAAACCCTTTCATGATCCGACATCGGGAAAGTGTGCACCCCTTTTCGATGTGTGCCATGTAGGCCGTATTCATACTCAAGCAATCTTCCATAATGGAAATAAATCAAAACATGCTCTACATATTGAGTTTAACAACAGGCATATTCTTAGCTAGGGTCACAGAACATTTATCCATTTGCCGAGGCAGTATTCCTTCATTAAGGAGGAATGGGGGCTCCCTTCTCTGAGTTGACAGTCCCTCGGTTTGCCATCCCAACTCCTCTTTTCATTTTGTATCCACACATGTCTTACTGACATAATCTATACCATCTCACTCATGTTGCTTACCAAACATGTAGTGCAGATGAGACATTTCAAAAATGTCCAATGGAGTTTCACTCGAAACCCATTTCCAAGATAAGGGAAAACCTCCCCATGAAGTTTGGCTCCTGCGGGCCATCACACATTATCTTCCTGCAGTGTGTACCCCTAGCACATTCATCAAGTAGCCAAATAGTCAATCATTACCCGATAATACAATCCAAATTTGATTGTTCCAGAACAAAAAAATGACACTAGTAATTCAATCCGATAAGAATTTGTAACTTTGTCTACTACAGAAATTGATTTGCTTGGAAATGAGGTGATCCCTCATTTGTGGTCTCTTGTAAGCAGCACCACTATTCCCATTATACTTTATGCTTACTAGCATCCCATGAACATCCCCTTACAATGCGTCCCCTTGACACAATTCTATGCAAGCCAGTAGTGATTAGTAGTGGTCAGCAATTTCTCAAATCCGAAATTCACAAATTCAAATTTGACAACTCATTATGCATACAACTATTTTCGCAGCCATGAGGCTCTTCCCATGAGGTTTGGATCTTTCACATGGCAGATTCCGGTCTTTGTCATGGTCTTACCCTCATTGCCATGCCCCAAACAATCTACCGGAAATCTGAACTTCAATCAGCCAAACACTTAGTAAATCTTGATGCATATAACCTTTTTATTGCTGTAACAATCACTGAAGCATTTTCATAATTTATAAAATTCACATATTTCCAGCTGTTAATCACATCAATATTACCAAAACTCATTTACTTCATGCAATCATTATCATACTTTAAATTACAGGGTACAGTCACATCATTTATGCAATTTAAATGAAATGTTTAGATACTCCTTACTTCCCAAGCGTATCGTTTGTACCACCTTGCCCTTCCATAGAGCATTTCCAGCAGCCAATTGATCATGACTACCCTCTTCATGCACTTACTATCCTGCATTCATAACAACTCTTGAAATGGTTCCGGAATTATCATCAATTCATCATTTTAGCCATTAGTTATTCATAATAACACATGCACTATCTCTATGCATTCATGCATTGCATCACAACATTTGCACCCATACTTATGTATGCATATCTACAACATTTACTCATGCTTTTCATATGCATCCATTCAATGCATAACTACAAGATTTATAAAATATTTTAATGCATATCCACTCAATGCTACCTTGCATTGATTCAGGAATACCTATGCATTCAAACATACCATGCATGGCCTAACCATGCCTACTTCATATAGGATGCATTACTATAATCAAGATCATCAGTGCTTACTTTTCTTGGGCTACTAAGCTCATAACAACATAATACAGGAATAACATATTTCTATATGAATGCAGTACAAAATTCAAATACCCACATGGTATGAGACCTCTTGCTTTTACCGCTCCATGCAATTGTCATAATTAAACTCTTACCTTCATGGGTTCTACGTACACCCTTGACATTACTAGTTTGGTTGGTCCTTTGCAGGAGTTTGCAGAATTTGCTCACCAACTTTTGATTCTGGACTCGTTGCCTTATCCCTTTCTCCATATGGTTGCTAGTCACATTCGTCAGCATCAACAACATATTCAACCATGTCCATGTTGTCGTTGGTTTTTCCACTAATGCCAACATCAATGCAATAATCATCATTAGTGGCTCATTATAAATGTATAATTCTCACTATTCTTATCAACATGTAATATCTTATGCATGCAAGGCATATCCTCATACATTTCATGTATAAAACTTGTAATCATAGTTAGCAAGACAGGGTTTAAGGAAATTTCCCTTTTCAAGCCCCTCATCTTTGCATGGAACTCCTCTTCCACACAACAGCTGGTTTGACTTCATGGTCTTGCTACCTCTAGGCATGCAATCCTCGGTTAATCGTCCTTATTGACAGCAGCACATTTCTTTTTCAAGCTATTACTTTGCTAATTCGCATTCGTATTCTGGTGGCTCTCCCTTGTTCTCTACTGGATAAGCTTTCCAACGCCTATCCACATGCTTCATTCTGACCTTGGGTGTGAAAACCACATTGTTTCAAAAATGATGGCAAAACACACCACTGAATTTTGGTCTGAATTGCCAACTTCAACCACCTAGAATTCTTCTTCCTTTTCAGCCCTGGAACTGCTGAAAAATCCATTGAAAAACAGTTGAAAACTGCTTGAAAAATCCACTTCGAAAAACCCAAATTTCCTTGTATAGGATCGGGTCTCATCCCAACTAATTTTCCGATGTTTCGACGGTCAAAACCACTAATTTTCCCTACTGCTCATCGACAGTCTGTTCATCTATCTTTCTCCGGCGTATCGGACCTGTAGTGGTATAAGATTTCGAATTTCATTGGCGAGTTGTTCTTCTATTTCCTTCCACCGTAATCATCTAACCTTCCAAACTAAATCGACGATGAAGCCAACTCATGCGCTGCATCGGTGGTTGGGTGCTTTGTGCATCGGGTGGCTAGTTATCTTGGATTCCACAATGGCGAGCTCCCAATCGACTAAACATTTTCGACTTCCATCGACACTCAAGATTCCTAATTTCTCTCGAGTCATCGGTGGACTCATTTAGAAAAATCAATTCTCTTTTTCTCCTTCCTGTGACACTCCGTCGGCTGTTTCCTCATCTATTTCCCGCTGACACTGCGGCTACTCCCTCAGCTAGTCATCAGAGCTTCATCAGACTAAGTTCCTCGATGGGCCGAGGGTCTGATACTTAGAATGAACTTATTTTCCTTGCCACTTGGCGGCTCTTTCATCAGCTAAATTCATCCGATGGCGACGACGTTTCAACGGTTCCCGCATCTAATTTTCGCCGATCCGCTCAACTAGTCCTCGTCGACGCCAAAAGTCCATATCGGGTGTTTCTTCGACTAAGTTGGGCCGATGTTTCGGTGGCCTTCAGTTGATCTCTGCCAAAACTACGGCTCCTGCATCCACTAAGCTTCACCGACGGCCGACGATTCCCATACTTAGAATTTTTTTCCGAATTTTCTTCTTTAACCTTCTTTCCGTCGCCTCATCGACTCAAACATCTTCTATTTCTTGCCGAAGTATAGCTGTCGGAACGATTACCTACTGTGGCATCATCGGTCGGGGGCTCTATCCGTCAGAAGGATAGTCCACTAGCCAGCTGCAACGGCGGATGCACGATCAAGTAGACTTTTTCAATGTTCATTGGCAGTCCGATCTTCTAACATTCTCTGATGTTTTCTTCACTTAGGAAAATTTTTGCAAACTTTCCTTCTTTGTCTTTCGCTGCGTTAGCTGTCAGAGCAACTATCTGTCAGGTGGATAGTCCATTAAATAGCCGCAATGGTGGGTGCATCATCTACTAGTTCTTGCCGATGTTCATCAACGATCAATACCACTAACTTCCGCTGATCGCCGATGATTTTCTCGCCTTAGAAAATTTTCAAAAATTTTCACCCTGCCGTCGCTGTCGGTGCTTCAACCAACTATCATCTTCTTTTTTCCGCCGATGTTTCGGCGCCTCAAACTACTAATTTTCGGTGATCTTTCACCTTTTTCCTGCCGCCGTCATCTATTCATCGGCGATGAGAGCATCTAACTTCTGTCGATTTCCGATGGTCTGATTTAGAAATTTTTTTTCCAAATTTTTTTCTCTCCTTTATCTTTTCTCCGCATCGGCTCTCCCTTCCTCTAGCATTCGCCGATCGCCGATGTTCGATACCGGAGGACCTTCAGACTAATCGAGTCGGCGTTTCGGCGGTCTTCAGCTGATCTCCGCCAAAACTGTGGCTCCCCCATCCTCTAACATTCACCGACGGCTGACGAGCTCATAGAGGAATTTCGCAATTTTCTTCCTACTAGCTTCCGTTGGGTGAGCTTCAGACTAGCTCTTCCGTTGCATCGAAAGAACTTCTCACTAAGTTTTTTGATGAGCCGACAAATTTGGCACTTAGAAAATTTTTGTGAATTTTCCGGTCACAATTTTCTGATCTCTGCTGGGCAGAAGGCAACCTGCCTCTGCTATCTGATCTTTCATGGCCCATTCAGGCCCATGCTGCAACCTTAGCTCTGATACCATACTGTAACATCCCCGACCCTCCGACCGGCGAAGAGGACGCTACCAAACCATAAAAAACCTCTGGGAAACTAGCCACATGAACATGAACATGAATATATTGCTGAAATAAAAAGCTTAAACATAAAACATACTAAGATGCATAATCCTTCATATACATAGTGGAAGCAAACATACATTCATTCAAGCATACCACATGTTCATTATATTCATTAATCAGTAAATATAAATGCAGAGACAAAATAGTCAGGAATACTTATCTTAAACAGAATTCGTCTTGCAACCAGCTACATCGCTGCAATGTTCCACCCAACCATAGGCCATCGTGCTCATCAATCTCTCAACAACACTTCCACCCCTGAGCTGGGCATGATTCCTCAAGGAATAAGGGTCAAAGCAGGCTTACACATAGCCAAGGTACACAAATCAGCCAAGCCCCCACAGTAGGGTTTATTAGGCCGTCAAGGAGATAGGAAAGGCTAAATGTTAAGTTGGTGGCCTCAATGGAGAGCTAAGGACACCTATACTAGATTTAACCTGACTCTTAAGACATCCACACAGCTGACACCAGGAATCAGTCCTTTCTCTGCTTCACAGTCCCTTAGGCCCCAACTTCCCTTTCCAATACTCTTCAGGGGTTGTGGAGAAGAAAGCCAATAGTTTGACTCTGTCAGAGTGGCTCCAAAAACCAGTTTCTCAAGCATACCCAGCCTCTAATCCTACTCTCAATAGTCCGAAGACCAATCACTGCATACTACAGTAAAAAAAATAGTTCACAGCTCTGTGAAGAAGATGAAGACAACAGGGTGCCAACCCCAAACGAAAAGGTGAACTTAGCTCAAGCCAACAAGGCGACTCAGAGTTATTCTTGGCCCTAGCGTGGCCAAAACAACTCAGCAGCAACCCAAAAAGGTACTTGCATACATAGCAACCCAAAAAATAGGGGAAGACAATCCTTGAGTTGTTCTTGGCCCTATCATGGCCAAAACAACTCCCCAACAATTTGCGGCAGATACCACTCTGATAAAGGGGAAAACACAGTCAACACAACGTGAATGAGGCAACAACCAATGATCCATGAAGAAACCACACCAAATCCCAATTCAGGGGAAGAACAGCAGCCCCGGTTCTCGATGAAGTAACAGGACATTACACAGTCCAGACACAGCCAGCAACGTTACAAAATAATGGTCCTTCATCAACAATGAAGCCACGACACATTTTCACAGTCGACAATGGTGGAGTGAACATCGACTCCCTGCGTGAAGGGAAGGAAGAACATAACCACAGACAGGAAATCGGTGTGAGAGAGGGAAGGGCGAACCCCCACACAATGGATTGTAGTCCATTTTATCTCCACTCTATAAGAGGAAAATGAACAGCCCACGATCCGAGAGAGTGGACAGACGGTCAGCATTCCAAACGGTGCATGAGGAGACCACTCCTAGCTCATGCATGACTGAACCAGCTGTGGAGGTGCGTGGGGGCAAGCCTGCCACCCACCCCTACCCAGCATTAACTTCCTCAACTAAAACAAGGGTTTAAGCTTTGACACATGGCTTTTCCCCATGGGGCCCAGGTTTAGCAATCCCCCCCCTTATCCTTATTAATCATGCCCTTTTCATTAACGTTGCACCGCCGTAGTTAGCTGTAGGTTCATTTTAATTAATGTGCATGTTTACATGATTCCAAAACCATTATGTGCCGGATAGCACGATATACCATCGGCAACGATCCCAATTTCCGAAACATAACATAACCAAATCGATGGTGGGGATTTTTCCTTTAGCTCCACACCACGATTAATTACAATATATACATCATGTACCTTTTAATGCATCCGGGGTCAAAACCGGGGGTATTACACATAGTCTATAAGGTGTTGACATATCATCTCTAAGAATCCTGAATTGAACAAGGTAAATGGATGATTTGTGTTTCTCTAAACTTTCCCTTTAACAAAAGGATGAAGAATTAACTCATGAAATTGACAATACATAAAACTAACAAAAAATGTGATCAAGAATACATATGCAAGTGACAAGTTTTTTGGTCATTGTTAATCTTATAAATTCTAGAATATAATAGAACTAGATGATGCAACAAGGATTTTTTTGTGATTATGAAGATTGCAATCCAAACTTTGTTGTAGGTTCTTTCATGTGAATTGAGAGAAACATAGAGTGGAAAGAATATGATAAGAATAAACGTTTTGTATTGAAGTAATCCAGATGATACATAGTGATTTACTTTGTTCCCTTGGTTATAGTATTGTCCCTCTCAAACATATGTTCTAAGGGAATTTCTCCACCATCCTTCTTATCCCTACCACCATCACCTTCTTTCTTCTAAATCCCCCTTCTACCTTGGTCCCATCATTTTTATAACCTTCTTGATTGTCTCCATCCTCCCTAAAACCCATATCTTCTCTTCAAAGCTCAAGTTGATACACTAATATGAAATTTTCAGGTATATATATACGAATGATTAACAGAAAAATCATATACAATATCGGTTGAGAAAAAATATAGTAAATGCACTTGCAAACTAAGGATTTATACAGCTAAAATTCTATGGAAAATCGAATATATCACCACCCATCCATTAACACACCTATACAATAACATGTACAATAATACATATACCTTACATAGAAACTAAACTAAAATATTTCAATAACCAAACATGGATGAAAAAAATGACCATAATTTCTTAGAGCTAAGCATACAACTCTCTCCATTTAAAAATATCATTTAATTAATAGAACCATCTCCAAGGTTTTTAAGGAAATCCATATAACCAATATTGACATATGATAAGAAATTCATCCATTCATTGGGAATTTACATACCTATTGGTTTACTATCTCCTCTATATGGATTTGTTTTTTCCTTTTGAGGTGTATTTCATGGTTAATCTTCGTAGTAAAATCCTATCAGTGCATGTTCAATTTTTCATCGAACACAGAGTCCTTATTCTAAAAAACGATTAAATTTCTTGAAGAAGATTAAAAAGAAGAATGAGGATTATATTTGTCATTAGTAGGGCTATTTATTTTCTCTATTGAACAAGAATTGTCCAATGATATCTTGTTAGCACATACATAATCAGATTCAACTAGGCCTTGTTTGGCTCATCATAGGGTCTTAGTAATTTTATTTTAGGGAGGCCATCCTTGGATTATTTTAGAGTTCAAATTCACACCCATATTTATTAATTACATGATAAAGACTATTAGGTTATATTTAATCAAATGTAATCACAATGTGCAAAAATTTCAACATTGACTTCTTTCATTGGTCACCAAGAGAGCTTCACATCAACAAAGTCTTGCATTGGAATGAATTATTTTGATGTTTTAGAAAATACAATGGCCATATCCTATTTTGATTAGAACAAGATTTATAATGACCTAATAGAAAAGGCTCGCCATTGATCTGATACATTTCTAGTGGTATATCACATGCCTAGTTTCAAGCCTCAGTTATTGAGAATGAACTTTCACAAGATGAGCACTAGTTTTAGAGAAGCAATTTGGTGGAAGGGGTTCAAGGTTTAAAAATTGCCATTAATTGCATCAGATACTTCTAATGAAATATCATTTCCCCATTTTTATATGGATTCCTTACTTATAACTATCACAAGTTTCCAAACTAATTTGAAGGGTGTTGTTATAACAATATTTAACACCCTTTATGTCAACGATTAGAAGTAAACACTAAGTCTATCCTCAACATGAAGATTGAGTTATGACATTAAATCAAAACCATTGTTTCATGTTTGGTCGCTACCTTTCCTCAAATAAAGGAGTGAATTATTACTTATCATGCCCTAAAGAGGTAACGACAGTGACCAGGTTGCTAAATTCAAGCTATGAATATTCATTAGCTTAAAGTGACAAAAAATACATGGGAAAGTGTATTGAAGGTGTGGAAAGTTTTATAAAACATGAAAAGCTTAAACTATGGAGATAAATTAAAATGAAAAGTATCAAAATATCAACTAATTGGGAATTCTCATACCACATTGATCTTCTTACCTTGTCCACCCAAATCTAAATCTATATGAGAAGCATTTGGGGTAGGACTTGGGAGCACAATTTGGAGAGTAAAGAGATGCAATAATGTTGGAGGAATTCCGAGAGTTTTCATTCACTTGAAAAATTTGGTGATCATATATAAGAGTGAGGGAGAGAGAACCTGTATCTTATTGGAGGTCAATACCCCAACCAATGAGGATGTGAGTATTGTTTTCCCTCTTGATTCAATACAAGTAAATTCAATTCCCCCCCAAATGACTTGTTTTTGTTCTGGTAATGAATAAGATCTTAATTGATATGCATTTTATGAGTTATTTTCTCAAGGAATGAGAAGGATATTTCATTTGATTATGTTCAGGTGATTTTGAGAGCACTTGGAGCAATAAGAAACCAAGGATCAAAGGGCCAAAGCTCATAAAATGGTGATGCTACAACAGGTATTCCTTTTCCTACTTCCCTTGGATTAAAACTCTTGGAACACAATCAATATATCTTAGGGAAAATGAATAGTTGTTTGCTTGTACCCATGTTAGTGGCCCCTGCCAAAATATTGGGATATTTGAGCTCTTGTTTGTAGCATTGCATTGAAATATCCTCACAACAAAATTGGTGACCATACTAGGGAAGAATTCTTTCTAGATTTTACTCTTACAAATTTGGTGCTTATGCTTATTTTTTTCAGTGTTCCATTGCTTTAAGTCTTTTCATACATCATAGGGGATCAATCAAGAGGAATTTGGGACAAAAATTAGCGTTGTTTTGAAAAAAAAAGTACCTCTGTTTTGACAAAAAAATTACCTCTTCACCCAAAGCGTCATGCTTCTTTTGCCAATAGAAGTTACCATAAACTTATGGTCACTAGTTTAGGCCTCATACGTGCACTCAGAAGATCTTAGTCTCCCTTATTAGTCTAACATAAGAGACCCAAGTGATTTGAGACATCCTTTTAACCTAAGATTCGTTTTTTCTCATATTTTGTGTGTGTTTTTGGTTTGAATAGGTAGGTCTTTACCTACAAGTCATCATAAACTTGTATCATTGCTTAATTATGAAATCTCTTTGAATATTTTTGTGGCACAATATCATTTGTGACACTTACTTGCATATTGCTTGTTCATGAGATAAACTGTTTGCAATTAAGTAAAAAACCCTTGTTTATAGATCTTTTATCCATGATTTATTATATTAGTACTATGATTTCTGCATTGGAAAATTCATTTTGGTTCATAATCTTCAAATTTTAAAAATGGGATCTCCAAAAAATGGAAGAAATTTTGAAGTGATTACATTATTTCTTAGTTTTGGAAATGTCATTTTGGATTTTAGATTAGTTTTTCTTTGAAGAAATCGTTGCTCAAATCCTTGATTTTTCCAAAATTGTAAAGGGTTTCATCTTCCTTAAAGTCTTAGTGTCGATAGTTTTTAAATTAAAGGAAATAGTTTAGAGTTGTGTTGCATTACTTACTCTAGAACTTTCCTTATCGGTTGAAACATCATTGAAACATTTTTGGAAGTGTTGAATGTTTCTTTGATTTGAATATGTTACACATTTATTTATCAATTGAAACATCAATTTCAACTTTGTGAAGTGTTGCATGTGTTTTTTTTGAAAAGAAGAGCGAATTCCTCTTAACTCATCATAGATTAGATGATTCTTTGGAAAAAAGATTATAAAGTTGTTTTGCTTTGGAAATTTCTTTATCATTGGAAACATGGCTTAAGTTGTTTAAACATAACATATTGCATACTTGGAAAAATAATGAGAAACCTCTCACTTTACCATAAAGTAGGGAATTCGTAGAAAAAAAAAAGTGTACTTTATGAGAATTCATGCATTGATTGGTTCCACAGTTTGAGTCACACAACATCATATCAATTTCTCTCCATACCTTTTTGAGACTAAGCAAATTAACTAAATTTAAAATTTACCGAGTCTCAATTTTGACCTAAACCAACAAGCATAATAAAGGGCCTTGGTTCAAAATCAGAGGGTAAAAATCTCCAAGACCACCAAATTTCGAAACTAGGACTTATTACATAGAGGAAATCCATTAGTAGTAAGGAGTGATTGTCAAGAAAGAATGTCTTACACATGTCAAGCACAAGGTCAAGAGGGGAAAGCAAAGTGGTATCCCCCCTTTGTTTGTTTATTGAGATTCAAGTGTATACAAGGTTTTCATTAAAGTGAGAATTCCTTGGGTTGACATCAATTTTGCTAGAATTTTGTAACGAGGACATAAGTATTGTATTCCTTTCCCATACACCTTCTCTTAACTGTCGATTGTTTTGTCTGGTCACTAATTGTGAAGTGGTAACCTTAGTTCCTATTCCTAGGAAAACACATGGATGGTTGCAAGTGGGAAATTCTTGTGGTACCTGATGCAAAAGTGGAATATCCATTAATTCATTTCCTTTGGAGGGTATTCGTTGAAGGTAAGTGCTTGCACCCCTATTGATTGTTGCATGAAAATTAGCATAAATGTTTCTTTCACACCTTTGTTTAGTAGTTGTTAAGTCTTAACATCCATTAGTAGTTGTTATTTCAAAAGGTCACCTAATTTGACTTTTTACTTACTTCGTTTTTTGGAAAAGTTTCTTGTTTGCTTAATTTTTAAGACATTTTTAGTTGCGTGAAATTTTGAATTTTTTTTAATCTAGTTGGCCCTAAATTTATTTCATTTATCTTTTATATTATCATAAACAAGTATTTAAACACTATTTCAAAGTGCCTAACCTCCTGATATGCCATTCAAGGTAGAAATGAGGTGAATCACCAAAATTTGTTGGCCCCACCACTTTGTAGCGATGGATATAAGAATCAAACCATAGTGACTTAGAAAAAGAACCATCTACTGACTTAAGATGAATATTATTGGAGAAGAGCATTGTCAAAATAAATATTAACGTCCATCATCATATCACAAATTTTCTCCTTTTGACATTGAAACCTTAAGAGATTGATCAACTACTCATGATAATCCACCTTTGATAGATCTTACCGATCCAATTGTACTTTATATAAGTTAGTCACCAAGATATATTCCTTCTTTTTTAGAAAGTGAAAGAAATATGCAACACACACCATTCGATACTATGATTTTGTTGGGATCTCCCAGATCCACACCCACCTAGCCACAAATGGATGCTAGAGATCATATATCCTTCACCTCGACTAGTGTGCCACATAATCCAAACAACATCCTTGCCAGAATGCCATCAACAAATGTACCAATCCCATTAATGAATGTACCCATACCTACCATGAATTTGAATAGCACTTCATTCTTGGTTGGTACAATTACAATTTCCAATCCTAGAAATAAGTCTACTTTATCATGAAGTATCCCTACTGGTGGGTTTGGTATACGAAACATGGATTTTCCCTAAGGTTGGGTTGGTCAGTCCAAGACAATACACACAGGAGGGTATCAAAATCTTCTCAGTATTCCCAACAATTGGCTAGGTTAAGGTTTTAGGAGAAAAACTTTACAATGGAATGTTAATATTCCTAGCGGAAGCACCGAACCTTGGAATATGAACATCGTTGGAGTTATCCTCCACATATGGAAAATAATGTATGGGGGTCATCCTCCACTCATATTGGTACAATGCATGGGCCCAACCAACGCTTCACAATGTTTACCATGTCATGGGGAAATAACCCATCCATCAACCACATTCTGTAATGGAGTTACCTCTGTTTTTGGGAAGTAACCAATATTCTTGGGGCTATTCTCCACAAGGGGGTAATGCATCTTGGAATTCCAATCAGTTCCAAGAAAAAAATCCCAATCCATGGGGGCATCAAGATCCACCCATGCAACAAGCATTTGTGCCAGTGCCGATGAGATCACCATTTCTAACCACTTTGAATCTTCTGAATTTATCCCAGTTGGCGAATGATCCTAATCTACATATGAATGGGTGTCACATAATACACACCAAAATTCCATCATATATAAAAAAATTTTCATTGCTACTTCTACAGGTGCTGGTGAAATTAAATCAACAGGACCTGGTATTGGATCTACGATGGTGCCCCTGGCACTAATGCGACCGATAAACTAGCTATTGAACAAGGAAGGATGCATAACTTGATCTACTACATAAACTCGTTCTATTACTAGGGACGTAGATACTGGAACAAGATCTTTAATGAATGGTTTTGGTACCCAAATATGATGAACGAGAGATGACCCAACTACACACGCGATGACATTCAATCTATAGTGTGTATCTAACTCCTTGACTAATCATGGTGTTAGGTTGTGTCTCGTTGCGTCTCTTTTAGTGAACCCTCATGAGAAGCACAAAAAATGGTACATCGAGCAACCTTGGAATACTTTCATGAATTTTTCTTCATTACCCATGGTATTCTTGTGATGCAAATAAGATCGACATGAATGGTCAGGTTTCTGAATCAAAGTGCATGGAAGAAACAAGTGAACACCCACACAAAGAACAACACAAAGAAATGCCAAGGATTATGGATTCTATTACTTTAGAAATGGAAATTACATAGACAAATGCACTAAGAGCCAATGATCTCTTAATCAAAGCGACTATTACATACACTATTCAAGTTATCTCTGGTACTGGGAACAATAACCATTTCTATCATACAATCTCCTATTTATAGCCTTCATGGTTTGGTCAAATCTTCTTCCAGAAGTTCCTCAAGGGTTCCAGGCAATTCACATCTTTCTCAGATATCGCCTACAACTACTTCACCTCTTCACACCACATGGCCTGCTTCAACTACCACCATAAATCCATATTTATTTCTACAACTACCTCTGCTACGACGCTGCTACTATTAAACTTGTTGACTTACCAATCTGTCAGTTGACGATTGACTACTTTGTTGATTCTGACTATTTTCCTCTGACACTTACTTGTTGGTTCATCCCTTTCAACTTATCTTTACCTCAAATGATTCCTCTTTAAGTCGACTCTTCGACATTCTTATCTTCGAATTTACTTGTCAGGGTTTGGGATGCCCCTGCATCATCCTCCCTCGGTTTAAAGAAACCCGACTACTCCATTAGTTGGCTAAGATCCTCTTCTGAAATCCACGTCGCTTCCTCAATTTCTTTTCCTTCCCCTCGAACTAGGTATTATTTTCTCTTGGCGCCTCATGTCCAACAGATGACAAGCTCCTCTAAAACTTCCAAAATTTGTTCTTCTTGTCGACTTGGCATTTTCCCTTGCCATCCGATAGTCGATTCTTACCTACGGGTTGATCCTTCCTCATACCTTTATAATTCGATAATGTTGAACATTGATGAAATGCTCAATTCTTCTGGTAGCTCCAACACATAAGCATTGTTAGATATTTTCTTAAGAATCCCGCAAGGACCAATTTTCTTCAATTTTAATGTGTTATATGTTCCCCTTGGGAACCTTTCCTTCAGGATATGGGTGTATACTAAGGCACCTTCTGCAAATGACTAAAGTAGTCTCCATCGGCCAACTCTCAGTTTATATGCTGCATTGATTCTTTCCAATCATCTCCTCACCTGCTCCCGTACGTACTTCATATGCTCTACAAATGATTCAATGTATTCATTTTTCTACATTTTCGTCAACAACTTTGTCAAGTCAACCACTCCATGTGGGGTTATCCATTGCACAATTTGGAATGGAATCATTCCCATCGACCGATTCACTGATTTATTATACACAAACTATGCTTGCATCAACACAGTTTCCCATTGTTTTGGTTGGTCAGATGTCAAACATCTCAACAAATTTCCCAAACTTCTGTTTACAACCTCTATCTGTCCTTCGGCCTGCAAATGATATGCAGAACTAAATTGTAGTTTGGTGTCTAGTTTCTTCCACAAGGTACTCCAGAAATGACCCATGAATTTAGTATCTCTATCCTAAGTAATATTCTTTGGCAATCCATGTAGCCTTACAACTTCCTTGAAAAATAAAAGAAAAATATTCGTGGCATCATTTGTCTTCTAACATGGAATGAAATGTGACATTTTTTAAAACCTGTGGACTACCATGAATATGGATTCATTACCCTTCTGTGTATTTGGAAATACCAATAGAAAATCCATACTAAGGTGTTCCCATGGAACCGTCGGCACTGAAAATGGAGTATATAATCCTGCATTCCAACTTCTTCCCTTAGCGTGTTGGCATACTCTACATTATCGAACCCACTTTTGTACATCCAACGAGAGTCTTAACTAGTAATATCTTTCATTAACCGATGCTATGGTTTTATCGACACCAAATTGTCTTTCTAGTCCTCTATTGTGTAATGATTTAATCAAATTCCCTCTCATTGACACTCGGTGAATACATAAATGATGCCCCTTGAAAAAATATCCTTCTTGAATGAAGTAGTCCAAATACGTGGGGTTTCCTTCCATGCATCCTTAAAGGCTTTGTCGGTTTCATATTTTGTCTTCATTGATTCTAGTCCCTTTTCTGAACATTCGAGGTGTTCAACAATGTCATCCTTCGACTTAACACATAGAAAACCTTGTTCGACTTACTTGACTTGTTCTTTATCACAAAAGTATAACTTTATAGGAATTATACCTTGGTCTAAATTTTCAAACACCTCATATCCTAATGATCAGTATATAACATAAAATCCTTCGACAGTAGATGGTGTCTCCACTTATTCAGTTCCTAAACAACGACATAAAACTCTTGGTCATAGACCGAGTTTTCCATTTGGATTCATCCAATTTCTCACTAAAGGACACAATTGGTCGGCCTTCTTGGCTCAAAATTTCTCCAATGGCTACTCCACTTGCATAACAGTCGACTTGAAATTCCTTCTAAAAATTAAGGAGATCTAGTATTGCTCTCTCTGTCACCTTCTACTTCAATTTCTAGAAAGATTGTCAAACAGATTCTATCCACTTGAATTCACCCTTCTTCATGCATGTCATCAACAATGCACATATCCAACTAAAATGATTGATGAACTTCCGTAGAAACTAGAAAGTCCATGAAAACTTAAGACTTCCATCGAATCAGTCTACCCCAACCATTCCGATATAACTTTAACCTTGTCTAGGTCCATCGACAACCCTTGTCGAGAGACCAAAAATCCAAGATATATTAACTTTTCTTTCGTAAAAGAGAACTTATTTATTTTCACCAACAATTTCTCCTCCTGTATTTATTACGGCACTTGTCGAAGGTGCGCCAAATGATCTGTCTTGTTTCGACTGAAAATCAATATATCGTCGAGGTAGACTTAGATGAATTTTCCCAAGTATGGATCCAGTACGTCGTCCATCAACCTCATGAATGTACTGGGTGCGTTTTTCAATCTAAACTTCATAACCAACCATTCGTATATCCCTTCCTTCATCTTGAAGGCTATCTTCCATTCATCACCTTCTTGGATTATGATATGATGATAGCCACTCTTTAAGTCGATCTTGGTGAAGTATCTAGCTTCACTTAAACAATTGATCAGGTCATCAATCCTTGATAATGGAAACTTGTACTTAATAGTAATATTGTTGATAGCCCTTGAATCGGTGCACATACTCCTCTCTCCTCCCTTCTTTGGTGCAAGTACAACTGGTACTGCACATGGGCTAAAAATTTCCTTGATTATCCCTTTGTCCAATGACTCCTAGAATTGTCTACTCATCTTAGCATTTTTTGTTGGTGTCATTCTATGCCATGCCTTATTTGGAAGACTCGACCCAGGATCACGTTGATCTGATGTGATAGACTCCTCTTCATTGGCAATCTCGTCGGTAGGTCATCAACCAATATGTCTCGGAATTCCTTCAATACTTCTTTGAATTCATCAAGACATATTTCGTTGACCGCTCCATACTAATACCTTTTGGTATGATGGAAAATCAACATCCTTTCTTCTTCTCTTCTTTAAATAATTCCTTAGTCAAACACATCAACACCCTTTTCTCCTAGTAATTGTTTTTACTTTTCCCGTTGCTTTCATGCTCATTTTCCTGGAGTGGAACCAACTTTCGTCAAACAAAACTCTTCCACACCGTAACTTTATTGGCGTGACCATTGTAAATCATATTTCAATCATACTGCCACTATCGTCCTAACAATAGGTGGAAAGCATCCATTGGGATCACATCACACAACACACTATCTTTTAGTCAAACGATATTAAAATTTATCAGGCATTATCGTCTCACCGTCACATGGTACCCCTTTTGCAACCACGACATCTTATATGGCTCCGAACGAAGGAAACCCCATGTTAAAAATGTAGAAATTACTCGATGTTTTGGGCTGGATTGTTCAACCCATCTTTAGGAGATACCTTGAAGTTTCTCAACCTAATATTTCAATTTGGTTTTCTTATTAATAATGTTTTTTTAGAATTATTATTGAATTTTGTCTTTATGGGCTCCTATCATTAACAAGATAAAAAATAAAATGATGACATATTAATAATGTTTTTATGGGCCAACATTAATTAGTCTAAATAACATTATTATTATTATAATAATGTTTATAAGGGCCAACATAATTCAATAATTAGGATAAAAAAACATTATTAATAAGAAAACCAAATTGAAATATTAGGTTGAGAAACTTTAAGGTATCTCCTGAAGATGGGATGAACTATCCAGCCCGAAACGTTGAGTAATTTATGCATTTTTAACATAGGGTTTTCTTTGGTTGTAATTATGTCCACCCATGAAAGAACCAATGCGATTATCTTATATGGCCTCAGGTGTGGTCGACACTTCAGACCCAGTTTCTCAATGACTTTCGTTGATACCAAATTCTCTATTCTTCCTCCATCAGCTATTTTCAAACAACACCTGTCGGTGATTTTCAATCTTGTCTAGAAAATATATTTTCATTGCACTGGGTCACGCTCTTCTTGTCAGTTCGATTGGACCAACGCTCATTTGGTTGTGAGGTTTTGAGCTTCTTCTGACTTTTCTTCGTCTTCATTGATTCCGATATTTAAACTCATCTTTAGTTTGGGTTTATCAACTACCACCATATCTCCACACTTATTTCTGCAACTACCTCTGCTACAATGCTACTGCTATTAAATTCATATGTTTTCCATTCCGTCGGTCATCGATTGACTACTTTGTCGAATCTGGATATTTTCCTTCGACACTTTTTGTTTCATCACTTTCGAATTATCTTTACCTTGACCTACTCCTCTTTCATTTGGCCCTTCGACTTTCTTATCTTCGACTTTACTTGTCAGGGTTTGGGATGCCCCTGCATCATCTTGACACATTTTCAATTACCTATATACTATGAAATGGGTATAAAATAATTGAATTCACTTTGGAAAACCACTACTACTCATATATCTAATTACATTCATGAATGGTGGAGGTGTTGACAAATTATTAAAAAAGATATCCTGGATGCTTTCTTAGAAGATTTATTCATAAAATCATTATTCCCTACTCTTGCCAAAGATGTAGCCACGTTAATAGACATGACTGAAGAACAACTCATTCAAAGTTCCCAACATATGCATTTGATATATTCTCAATTAGGTACCCTTTATGATTTAATATCCCATGATGCACAACTTGTATTAGATCCAACTAGGGCACCTTAGGGCTCTCATGAATATCGTGTGATCAGTTCCGTTAATACGCTTGATCAAATTACCCAGCAATTGGGACATATGTATGTTCAAAACCTACAACCTACAGTTGGCTAGGCAAAGCAACAATCCACATATCCTTCCCAAACTTTGGAAATCCTTATAATCCAACCTTCATACCCTAAAGGTAAAAACAAGAAACAAAAGAAAAAGAAAAATGCTAATCCTTGGATGGGAGCCGCACCAAACCTGAACCATTTGACATGAGACACTCAAGAAAGACATAATTTTAAAATTGCTTGCAAATTTTTTCAAGGAGATCATCTGACTCATTAGTTCCCATTTATGGAGGATGTGATGGATTTATAGTTAAATTTAGGGGGGGGGTTGAATCAATATAATGTACTTTTTATTTTTTTACTCATTCATCAAACAATTCATAATAATAAATACAAGTAGACTCAAACCATAGAACACAACATATAATGTGGAAACCCAATCGAGAGAAAACTACAATTATTCTTATATTTATGAATCTTGAGTAGGCACCAACCTACTATTACAATGTTTACAAGCACCAAATTGTTGGAGATACCAATCCCCTTGATAAAGCACCAAATGAACAATATGTAGGCACCAACCTATTAGAGACACCAATATCCTCAACTAAGCCTTAACTCAGTAATATGTAGGCACCAAGCTATTGAAGGAGAAAGTACAGATAATGTTGGCATAATATCTTCATAATCAGCTTCGACTTCTATAACTTTTGTTTCAATGTATTCTTCAGTTTTTATGCTAATTCAACATTTGCACAACTTCAAATTCTAGGTAACTTAAATTTTTGCACAGTCTTCTACACTACTTTCAACTTCTATGATACGCCCAAATTCTGTGCAGCTTCAAATCCTACACAGTCTTTAATTTCCATGTAACTTCAACTTCTGCACAATTTTCAACTTCTACACCGTTTAAGCTTTTTCAACTTCAACTTCAACTTCTTCGCAATCTTTGAATTTTGCGCTACTTCAACTTCTATGTTGCTTCAACATCTGCTTAGCTTCAACTTCTGTGCAACTTCAACTCATGTTTAGCTTTAAATTTTGTGCAACTTTAAATTCTATGTAGCTTTAACTTTCATGCAACTTCAACTTTTGAGTAACTTGCTTCAGCTCCTGTAACACGTCCGATGTATGTGCCATTAGATTTAATACTGCACTACTGCTTAATTCAAGTATTTCATCTACAACAACTTGCTTGTTGCATGCTACACTTTGAAAACACATTTAACTTTTGTACACCAGTTTACCTTCTTGTGCTGTACTACACATATCAACTCTAACTCTTGTTCACCTGTTTAATTTTTTGGAGAATGCAAAACAACCCTGGCTTGTGCGTTGATGTATTGCATGAAAACTTATTTGTCACACTTTTTTCTACCATGTTGTTCTCTGTGTAAGGAAATATTCACTACTATCACACTTTTCTTTGTCGTAATATTCTCTGTGCAAGATAATATTCACTATCGTCACACTCTTGTATGTCTCACACTACTCTACACAAGACAATCTTAACTACTATCACATTGTGCTTTCTCGCACTCTTCTCTATGCAAGTTAATCTTCACTACTGTCACACTTTACTCTGTCACACACTACTTTTCTCAAAACAATATTAACTACTATCGCACTCCGCTCTATCACACTCTTCTCTCTGAAAGGAATTATTAACTATTGTGCATCCACCACATTACCTACATTATTCCTACATATATCTTCTTCCTTAGATTCTACATTGTAACACTTGGAGATTAGCTACTTCCAACATAGTTGTCAAGATTTGTTCTATGCAAGATAGCCTTGATTGATGCACATTCATCATAGTACCTACATTCTTTCTGTTGAGCTCTATTTTACTTAAGACAACCTTGAGTGTTGTGCATCCATCACTGTACCTACATTATTCTCATGCATCCACCACAATTCTTATCATTAGAGGAAATTTGAGGTCTAAAATGGGCCTCATAAGAAAAAGTTCCATCATATAAGAAAATGAGACAACCATAATTTATTAATAAGTTTGAATTCAAGAACCAATAGAATTTTAATAAAATGAGTTAACAATAATGGTTGACTTGACATATTTGTCATAAAAACTACTTTTTTGTTCATATTTTCAACATATCTCTATGTGTTTTTACTCAAATTTCAAGAAGAAGCACTCGTTGGATGCATATTTAAATTACGCATCCAACGAGTATGCACAATGCATACTTTTAACAGAACCTACTGCCCCAAAAACAAGAAATATCTAAAAAAATGTGATGATGTTCGCATCAGACGAGTGCTCCTATTCGAAATTTGAGTAAAACCACATGGACATATGTTGAAAATACGAACACAAAAAATAGTTTCTTTCTTTCTTCCTCCAAAATTAATAAATACTATTTTAACTATTATTTTATTATTTTCCTTAGGAGGCCCATTTTAGACCTCAAATTTCCTCTAATGGTTCTTCCTGTGCATGTCCTTGACTTTGATTTCTTTCTCAAATTCCACATCGTGAAACCCATAAATTTGCCACATGTCATTGTTCTTCATTTTCTATCCATTCTTCTACTTACTACCGTAACCAAATAAGAACCTACAAGAAAACACCCCTTACTCTTCACAATGTGTGCCTCCTCCTCCTTAGAGTTAGAAAGCCTTCGAAAACATCTTCAAGAATCCTCCAAGAAAATCTTCAAGAATCTAGAAAATCCCCAATAAAACTCAAGAAATTATCTTCAAGAAACCCTAGAAAATTAATATTCTCCTTATAGTTGTGCACCTTTTTTAGAGCTCCATAAGTGGATGATTAAATGAAAAAATGAGGAGAGTGCTCTACTTATTTACAGTGTTGTTAAATCACTTTCTGGGCCGAGCTAGCATTGTTCAATATCCTAACAGGGTCAACCTAACATTCTGACAGGGTTGGGTTTACAAATTATTTCATATCTCCTCATTCCTATTGAGTTACAGAGAGTTCCATATTGTGTTGGAAAGGTATTCAAATAATATTTCTAACCATGTAACCTATAGTCCAATTTGATCTAGGTATCTAAAGTAAAAATTCCTTCAAGGATATGGTATCCAAACCGGGCATCCAAAAACAACATTTCCAACGATCTTCATCTTGCAATGCCCCGTTGTCTTTGACATTAATGACAACAATATTTCCTTTCCTTTACATCAATTACAACAATATTTCAATAGTATGTTCATTGAATGATGGCTCAACGTGGTGGGAAACAACAACCCACCATTTGCTCAGGTTGGCTTGGGTGCTAAACCAAATTTGTTTGCTTGGGTGCTAAATAATTGTATTGCACGATGCAACAAAAATAAAACATGTGCCATATGAAACACATGCCTCGAACCTTGATATTTACCATAAATATCATATAGTTTAAACTATATAGAATTCAAACCTCTTTACATTGGATACCAATTAAATTTTCCTCATAATGTACCAACATCTAATTCGAAGTATTAAATATATAACAGAGTTAGCACCAATGCCATCATAAACCCTCAAAACTTATCATATATACCATATATGATATGAATTTAAACCATTAGGACTTTAAACAATTATTTTTCAATTCATACCTTGAGCACAAAATGAAAAGTGGTAGCAACTTTAACCAAAGGTGTAAGTCCCATAACCATCCTATAAAAAACAAGAACATATGTGCAAGCCACCATAACCCTTTTGTAGATTAAGAATAATTCTTTGGTGTTAAATCATAAGCATGTTATTCTTTGCTTTTTGGGGGGCCTACCTATTATTATATACTCTAATAACATTAAATATCCTTTGCAACACTTTGTAGTCTAATAATCAGTGGTGAATTTTACGAGTCAACTTCTAGTGACTCCACGGGCTGGTCAATTTTTAGATTGGCTAGAATTCATAATTTTGGGGTTAGCTGTAAAATATAGACTTGCTGATCTTTTTAGTTTCTTGAATTTTTTGATATGCTCTTGCAAATCAATCATGGAGGGTAGAAAGGGATAGAAGGAAGGGGGAAAGAGTCTAGATCATCAAGTCTGAGCGAGGAAACCAAATGTCTTAATGGAAACAACAAAAGTAATTATGTAGATCAAAGAAATACACTTGTCTTGATGTTCATATTTTCTATGCAAACAGGAATCATATTTGCAAAAAATGGGACTAATTAACAACTTAAGTGATCCAATTTGACTCAAACTAGAAAATGAAAGAAATCAATAAAAAATGACAAACTAAGAAAAGAAGGTTTAAAATAAACAAAATATTGACAAACATAAAATAAAAGATATTTAAAGGAAGCATAATTGTTTTATTAGGAATCATCCAGGTTTTACATAATGCTTCAAATGTGAACCATTTGTAGTGAATGAAAATAATATTTCTTTCATATCCTTCGATAAATAGGAATTATTACCAACAACAAAGGAAATTTTATAAGAACCTAGCCACAACTTCTGGAACTTTGAATGTTTTCCTTTATCTATGTGAGCAAAATCCCAAAGAATCACCTTATCATTAGTATTGAAAGAAATTGACTTTTATTTATTATCTATATACTTTTTAACAATTTGCTGTCTCTTTTTAAAATTATCAAGAGCATGTATCCTTTATTCTGAAAGAGCTAACACGTCATTTATTCTTTGATGAATACTTATAGAATTCGGTTCTTCATTATGTAGAGCAAAACTAAGGGAAGTAAATTCCAATTCAATAGGCATCACAACTTACTGGCTATATAAGGGTTGGAAAAGAGCATGTCCTATATTGGTTTTAGTGGTGGTTATATCACCCCACAATGCATAAATAAGGAGAGTATTCCACTAATGAGGTTTGTCATCTATGATCTTCTTTAGAATGTTAATCAGATTTTTATTAGTTGACTGAACTTCTCATTTCCCTATGGACAATATGTAGATGAAGTGAAGTGTTTTACTCCAAATTTATTTAGAAAAATGATTCGATTTAGCATAAATGAAAATTGTTCCATTATTAGAGATAATTTTTAAAGGAAGACAAAAACAAGAGAAGATATTTGATTCCAGAAATGACATCACTTGTTCATCTTGTGCATTTTTTAGTGGGACATCTTTAGTCCACTTAGTAAAATAGTTTGTTGCTATAAGAATAAAGATATGTCCCGTAGAGTATGGTGAATTGATTGGACCAATAAAATATAATCCCCACTTTGAAAATGGAAAATCGGGGAGGTTGTAGAGGAATTCCATAAAACTGTTCTCTTCCTGCACATTTTCTACATTGTTCATAGGCATGCGCACATTTATATGAGTCACTAAAAATAAAAGGCCACTAATAACAAGTTCTTAAAATTTTAAAGGCAATGACTTTTGTAACGAAATGTCCACCAATATGTATGTCTGAATCAGGCGATCCATGAATATGTTTAAGGATTTTTTTCAGCTTCCATATAATCTATGCAAAACAAAAAAATTCTATCAGTATTTCTTCGAAAAAGAGAAATCCCCAAGATTAAATGTTTAGATGATTCTAGACCAATCCTCATGCATTGGTGATTTTCAAGATTACTAGGAAATTTTTGAAATGATAGATAATAAATAATGCTCTTGTACAAAGGATGATCAACCAATTCACGGTATTCAGTTTCTATAAGAAAGATATTTTATAGGGTATTCTCAACATTTTTCGTAGGAACACTTGGTTCAGGGTGTTGATCCAAGTGCAGAGCTAGATCTTGTCCCTTGATTGTATTTGAAGTAGTAATCATTAAATAATTTTCTTGTATTTTAGCAAGGAAATGTGAAAGATTTCCAGAAACATAAGTTTGCAAGAGTAAAAGCTTGATAGCATGCAAAGGGACTTTTATCGGTATATGCTTGCCTTAAAAAGATGTTGAATTGTTTTGATAAATTTATCTAGGGTGAAAACATGTTTTTTAATCAAAGTATATTTAAGTTCATTATCATATAAGCTTTGACTCATGTAAGCGATTGTTTTTTCAATATCTTGATAATATTTTTGAAGAAGAATGACCGAGATTGCTTCTTTAGTGGCATTATTATAAATGATGTTTTTTTTTTAAATTCGGTTTTGTGAGAACAAGGGCATATCTGATTGTTTTCTTGATTTGAACACAAGTTTTTTCAAAATTTTCATTCTAGGAGAAAGATCGATCTTGTTTAAGCATATGATGAATAGGTCTAGGCATAACAACAAAATTAGGAATAAATCTTCTAACAAAATTGTTTTTTCCCATAAAATATTGAATTTCCTTCTTAGAAGTAGGTTATTGAATATTTTGAATAGCAATAACCCTTTCGGGATTAATACTAATTTCTGAATCAGAAACAATATCACCAAGAAGTTTACCTTGAATAACACATAAAATTGATTTCTTTGGATTCAAAGACATTATGGACTTTCTGCAGCACAAGAAAACTTTTTGAAGATTATCAAAATGATCATATCGTTAATTAGAATAGAGAGTTAAGTCATCTAGATATACTTGAATTATTTTACCGATGAAATCATTGAAGGATATTTGCATAACCCTATGGAAAATGGCACTTGCATTTTTTAATCCAAAGGGTATTCTTTCATACGTAAAAGTGCCCAAATGGGTGATAAATGTGGTTTTGTATTTATCTTCTCTCTTGAATTTGATTTTATTATAACTTGAAAAGTCATTAAGCAGGGACATCATTTGTGACCTTACCACTTACTGTAGAAAGAGGAAATTTTTCTTTTACACTTACCCTATTCAAAGGAGTAAGATCGACACTTAATCTAATATCACCATTTTTCTTTACTAGGACAATATTTTACACCCACTCAAAATATTTAACAATAAAGATAACGCGACCATTAATTAACTTTTCAACTTCTTTTGTAATAGTAGCTTATAAGGTAAGGTTGATAGGTCTTTTCCTTTGCCTTACAAATGTAGGCTTCTTCCTGGATAATATTAGGATCAAAACCATGAAGATACTCATAGGACAAAGCAAAAACACTTTAAATTCATGAAACAAATCCATGAATTTTTCTTTCTCATCATCAGAACATTGATCTCCAATTTTCAAATCTTTAGGATCATCAGGATTTCCAATATATATTGAAACAATTTAACCTATTTTTTTTATTCTTCTTCTTTATTATTATTATTATTTTTAACTTTTGACATCACTATAAGAAAATTATTTTTATAAAGGTGTTAATCCTTCAGGTAATATTTGTATTCTAGGATATGATTTATTTGCGTTTTATAGGTTCATTTTGTAGGAAAGCACAAATGATTTCATAACCAAGACAAACTTGCCAAGATTCTGCATTATTAGGAAGATGGGGTCGATATAATGAAAAAAATGTACAGTCAGGTATTTGTAGCAATAATTTCCTTGAAGGATTAACAACAAAAGAAACCATCCTATCAACCATATAATTGTTGTAAGGGATTATGCACCTAATAATCATAGGTCGGGGATTACCAACATACTCAAACACTTGCAAACAATTGACTTCTAAAGTGCAGAATAGGGAATAGGAGGGTTAGAAGAACTTACTTGTTAAACGAAGTTCGATCCTTGCTAGTCCTCTTCCAATTTGCTTCACTTCCAAAGTCTTCAAGGCTCACTCCTCTTTCACCTGTTCAGAGACAATCTTCCAGATATAAAGTGATTCATATATATATATATATATTAACAGGTTAGATAAATCAAATATGAAATACTGAAGCATAAACAATTATCAAACCAAGATATATGAGACACATGTGGAAGAAGTAATCTCTTTATTATCAATAATGAGAAAGTTCAGAGTACAACCAAACTTCTGAGACAAGGACTCCTCTGTCACCAAAGGATTCTGAGTTTCACTGCTCCAAAGACTTCTGTGAACAATCCACCGCCATAACTTTGCTCCAAAGTGTAAGTATCTACAACCCTCCCCAAGGCCTGTATTTATATGGGTGAAATAAGGCAGTTCTCGAAGGTTAGGGAGGTTATAGCAGTTAGGGAGATTAAGTAAAATGACTTAACTAAACTCCCATTAGCGCATGTTTTTATGTTAAGAGGCACATTCGCGGGTATGTAGTAGAGCAACCCGCGAATGATTCGCGACTCTGTATAAGCGCAACCCGCGAATACATGGATTCGTGACTTGCTGTAAGGGAGACCCGCGAATGATGCGCGAATTGTCTAAAAAGAGAGTCGCAAATACATCCTAACATGGCAAAAATGGCAAAGTAACTAGCTGGATGAAGGTAGAATGTATTTCATGACAAGCCAAGCTATAGTGTTAAGGGCAAAACCCTATCCATAAGTGTCCTTTTGTGTGCTGACATGAGGGATATCAGCACTCGGACGGAGAGGTGCCACTCAGGTGTATAACAGATGCCCCCTAATGTGTGAGGTCAGAGGGGAATGATGGCCGAAATACATTATAATATTTAACTCTGGAGAAACTCAGAAATCCAATGGAGCAGAGAGAGTACCTGAAACAAATACATGATAAAGTCATATACAAAGTTATATCTGAGGATGCTATGTTCAATTTACTGGAACACTAGCTCCTTTACAATATTTGATTACATCATATGATACGGGTAAAAACCACGTATATTACAAAGGTGGATCGAAGCCACAATACAATAATGATGAGTCTTCAAAGATCTGGGAGCTGGATATTAGAATAGAACATGGTCTTGCGCAACTTAGCCCAAAATGAGGGACTAAGGTCTTCATAAATGATCCCAAAGAACCAGTACAATCCAAGACATGTGAATAAGGGTAAGCTGAAGTCGAACATGGAGAATATTCAACAGTTTGTCAACCAATAAGTGATAATTGACAACTGAGGCAAAGGAGTTCACCAATGATGAAAGTGAATCCAGAGGTATTATCGTCAAAACTCTAGGTATTCGTCATCAGGAGGTGCTGAAACGAAACCATACTGTGATAAGGAAGGCAATGGATCCTCCAACGGATCACAAGAGTGACTAGGAACTGGGAAAAAGAAGGGAGACACAAGTAAATGGATAACAGATATAGCAGTGATGGGATCAGGTGATAGGTCAGACATTGAGTATAGTCCTTGAATAGTGAGCACAACACAGAGATGACTCAAGGCAGCATACAATGGATGGATAGAACAACTAGACTTATCTGTCATGTAGGAGACATGATCAGATTCCCCAGGTATAATGGACAAGAGGAGGAGTCAAAAATCAAAGTGATAGCTGAACACAAGTGTATACTGAAACATGGATATCGGAAAGCAAAGAGTGCTATGTTCAAGGATGACATGCTGCCATTACTAAAAACAAGAGAAAACTTCTTCCTTACCTTCCCTGTTAAATTTTAACGAGTCCAGGAAAGTAAACTCGGTTCCCTCTTCATTGTTTAACAAGATTGAAGAGATGGGAAAATAATGCTTGATACACTGATCCGTGGATTTAATGAGCCCGAACTAGTACATGCTCATGCGGTATTTTCACATTTAGAGAGTCTAAAAATGCCAAAGAAGACTCCAGGGGGGTCCTTTTTCATCCAATTTAGTCTCCTGAGGCCGAAAAAGTATAAAACAAACCACAGAAGAACTCTCTTAACTTCCGAATAAGAAAAGGTGAACCTTTTTCGTACTTAGTCGGGAAGGTCGGAAAAAGGTTAAATTACCACCTACCCAACGCTCCTTCCAAAACAGAATAAAATAGCTTGAGTTTTACGAGTGTGAAGGAAAGCAAGATCACTCGGAAAGATCCATTTGGTTACGAGAAATGGGGCTTACAACAATAAACTCGTTGCTTTGTTCTTGAGTGCTTAACGAGCATGACAAAGACACAAAGTACACTCGAAATCTTTTTCATGTTTGGGTCCAGAGCACTAAAAAGAGAAAACTAAGCTCAAATCGGGTGTTCCTTTTCCGTAAATTTAGTCCCTCAGGTACGGAAAAGTGATAAACCTATACCTGAGAATACTCTTCTCAATTCCAAAGAAAAGAGAGTGATCCTTTCTCGTATTATTCCGCATGGTTCGAGAAAGAGATAACCTACCACCAATGCGGATGCCCGTTCACATATTCTTAACGAGCTTGAACGAACGAGATAACTCGACAGTCAAGTCTGTTTTGAAGGAGTCAGACCTGGGCCTAAAGAAACTCCATAAGGTTGGGGAGTCCTATAAAGGAATAGCTTGTAAAAAGAGAGTCATAAGAAGCTCTATTTGGCGTGAAAAATAGCTATGAGGAAACCCCTGGGCCTGAAATAGTGACGGAATGAGTACCAAAGGATGGAAATAGCATATAAGGATGATACTCATGAAAAGTGATCCTAGCCACAGAAGAACAATGGTAGAGACAAGGGACTAATGGCTTAAAATACCATAGTCTGTAGCAAAATGTTGAGTACTAAGGTTAATGTGGAGTGATAAGATGCCAACATATGTTGGAAAGAGAAAAAACCACCCTATAGAAGCATCAACACTTTGTAAAAGTTGGTAAAACTGTTCCAAGGCACAAAGAGGGTGATATTAGTCAATTGACATTTCAAACTATATAAACAGACCCACTTTACGAAATATTATTTCTATAAATAGTTTGAAAATTAAAACATTTCATACCATTTGCACTTTTTGAACCAAAAAGGAAAGTTTACCCTCTATCTTTGATTGATCGCCATGGACAATTGGACCGTCAGAATCAGAATCCGTCAGCTTCAGGTAAATCTACACCCTTAGCTCTTCAATTTGATCCAAACAAATTTTCAATTTAATGGTCAATTCAGTATTTTTTATCAACCTAAATTATGGCAAAATGCATTCGCGGGTTGCAAGGCATGAAAGTCGCGAATGCGCGTTTCATTCGCGAGTTGCTCAACAGGAAAGTCGCGAATGACTCGCGACTTGTCCCAATGGACAGTCGCGAATGCTGCGCAATAGGGAAAAGCTTTAAAAATATGCAAAATTTTTAAAATTTTATGATGGAATACTGAATCAAATTATGTGTTTTTGTCAGGAAAAATATGGTGCTGGAGTGGAGAGAGAGGGAACATGAAATGATGGATCAAGCGGCTCTCCAAAGCCCACCTACTATCTAAGCATTGAGGAATAGTGGGATTCTCAAGTTCTTTTGCACATCACCCATGCGGGCCAATGTCCGCATATTAGAGTTCTTAGTCCATTACTGGGACCATGACCTGGGGATGTTCAATATCCAAGGTGAGACTTTGGAGCTTACCGTACAAGACATCTACTTCATAACCGGGTTGTCACAACGGGGAGCACCGGTGAACCTGGAAGGCACTGGCAGGGGTGGAGACCCCTTGAGTGGCTAGAACTATGTCGATGTATTCTGCAGACCGGGTACTCAAAAGAAAGGCAACAGATTTCTCATTGCAGATATTCAGGATCTCACACTTCAGGTATTAGCCAGTACTATAGTGAGACTTTCAGTGTCAACAGGGTTACACATGGCCACCAGGACTCAGATGAGAGTGGCGGTGGACTGCTTTAGAGGTACTCTCTTTGATTGGTGCATGGGAATTGCCGCCATTATGAAGAGGCAATTATCCGACTGTAAGAGGGGCAGACGGAAGAACTTCGGCTATGCGAGTATATTGGTAGCGTTCTTCTTTGAGAGAGTGCCAGCTATGAGCCCTGCTATACCATTACAGGTCTGTCATCCACGTCAGCCGAGGCTGAGCCGGTGGGGAGATATCTTCCTCCGTCAAGGAGGAGGAGACGTAGTACATAGCATGTATGATGATGACTTCTATACATGGTGGGAACGGCAGGTGCCGGCGTTGGAGCAGTTTCCATACGCCGGGTTAGATTTCCGAGGTGATCCCGACCTTGTCCTCCCTCCAGGAGGAGCATGGGGAGAGATGGGTAAGTAATTTTTTATTTTTTATCATTATCAAATTTTTATGAATTTTCAAATGATAGGATATATACATATGTACAAGTCTAAACCCTATTTATGTGTCAAAATGCAGATATTGGACCAGTCCGCCCTGAAGGGCACCCACGTACCTTCGTACGTCCTGTTGCAGGGGGAGACCCAGGATTGATCAGGGTACTCGAGATGAAGCTAGGCAGGCTGACCGAGCGAGTACCTACGATACGGATACAGCATCTCCCTGTAGCTATGCAGGAGTTTGTAGTTGGGGTTCCACCGGCCTGGCTACATCTTTTCAGACGGGCAGCTAGAGCAATACTTGTATACAGAGATGCGGTGGAGGCTGCCGAAGCCGAGGAGGATGAGGAAGCCAGGGGGCACAGAGATCACGGGGACAAAGGAGGTCCCAGTGGCCATGGCGGGCATGCTTAGTTCTAGGGCATTTTGATGGATGATGTTCCACATTTTTGTATATTTGTACATGACGGGATCTACGGATCAGACTTGATCTATCTATGACAGATATTTACATATATATATATTTGTGTTTGGTTGTCAGCTTATTTACAAATGTTTCTTATATGTTTGCTGTATATTTTATAAAATGTGTGTGAGATGCCAGTCCAAAATATAATTAGCATATACATCAGTTAATGAATTTTGGTTTCGTGGAATGTGATTGAAAGTAATAACTTCAAAATGTCTTTCCAATAAACTAATTTGCATGAACTGACGTAATAATGTAGGATTACGCACCTGATAAGCTCGATTGAGCTGGGAAACAACCAACTGAGAATCCAAACGGACTTCAAGCTGGGTAATGCCTCGTGACAAAGCATCCCATAGGAGCTCAATTACAGCCCTATACTCAGCAACATTATTAGAAGCAGGACCTAGACAAGCGCCGCCCGTAGCAACAAGCTGTCCTGAAGGGGAATAGATGACCCATGCTGCCGAAGCCAGGTTACAAGTGTGACGGCTGGCGCCATCAGCGAAACCTACATACATCTCGGAAGACATCTGCAACAACCAGCAGATTGTATAAAAAACGAAACTGACAACCTAATGTACATAAAACTACATACACTAATATACAAGAAAAAGTGCTAATCCTAAGCGTAGTACTTCTTCAGGTAGAGCCCATTTCTAGGCTCAGGCAGCTTATTCCCATCATAATCCACTAATTCATATGCGCATTTACTCAAAAATTTAGACACGACATAGGGTCCTAACCACATGGCCTTGAATTTTCCTGCCCCCAGAGGCTCTTTATCTTGGTCCCAGAGCAAGACAAGTTCCCCTTCAGAGAAAACCCTAGGTTTGACCGTTTTATCGTATTGAGATTTAACCCTATTCTTATGAGCCTGATTTGCAGTCAACGCATCTCTACGTTGTTCATCAAGGTGTTCTAAATGGAGCAACCGTTCCTCAAGCTCAGTCATGTTAGGTAGCACATGAATAGCTATCTGCAAGGATGGGATTTCGCATTCAATCGACGTAATAGCTTCCACCCCATGAACGAGTTGGAAGGGGGAAAAACCCGTAGTAGTCTTTACATTGGTTCGATAAGCCCAAAGAGCAGGATATAACATGATGTGCCAATTCGAGCGGGCTGTATCAATAGTACGTTTAAGGATAGTTTTTAAAGTCTTGTTTACAGCCTCAACCTGACCATTTGCTTGCGGATAATATGGAGAAGAATGTTCTTGTCAGAATCCGAGCATGGTGGTCAGCTCTGTCATCATGTTATTTTGGAAATGACTGCCATGGTTAGTGACAATCACTTTGGGAATACCAAACCTAGCAATAATCTGATTAAACACGAAGAAAGTTTTTGTTTCCCCATTGTCTTTGAAAGTAGGCATTGCCTCTTCCCATTTTGTGAAATAGTCGACAGTGACAATGATGTATTTATGCCCCCCAGCCGAGGCTGGGTTGCATGTCATATAATCAATCCCCCATTTCATGAAGGGGCCTACCGAGGCAACAAGAAACAAGGGAGCAGGATGTGACCACATTTTTCTGGTGTAAAGATGACACGGATGACAGCGTTTCACTGCTTCCACACAATCTTTAAAGATGGTGGGCCAGAAATACCTGGCACGTAATATATTCTGGGCCGTTGCTAACCCAGATAAATGACCCCCACATGCTCCGCTATGGGAATCATTTAGGACAATCTCCTCTTCCTCATTAGTAAGGCAGCGACGCAAGATGGAATCTACCCCTCGTCGATATAATGTATCTCCTATAATGAGGTAGTTTTTAGCATGAAGGCGTAACTTGCGTCGGTCTTCCCTAGAGTAAGCGGCAGGATACTTCAAAGTCTGGAGATATATAAGAATATCTCTGTACCAAGGATCAGAGGTGGATATAAGGAAGATGTGCTCATTTGGGAATGAGTCATCCTCAATCACTACATCTTCTTTCGTAGGGAATTCTGCTATAAGCTCGGCAAAAACTAAGGACTTTTTGGATTTAGCGGATTGGAAAACCAAGTCAAACTCTTCAAGGATGACTATCCACTTATTGAATTTTCCCCCAACAATCCGTTGGGATAAAACATATTGGAAAGGGTTTACATCCGCCACTACAGTAGTGGTCCTTAGTAAGATGTAGTGCCGTAACCTCTGTACAGCATAAACAACTGCTAAGGCTAACTTATCGACATGGGAGTACTTAAGTTCAGGTCCAACCAAAGCACGGCTAAGATAATAAACAACATGCTCAAGGAGCTTGTCATTCTCCTGAACTAGCACTACCCCAATGGTAGACTCCGACGCGGCCAGATATAATATAAAATCCCTAGAATAATCTGGTGGGTGTAATAAAGGAGCCGACAACAAGGATTTTTTCAATGCCTCGAACGCGAGTTGTGTAGTTTCATCCCATACAAATGGGGTTTCCTATTTAAGCAGGAGCATGAAACCTTTAGTGATCTTGGCATAATTAACGATAAAACGTCGAAGGAAGTTAGACTTTCCTTGTAGACTCTGAAGTTTCCTAAGTGAACGAGGAGGAGGCAGATTTACAATGGCCTCAACTTTTAAAGGATCCACCTGAATGCCCCTACTAGAGACAATGAATCCAAGCAATCTTCCTGACTCGACGCAGAAAACACACTTGTGGGGATTCAAGCGAATTTTATAGTATTTGCATCTCTCAAAAATCAACCGTAAATGATCTGGATGCTGGATCCTCTTGCGAGAATGAGCAGGCAGATCATCAACGTAAGGCTTGACAATGGTTTTTATGTCATGAAAGGCAAAGTTCATGGCTCGTTGAAAGGTTGCCCCTACATTTTTCAATCCAAAGGGAATTTTTCTATACGAAAATGTACCCCAAGGGAAAATAAAAACAGTTTTATGCTGGTCTTCCAATTTGATTTGGATTTGATTGTAGCCGGAGAAACCATCCATAAACGAGAATACCTCACTACCCGCACATGCATCTATGATCTGATCAATAAATGGTGTGGGGTAATTGTCCTTAGGACAGGCTTTGTTAAGGTCTCGAAAGTCTGTACAAACGTGAATAGTCCCTTGCTTTTTATCAACAGGAACTGGGTTGGACACCCATTCAGTCAAAGCTATGGGATATATAAAACCTACTTTCAACAGCTTTTCAACCTTTGCCTTCACAGCCGCCGCTTTACGCGGGTTCATGGGGCGTAATTTTTGCCGAACTGGCTTGGCATCAGGATAGGTTGGGATCTCATGTTGAACAATAGATGGATCAATGCCTGGCATCTCCTCATATGACCAGGCAAAGATATCACGGAATTCCTTGAAAATGGCAGTATAAATGGCAATCTCCTCCGAAGAGCAGTTTGCACCTATATAGATATTTTCCACGACATCTGGTTTTATAGAGATGTTGATCGGTATAGTGGTGGAAATGTTTTCCATATTCCCCTCGGCAAACACTCCTTCCCTAGGTAAAGGGTTGACAGGTGTATCAACATCATCTGACAGTCTCACATGGAACTCTTGGTTTTCTATCTTGCTTAGCTCTGGAAGGAAATAAGATCAGTGATGAAGATCCTCACATATCTTATCACGTGCACACATAGCTTCTAGAATAGCTTCATCGGAAGGTAAAACGGTGTCTAAGCAATCTATGGAATGTAAAGAGTTTTCCGCCCATGCGAGCATGTAGACTTCTTCTAGATCATCCGAGACTGTAAGAGGATCTAGAATGGGATCAACAGTGGTTTGGGTAATATCTTGATACGCCACTTCCACTGCAGATAAGGGCACTTCCAGTTCCTAAGGGGTTGGGAGGACCCAAGGATCAGTCCTATCGACCACCGAATCAATGGACTTCCCTACAGTAGTAGAATCGATATAAAGGACTGGAGCTGGAATATCGAATGTGCCCATCAATGATGCGTACATTCCAGCCCCCAAGCTCTGTGCAGTAGGTTTGGCCTTATCAACCAATGGCACAGTGGAATATTTAGACTCTAAGTGGCCTTTTCGGGTAAAATCAAGTTGGTAAATAGTGACCACCTTGCCCTCATGTGGAAAAACCATGACACGAAAGACAGCTGATGCAACAGCAGACATTGCATAAGTCCAATTCCTACCCAGAAGCAAATTGTAGTCCAACGGAGCATCAATCACTTCAACTTCAACAAACACTACTTTGCCAGCCAACTTAATCTCAAAAGCCGGCAGGATACCATGTGGATGGAAAGGCCTTCCATCAAAAGCAGTAAGTAAAGTGGTTGATGGGACCAGCTCTGGGGATCCAAGAGCTTTCCAACAGGCCAGGGACATAACACAAGTAGAGGCTCCCTCATCAACAACTGCTCGTCCAATGGTCTTACCACCATGGAAAACATCTATCGATAGAGCTACATGGTAAGGGAGGCGAATTTTAACATCAGATAGATGAAATTTCGCTGTGAGACTCGAAGAGTCCATGCTACCTAAAGCTGCTAAGAGGGCATCCCGCTGAGCAGGACAGCTCTGTAGCACCTCCAAAGCTGACATTGCACACGAAGTCTAAGCCAAGTCTTCAACCACATAGTAGTTAGAAGTGGCTCTGGCATTTGGGTTATGCAAAGTCTTCTTAAAGACACCTTTGGGTATCTTTGGCATTATTTCCACAGGTTTCTCTATAGTGAGAGGATTGGAAGGTTCAACTACAGCTTTACCCTTCTCATCGGTCTCTTTCTCATAGTTTTTGTTCCTGGTTTGTAACAAAGTGGAGGATCTAACCATGTTGATATAATTGGGGTCAGGGGCAGCTTGAGTGCCCCCTGCTACGGTAGAAGCTGAAGCAGAATTCTGCCCTTGGGGAAACAGATCCTTCAGGACAGCCGGTGGTTGAGCTTGGAGCAGCTTCTGAGCTTGTTCCATGAGGGGACAAAGATGAGTAAGGTGGTCCCCTTGGCACAACTTACAAGGGAACTTGACTTTCTTCTTTTCCTTTTTGCCCCCATCAGCATTGTTTGTGGGATTTGGCTTGTTTTGGTTTTGGTTTCCCTCTCCCTTTTTGCCTTTCTTCTTCTTCCCGCCGGGCTGCTAATTTCCCTTCGAAGAGGTTTGTGCAAAAACATTTGCACTTTGGGAGGAGGGGGAAGCCTTTGCTGCCTCCGCCGTAGACTATTTAACAGACAATTGGTGAAGTTGTTTTGTCAAAGACTCTACAGTGGGAGAGTTTACGGACCCAACCACACCATCGGCATGGGGTCCAGGCTTGGGTTTCTCGGCCTCATGCGAAGGCCTTTGTGCCTCAGGGATAATTTCATATAGAATCCCAGACTGTGAATAAATCAAGTCCAACTGCTGGGCCCTGAGTATGGCTTCTTCTTCACTAGTCACTTTTGATGTGGAAACATCCTTAGATATGTATGGAAACAATGACTTAAGGAACCACTCTAATAGAAACTCAGGAGGGATGGTAGCTTTGATAAGACTCTTTCGCCTCTCCACTCTTGGATATGATCTGAGATGTGGGTTGCCTTGTTTTGTCTGAAAGTAGACAACAAATCCGTTCCAAAATCGTAATGGACCGGAAGCTGAAAGTGACTGAGAAAAGCACTAGCTAGGTCCCAGAAACTACTAAAAGCAGCAGAAGGCAGTTCTATGTACCATTTTTCCGCAGTGCCAGTCAAGGTCCTCTGGAACAGCCTCAATCTCACTGAATCTTCATTCAATGAGTTGGAAGAACACCATAAATGGAAGGTGGTGGCATGAGCCCCAGGATCTTCACCAGCCTTACCTTCGAACTTAGGGATGTCCGCGGGCAGTTTGGTGGGAACAGGTGGCCACAAAGGGTCATGCCTCATCGGGTCATTCATCAATTTTGATAAGTCTGGCAAGTTCAAAGTTGCCAGAAAAGGAAGTTTGGGCCTAACCGGTGCACTAGATGTGCTAGCTTGGGGATTAGAGGGTCTAGCCCCCGAATTCCCATAGGTAAAGGTGGGGTTGCCCCCTGACACCGATTGTGAAGTGGGAAGGTTTCTTTGAAACGGATTCCATCCGTAGGCCACAGGATTTTGGGTGGGAGGTGCAGTGTACATGGTTCGGGCCATCCCCATAGAAGCTGGGGTCTGAAAGACTGGAGCAGGTATCCCTCCGATAAACAAAGAAAAGGGAGAGCTCATGTATGGGACCGAAATAGGGGTATGGAAGTTCTGCCCATAAGAGGCGTTGCCCCCAAACTGCACTCCTACATATGAAGGAGATGGACCTACGTATGGACTGGACGGGGGAATGTGCCCTCCATTCCAAGGAAATCCTTGGACATAACCCGAGGATCCTACTGGACCACTTTGAGTAGTGTAAGGGAAGGAAGAAGGAATTGTAGGTATACTGGGGATCCCAGCAACCGTGTTACTAGAAATACCTCCTATGTTGGAGTGAACCGGTGGTTGGACCACCCGGCTCGCTGGAGTCAAAGGTGTAGAAGGCAAACTAGATCTAGGGGCACTAACCGGGGGAGGTAGTACCCCTTCAACCGAAAGGGTTGAGGTAAACAAAAAATAACTCTCTTCCGTAGAATACATGACTCTACTCAAAGGGACACCTACTACTGGTGAACTAAAAGGTCTAACTTGGACGATCACAGGATCGTTAAGATCAGTCAAGGGGGAGTTAAAATTTCTTGCAAACTCGTTAGTCTGCGATTCTTCTATCTCGACTATGTCAAAATTAAAACGGTTAGCTATCAATTCCGGTTCACCAAGAACCTCACTTATTCCTACTGGTTCAAAAGAACCGTTTGTGTCTAATCTCCGCCTTCGGGGTAAAGTTGGAGGCTCCAATGTAGTGAGAGGAGGAAGGTTTCTCAACCTTCTTGACCTTCTAACAAGTTGGTCCTCCAGAATTAAAAATTTGACTAATCACACCCTCAGGTCAACTAAACACAAGCAAATCTACAGAGCATACACTAAAAAGATCCTAGAGTCGGAAGCAATCAAACCAGGGTATAAAGATATGCTTTCCCAAAGAAAGCTGATGAACGATTACTTGGTGTCCTTGAGGGGTTCTCAGGCACAAGTGGAGGAATCACCCACCACCCTCCTGCACTTTCCACAAGGGTTACCTTCCAAGCCCGTTCAAGGTGAACCAGAAATAACCTTCTGGTTTACCTATGTATGAACCATAAAAGACAAGAGACTAAAGGCTACCTTGACAATACCAACTGTCTGGGGGGACAGTCGTCAGCCGAACTCATACGCATGGGCAGGGTAGCTGAGCCTGAAACTCTGTCTAGGACAGAATCCCCAGATGCACAAAAGTCCTAGGTTATGCTTTGTCAAGGATTCAGAGGGTTATCTCCTCTGTCCAAGCCTCCACGTGGCCTAGTGCTTAACTCCCGTTTGAGAGGAGCTTCCCAGATACAGTGATAGAATCAAGGATTTACCTAAAGAACGGTCCACTACGTCTGAGTTTATAACTTGTGGGAAGTTTACACTCCCTAGCCCACAAGTCTAGCCTAAGCTAGTAGGTGAAAGGCCCCTAAAAATAAAAACTTACTAGTAAATTTTAATTTATGCATTTATTTTAGAGGGATGTTTCTTACTCAAGAGGAAATGGAAGTGATATACTGTATGGTGTTTTGACTCAGCAAGAAATAAATGAAAGTAAAGTGCATTCAAAGCAAACTACTACTATAAAACAAACTTCTTTTCATTTTTCAAATATGTATTGATGAACTAAAGCACTGATAAGAGAAACTAAGCCTATGTTTTTGTAATTTTCTGAGATTATATATTTTTAAAATGAAGCAAACACTACTTATGCAAAAATCACAATGAAAAAGATGAACTATGTTTTGTTTTTCACTTTAAAAATTGCTCAAAAATCTACTATGCATCTACAATGCACTATGCTTGAGTAAACTTGAAACTTATGAACTGTATACAAACCACAAACTGAAACAAACAGGCTGACAGAACCAACAGACCAGCAAGAGAAGCAGGCTAGGAACCCTAGCTTGGGTGTAAACAATGACACAAAACCACTGCAGACTCAAAAAGGCAAGTGCAAACCAACAACTGTCAGAAAATAGACTGGACAAACAGAGCCCAAGACCCTGATCACTGATCTGGACTAAGACACTTTAACCAAGAAACCAAACAGGCCAAATGCTTCAGGATGCAAACAGTAAATAAACCAAGTAAAAAGACTCAATGGCTTTCAAAAAGCACTAAGATGTGATCACTTGAGGCAATCAAGCAAACTCTACAGCATTCTTAAAGAAAGTCTTCTCAGAAAACAAGGACTATAACAAGAAAAGAAACAAGCAACCTCTTCTTTAAAAATCCAAACTTTCAGGAGTAATCGCGACTGTCTAGCAGTGCAACTCGCGAATGCTCGCGACTGTCTAGCAGTGCAACTCGCGAATGCTCGCGACTGTGCAGTATAACAACCCGCGAATGAAACTTTATGCTCGCGACTGTTCAGTGGAACAACCCGTGAATGGGTATAAATTTTTTCTCAAAAGCAAAGAAAAAACCCTAAGACTTTCAAACGCTGAAGTAAGCAAGAGCCAGGATAAAAAACCACAAACAGACTCACAAGCAGAACTGGTCAGGATAACAGAAATGACCTACAACAGTCTAGGCTTCCCCAGCGGAGTCGCCAGTTCTGTTGTAAGGGATTATGCACCTAATAATTGTAGGTCGGGGATTACCAACATACTCAAACACTTGCAGACAATTGACTTCTAAAGTGCAGAGTAGGGAATAGGAGGGTTAGAAGAACTTACTTGTTAAACGAAGTTCGATCCTTACTAGTCCTCTTCCAATCCGCTTCACTTCCAAAGTCTTCAAGGCTCACTCCTCTTTCACCTGTTCAGAGACAATATTCCAGATATAAAGTGATTCATATATATATATATATATTAACAGGTTAGATAAATCAAATATGAAATACTGAAGCATAAACAATTATCAAACCAAGATATATGAGACACATGTGGAAGAAGTAATCTCTTTATTATCAATAATGAGAAAGTTCAGAGTACAACCAAACGTCTGAGACAAGGACTCCTATGTCACCAAAGGATTCTGAGTTTCACTGCTCCAAAGACTTCTGTGAACAATCCACCAACATAACTTTGCTCCAAAGTGTAAGTATCTACAACCCTCCCCAAGGCCTGTATTTATATGGGTGAAATAAGGCAGTTCTCGAAGGTTAGGGAGGTTATAGCAGTTAGGGAGATTAAGTAAAATGACTTAACTAAACTCCCATTAGCGCATGTTTTTATGTTTTCATGTTAAGAGGCACATTCGCGGGTATGTAGTAGAGCAACCTGCGGATGATTCACGACTCTGTATAAGCGCAACCCACGAATACATGGATTCGTGACTTGCTGTAAGGGAGACCCACGAATGATGTGCGAGTTGTCTAAAAAGAGAGTCGCGAATACATCCTAACATGGAAAAAATGGCAAAGTAACTAGCTGGATGAAGGTAGAATGTATTTCATGACAAGCCAAGCTATAGTGTTAAGGGAAAACCTCTATCCATAAGTGTCCTTTTGTGTGCCGACATGAGGGATATCAGCACTCGGACGGAGAGGTGCCACTCAGGTGTATAACAATAATTCAGGTCTCTTCTAATATGCATGATGTTGAAAGATAAGAAACTTGAAATAAGAGATCATGCTACTCGGATATACAATTTTAGAAGTTTATTCAAGGGGCTATAGAATTCTTTAATCGTGTTTACGATTAATTCAAATCCCCCCCCAAAAAAAACAAGGTGAAAACAACCAAGATTAAAAACATTTTCAATTCAAGGCTTCAAACTCTGTAATGTTATTAGTACAAGGAAATTTAAGCCTATAAGAGAAATTATGAATTTTTCCTATAGGATAATGTAATATAATACCTGCACCATTACCTACACCATTACCTTCACTTGAACTGGCACCATCAAAATGCATACATCAAATTCCATCTTCAAGTTCTAAACAAGGTACTACAGAATCATCATCTTCTTTGAGAAAGATTGAATATACACATAAGTATATTTTTTGTCCCACCTTCTTATCTCAGGGGAGTTGTATTTTGCATATTTTATTATTATTTACTATTAATAAATAAAGACACAATACAAATAGGTACAATCTCAATAGTACAAATGGAAACTAAATTTCCTTTAATATTAAGTTATTATTGCAAATTTATATCAAAGGAATTAATTACAAAATAAAATATAAACATTATCCACAGAAGTACAAAGATTATAACTATTTTGAAAATGAAAAAGAAAAAAAGATAAAGATAAAGAAAATAAATGGAATATGGTAGCCAAAACGATTCTTTTTATTAATTAGTTTCAAAATTACAGTAAATATGATTGTCCTTAAATCTCGACCAAAAATTTTCCTTCACAAGTGACGAGCGTTTCCAAGACCACATGATTAGAGTGTATGTGATAGATATAATATATAATAGGATCCAATAAAGTTGTAAGGTTATCTTTTACATCATGAATCAACCTTAAGTCTCCAATCTACCACATAAAATGAACTCCTACTATCACATAAATGTTAGACTCAAGAAAGATACTGCAACCTTGAAAACATTTAAAACGTAAGAACATAGGAGCATTCTTCTAGCATACTATAACATAGAGGCGATGAAACATTTCCTCATGCAAACAAGTCTTTAAAAGATTTTTCCTCCAAGTAGCAGTTAGATAACTAACTCTCCAATTCTTTGTTTAATTTTAAATAATAAATGATGACTAATAACTTAAATACTTGACTCACGAGATACATTCGAAAGAAAAAACATTTTGTTATTTTTTTTAAAACTTTTGAAAGGGATGGGAAGACTTTAAACAAAAGTGTTTAATGGACAACTAACTAAAGGGAGACCCTTCTTGTTGTTTTATGATCTTACCTTTTTAAAACTCCTTAACCTGTATGCAAACATATCCATAACATTGGTGTATATCAAAAATATCATACCATTTCACAACATGAGAAACACTTGTATCTATTAAAGTTCTATATATATAAAAGCCTATTCAAAACCTGTCATAACATAGAATATATGATCCTGCCATAGCCAAAGTGTTCAAACTTTCAAAATAAGTTATACAAATTGTATGTCAATAGTCAAAACATATGTTCTCATAGTAATCATATCAACCCAAAATCATAACAATCTTCAAAAACATTTAGGAATAAAGTGCCTCAAAGGAAGGTTAAAGTCACATAATGATGAAACATGTTCCTTGACCACTAGATCCTTTGATTTCAAAGTAGAATCTTCTGAAGGTGGATTTTAGGAAGGAACTTTATCATCATCAACCACATGCTCTGGTTTTGTAAGCTGATTAGAAGGTGGGGGCAGATGTTTTTGCACCGGACAAATACGAGGAGCATTACTGGAAGAAGCATAGTTGGAAGCAGGTTGCATAAGAGGTTTAGGCACACTTTTCTCCCACCCAATACCTTTACCTCATGGGGAAGGGGGTCTAACACCCCAACTAGAATTGTGTACAGAGTGATGGTGTGGTAGCTCAACTAAATTAGGACGAGGTTGTGGAACTTGAGACATGTGTGTAGGTGAAGGATGGTAAAATGGGGAAGCATGAGGAGGGGGATGTCCTAAATAGAGGTGACCTGTTTTTTCCAACTAATTGAATTCCAGGGATTTGACATCAAAATGTATTGAAAATATGATTTTCAAGTTTTTTCTTTCTTTCCAAAGGTACTTCCCTCTATCAACCCTCACCTTGGTTGATCTTCTTGAGCCCCTACTGAAAACAATCATTTTTTATTTAACACAACAACATAGTGTAAGAAGCTATTATTTCAAACAAATCAATCTTTAAATTACAAAAATGCACAATGCCAAACAACTACTCATTCCTCTTTTATACCTATCAACAAAATTTACTTTCATTATCATGCAAGTGCTATCAAAGTGTACACATGATAGAGATAACATATGATAAGTTTATGAATAAGGCCATAACAACACGATATTTAAAGGGATTTCCATCTATAAATTATGTAACCATTTTTCCTGTTTTACTTACTCTTCACACTTGAACATCATTCAATACACCATATAAAACAATATATAAATTATCCTACACCATAACTCTGATTTAGATTATGCATAAGTTCACATCACTGTACACGATCACCTCACAACTCCTTTAAAATTTGTTTCCGCTGTCATGATCCTTACAACCCATTTAACAGTTATTGTATCCCATTTCTTGAACAACTGGGCGACAATAGGAATATATACTCAAATAGGGTATTTTATAAAACTTGATAAGGAAAAAGGGACGAATGTGATCACAACAGATTCGTATGACCAGGATAATGATTATGTAAAAAATTGATTCAATAAATCAGATTCATTTCGGTTTAGAGCTTGCTCCATTTCTGCATATATATAGTATATTATCAAACATCATTGTGTTTCCTAGTGAATAGAGTTGATATAATATGTGTACAATCAATTCCAAAAGCAAAAGAGTGCCACACTTAAACTACATTAGGTGACACTATTGCATGTTCAAGTGGTGATGAGCTCGAAAAAAAAATGAACGAATGGGAGCCTACAATCTTATGATAGAAAAATAACACATGACCTTCATCAATGGTGGTTGATCAAATCAAGATTAATATCCATTATTTCGAATTCCCATGCTCTCTATAATAATCTAGATCATTCAATACATATAAGGTTTAATGATGTAGAACAATTCATGCATGCATCACTTCAAGAAAATCATTATACCAAGTGCAAGACATCTACCAATAGCTATTTGTCTCGTTAAAAGGATCCATGTTTATATAATCCACATCATAACAATAATTTCAAATTGATGCCATATCAGAGCTGAATAATCACATGTTTTCACAATCACTTGTATTGTTATATTCACAATATATTGTAAACATTTAATGCAACTGAATATACATATAATGAACTAACATCCTCCAGTGGTTCTCCAGTGGTTAATGCCACTGACCTGAATTCTACACCAAGATATCACATACTAGCCTCACATTAATTTAAAGCGATATTATTAATTCCAACCCATAACATATGCTACAAACAACACCAATGGAACACATTTGAGCTCAAGTTGAATGCATACTAACTTTACATGAGCAATAGTTTAGGTAGATATGGGATTTGAAGGGTGCACCAAACATATAGAAAAATTAACCACAACCTTTGAAACACCTTGTATAAAATCATAATGCAATTATTTCCTTTTACAACTATGTCTATAAACACTTTCTCCTGCTTTTCGTGCATATTGATATAGTAATTTAGGAACTGGATTAAAATATTGACATTTGAACATTAACACGAGTACTTCATGTTTGCATTATTCCTTGAATTTTAAGTAGGATCTCCTTTAAGCTAGTTTATGATTTTTTAAACTTGGAAACCAGTTGTTCTTAGGAGTGCGAGGATAATAGCGGTAACGTTCATCTGGTTTGATAAATGAAGCTAATGGAAAATATTTGAAACAGTTTGTGAAAGAAAATTTTGATGCATATTTAGGTGTCAACAAATGGCGACTACTACTGTGAGGGATGTGTGGCAGTCCGAATCTAGAATCTCTAATTTCATAGAGTATAATCACTTTCAAAAAGATGGCTTAAAAAACATTGAATCAATAACTTATCTGGAATATTTTGACAGAAGCGACATTTACAGATTGATTTGACATGGAATAATCAATAACAAGGTGAAGGGTAAGGTGAAACATAAATGTTAATAAAAGGAACAATTATGCTTAGTAAAGAGCCTCTATGATAAAGGAATGAAGATAAGTGTACTGCACCAGATTCTATACGCTGCACATTTATCCTCCTCACGGCCTAACTCTATGGGAAGAAAAATAAAATCTACCAGACAGATTGGGCCTAAACCACCTATGATCTATCCTTGTGGCTTCTTCGATGGTGCATCAACATCATCAGCAGCAGGTATTGGTTATTGTGTGCATATCAATGAGAATCATTGTATAGAATTTGCTCTGGGGATTGGACATGGATCCAATACAAAAGCTGAACTCCTTGGACTTTGGGCAGCTCTGCACTCATCCCAAATGATGGGAATACCATTAGCCCGCATTTATGGTGACTCACAGGTCATTATCCACTGGGCTACAGGTATATCTGCTCTCTCCCCACCAGAGCTCTTTCACTGGTGCAGGGAGACTCAAAAGCTTCTCAAGAGCTTCAATGATCTCTCCATCATTCATATCTATCGGGAATACAATGGGGCTGCAGACCGTCTTTCAAAACTAGCACTCTCATACTCTCCTGGTTCTGGCTATTTTTTTGAATATTTTGATGACCTTTTGGTCATTGAGGACTCATTCAGGCTCCTTTGAGTGAGTCTTGGGGATATCTCCCCTACTATAGAGACATGTGCTGTTCGTGGATAGAGTGCTCCTTTTGGACCGCAGCTCTGGTCCCATGTTTCCCAATTGGTAGGAATGATGATGTATGATCATTAACATGATGAGGCAGATTTCTGATGGGATCACTTTTATTTTGTATTCCATTCCCCCCAGACACATTCTAGTCACGATTCTATGACATTTGCGATGTATTATTTGATGATGTTTTATGTTTTATATGCTGATGTATTCCCCCTTGGGGTGGCTGTCACCAAAGCCCTTTGATTCTTAATAAAGAATATCAAGGACTGATTTTTTCTTCTGAAAAAAAAAGGGAAGATTGAAAATCAAAACCTGCTAATGATGTAACTGATGATAATTTTTCAGGTAGCACCTATGATTTTCATGTAACTTGGTTCAACCAGTCATTTAATTGCAGAAAGTATTCGTTCAAGATTGATATTGCCATTACAAATTTACTGTATTCCCGATTCACATTGTTATTCCAATCATAAGTAATGCCCTAACTAAGCAACTATTTAAATTAAATCTCAATGCTGCTATAAAACAATAATTTCTTAGAAAGAAGCACTTACTACACAGAAAAATAACCGTCCAAGAAAATAAAAATGAAAAAAATGCAAAAAGACAAAACATAGTACGAAGGAAACTAGTATATTTACAAGAAACTTCAAAATTTCAAATATTTCAAGACTAGTATGATTCTGCAATGGATCATTCTAATACCTAAGATGAGATCCATTTGTAGTGTATGTTAGGAGTCTGTTGTCCTCATCTCTTAGCAAATAAGAGTTATTTCCAAATATTTTTGCGATTGTATAAGGTCCTATTCAATTATTTTGGAACTTAGTATGTTTTCCCTTAATCGCGTGAGCTGAATCTCACAACAAAACCTTATGTCTTACTCTAAATATTGTAGTTTTAGCACATTACCAAAGTATTTCTCGACCGATTGTTGTCTCTTTTCAATGTTATTCGAAGCATGCTCTTGTTTCTCTCCTAAAGCTCAATGACATGTAACCGTTGTTTTAAATATGATTCTTCTAACTCTTCCCATTGAAAAGCATTCCTATAAGAAGCTAACTTAAATTCAATAGGCATGGCTGCCTCTTGACCATAGAGCAACTGAAAAGAAGTGTCTCCTATACTAGATTTAGTAATAGTCCTATCTTCCCATAAGGCATAAGGCAGTTGAAGATGCCACTAATTACAAGGTTTGTTTTCTATTATATTTTTTAATATTTTGATTAGTTGTTTATTGGTTGACTCTGCGAGTCCATTCCCTTGCGGGTAGTAGGAAGAAGAGTAAGACTGCTTGATATTGAAATTGCTGCAAAACTAAGTAAACTTGGCTGAAATAAAGGTAGGACCATTAGCTGAAACAATACTAAGCGATATTCCGAAATGTAAGAGAACAAAATTTTCCAGAAATGAAATAACTTATTCATCTTTATCATGTTAATGAGCAACTGCTTTTGACCATTTGCTAAATAATTAGTTGTCGTTAAGATAAAAATGTGGTCGGCTGATGAAGGAGGGTTAATAGGGGCAATAAAATCAAGTCCACATGTTTCAAAATGACAAATGATTGTAACAGACTTTAATGTTATGGCTAAAAATTTATGTTTACCAACCGCTCATTGACAAGCGTCATAAGACTGAACAAATTTCAAAGAATACTAGAAAACCTTAGGCCAATAATAACCTATCCTGAGAATTTTGTAAGTTGTTGCTTTGGCAACAAAATGTCCTCCTACATGGATTTTCTCATTCGAGAAACCATGTAAGGATTTAATGATTTAATTTGACATGACGTTGTCTACACAACTCAATAATATACCATTAGGTGATCCACAGAAAAGAGAAGTATTGATGATAACATATTTAGGAGGATTTTCTCATTAGAGAAACCATGTAAGGATTTAATGATTTTATTTGACATGACATTGTCTACACAACTCAATAATATACCATGAGGTGATCCACAGAAAAGAGAAGAATTGATGATAACATATTTAGGAGCTTCAAGTATTAACTTCCTTCTCTCATTGTTATTTAGGCCATTAGGACAATGATCGTGATTCAAAAAGAAAATAATGTTTGTGTACCAAGAATGTTCATTGTAATTTTTTTGTAAGTAAATACCCGAGGGAGATTTGAACTTGTAACCTTAAATTTACAACTTCTCATCTCAACTAGTCATTACCAATTTCTCTAGACACCATGCACAGATAATTCAATGTATTACGATTCAATGAAAAACATATTTTAATTAGATTCATTATCAAATGTATTGTTAAGCTAATGAGCAGCATGTTGGGCTAAATGCAGTGCTAAAACCCTACCTCTGATTTTGTTTGCAGTTGATATAGTATATAATAAGATCATATTCCTATATTTAGTAAGCCAATGAGCTAACTTATCCGACAAATAAGTTTGTGAAAGTAAAAACTTAATTGTTGGAAGAGGTACTTTCACCTAAGTATGCGTACAAAGAATCAGAGGTTGGAATTTCTCAATTGCCTTAGCCAATGAATAAGTGTGTTTCTTGATCGAAGAGTATGAAGTAAGATTCATAAAGACTTTGACTCATGAAGGCTATGGGTTGTTTGACATCATCTTTATTTTTCTGCATGAGAAAGGATAAAATAGCTTCTTCGGTTGGGTTAGTATAAATTATAAAGTATTTATTAAAATTAGTAATGACTAAAACATGTGTAGAGGATATAGCCTTTTTTATTTCTAAAATTGAATTTTCAACATCTTGGTCCCATTGAAATGTTGGATTTGACTTTAATAAGTTGTGGACATGTTTAATAATATATGCAAAACTGGGAATAAACTTGCGCACAAAGTTATTTTTACCCATAAAGTCCTGAATGGCCTTCTTTGAATCAGGAGTAGTAATATTTTTAATTTCTTTGACCCATTCTAGATCAATACTTATGCCTACTTTAGAGACTACATGGCGAAAGAGTTTACCAAATGAAGAACTGAATAACAAACTTTGTTGGATTGAGGGATATTCCAAATTTCTTGGGATGCAAAAATACTTGGTGCAAATGCTAAAAATGGTATTTTCTAAATCGGGAATGAAAAGTAATATCATCAAGGTATACTTGAATGATAATACAAATTAAATAATCGAAAGCGATGTGCATGGATATATGAAAAGTTACATCAACTATATTAAACCAAATGGAATTCGTTCGTAGGTGAAATTACCCCACCTTGTAATTCATTTGTATCTATTAGATTTTTTAAGCCGTATTTGTTTGTACCTGGAAAAACCCTCTTGTAATGACATCATCTGTGAACCAACAACTTGCTATAAAATTAATTCCATGTTAGGAAACGGAAAATTATCTTTAGCACTTGCTTTATTCAAGGAACATAAATCTATGCATAAGAAAATATCATAGTTCTTTTAACAAACAAGAACTAAATTAACATCCCATTCAGAATATTTGAGTGGGAAAATAATCTCATCAGTAAAAAGTTTGTCCAATTCTTTGTGTATAGTAGCCTTAAGGGATGGGTTGACTTTCCTTTGCCTCTATTGGAATGGAGAAGTATCAACTTTAATGGAATGACATGCTTAATAATGTCAGTGTCAAATCCTCTCAGATCTGCATAAGACCATGCAAAATATAACGAAATTCATGGAAATGAGCAATGAATTGCTCTCTTTCTTGAGAAGAACAAGTGGCTACAGTATATAACATCTTAGGGTCTTCAGCAGTCCCAATGTTAACCATGATGGTATCATCAATTTTACATTTAGACTCTTCTTTGGAGGAACCTTGTTTCAAGGCATCACTTGGAGTAAAAGTGTTCTATAAGGGAGTCACTCCTTTTGGGAATTTATTTTGTTCTAGTTTTATGATTTTTGAAGCCTCATTAATTTGTTTGGTTACAAAGGCATGGAGTGATTTGTCATTGTAAAAAACCTACAATGGTTCATTATTATGAGGTATATGAGGGTGATATAATCAAACAACCGTGACATTCAGGCTTGTCTGAAATTAGATGTCTATGTGGTCTATCCGCATATGCTACTAAATTATCTGCAATCACATTTAATACCCTTCAGACATGGGTAATATTGAAAGATGAAAACCTGTTAATTATTTTAGAAACAAGATTGCTTTATATCCTCATAAGTTTATCTGTTGATAAATATTCCCTTTTGGCCACTTTAAGTATGAATTATGAGTCTCCAAAAACAATGGTGTTTTGGCATCCTAGAGCAAGAGCATTTTCTCAACCTAAAAGAAGAGATTCAAATTTTGTATTGTTTGTGCACAAGAAATTAAACTTGAATGAATATGAATGAACCTTCCCAAGAGGGGTATTTAGATAAATACCAACACCATTATCCTCACATGAGGAGGCACCATCAAAATGCATGTGTCATATTTCATCTTGAAGTTGATATACAAAATTGATTTGAGGTGTCTCTATTTCTTGTTTGGAAAATATTGAGTAAACACCAAGATATGTCTTGATGAAATTAACAATAGGTTGAGGGGTGTTTTAAATATAAGGAACATTTTTATCTTCCCTATAATCAAATTTTTTTAGGACCTTTCAGGATGATCACATGTGTGCAATCCATGGAATAGTAACCGCCTGTCAATGCCTTCCAATCTCTTCCTAATATGATGGAACAATTACTCACTCTCATTTCCATCACCTGGATATTGAAAGTAGTGCAAATTTTAGGATGCGAGAACATACTCAATGTGACATAATTTATCTCTCTGATTGTGGGATGATGTTGCTTATTAAAAGAAATCATCTTCCTTGGGTTCTTGTTTGTATGTGAAATTCCTAGTCCTTCCATGATTTTATTGGACATAACATTTAGGCTAGATCCACCATCAATAAGACAACAATGGGAAATTTTGTCCATAATTTTCACGGAGACATAAAACAAAGGATTTTTAGGAGTTGATGGAGTGAAAACAAATCCTATGAATTCCCTAGGGTGTTATTCTTCTTTTCAAATCAGGTTTTCATTAGCATATTTTGGATGAGAGGTGTAATCACTAACTGGTTCTTCAACTAAAAACTTCTCAATGTTTCTCCTTTGCTCCAAGGTCTTTTTGAGGTCAATCAAGGTAGCACTTGCTTTAAATTTTTCCAATTCTTCAATTATATTATATTTTTGACCAACGGGAGATAAGAAAGTTAAGCCTTTGTTTGGGTGGTGGGGAAACTTGAATCTTTTCTACATTATGAGAAGGACCATGTGAGGTGCTTATGAAAATTAAATTTTTTATTTATGTTATAATAATTATTCCTTTGATTTCGATTGAAATTAGAATGACCCCTAGTTCTAACAGAAAAAACCTCATCATCCTCTACCCAATCAAGAGAGTTTATGATTAGTTCATGCCTTTTTCCAAATACTCTTTTTTTGGTGTTTTTTAAAAGTTCACATGTATTTGTGATGCAGATGGGGACCCCAAACAACCATTCTCCCATCCTCTTTCCCCAGGATTTAGCTTGCTCTACATTTAGCAAACTCTAAATTTGGATTCTTGTCTAAATATTTCTTCTCTCACAACTCTATTGCACAGCTCTACTTTTGTAGGTTCAATTCCGCATATAGGTTTTTGCAAGATTTCTTTTCTCCAATTGTATTTCTGCAAGACGATTCCTTCCACAAGACAAATTTTTACAAATATGTATTTCTGCAACACCTTTTTTCAAGTTCCTTTCCGCATTTACGGATTGCGGAAATTCCCAAATTCCAAATTTGACTTCCGCAATTATGCAGCCGCAACACTCCTTTCCGCAATTGAATTGCGGATTGTTGATCCAACTTTTCCAGAAGTTGAACTTTCACAATTTCCCTCTCTCAATTCCTTTTCCGCAACTCTTTAAAAATGTTGATTTCTTGTGGGGTGGATCTTGAGCATCGATCCGTATTTTGATGCGGATCTGTCCTCAACCGTGAGATCTTTTGCGGAATGTTTTCTGGTTGTTGATCTCTGATCAAGTGCAGATATCATCTTATCTTTGTGGATCCTTTATATTTCTTACACCTTTCTCTTGCGGGATTCTACCTCAGCCATAGATATGTTCCTACGACGATCTTGACCATTCAACCTGTGCAAACTTAAACCTTAATTATTACCGATCCTTGCACTAATCGATTTGTAGATCCTGAACCTACGACACGGTTAATTCGAGATAAAATCCATTCACAAAGCCTTAATAGTCAAATTCTTCCTACAATTGATCAGAGAATTGATCAATCGATCTATGTTTTAATCTCTTTCAGAAACCTTGAATTCACACACAAGCTTATCATTCATTAACATGAGATTTAACAAAACATTCAATTCATGAAGTCACACAGTCAAACAAAATTGAATTTACACACACAGAGATTATGCTGAAATAGGATTTTTTGTTCACATGCTGAAACTGTACATACAAATTTGTTTAAGAACCTGCAATTTGATCTCCTTTGGCATGATACATCTTTATTTTTCCTTACTTGAGCTAGATTTACTCTGTTTTGGATACATCTCCTTCTCTTATCTGTCTATCTCTGTCTCTTCTGTCTCCTCAATGCCTCATAGGATTACACACACACACACACACACACACACACACACACACACACACACACACACATACAACAAGATTCNTTCAGATTCATAATCCACTCAATAATCCCTAATCTTCTTTTAACTAATCCTAATTACAACAAATCATCCAACCTATCCTATCACTCGCTACCATCAGACAAGGGATTTGTTATAATGACTCATCAATTGACCCAATGAGTCACTCATCCTCTTAGTGACTCACCATCTATATAGAATCAAATAAAACATAATTTTATTTACAATGTGATGATTCAAAGACCATCAATCTAGAATTGAAGACCCCTTCTAAGCCTGATCCAACATTTAACTTGGAATTTGAATGGAGAGTAGGATGCTCTTACATTAGACTCCCCTGGAAGAAATAAATATGATCTCCTAGTCATAACATTCCATCTTCAGTATGCATGGATCCCAAACCTTGTTTTGTAACTGATCATCCATCTCATCATGTTGTTCTGTCTTTGACATCTTCAGTTCTCTTGGTTTCCAAATTTTCTTCTATAATGATCCACTAGCTTTGCTTTTGAAATCTTTTTTTGTCATCCGTCCCTTGCCATTGTTTTGTCTATTTTCTTTGCTGATGTAAATCTTCATTATTTCTTCACTGCTTCTCTGAGACATCTTCACCATGAGCAACCTTAGTTCTTCAATCTCCATGTCCAATCTATCCTTTGACTAGTACACTTGCTTACCCTATTTGTCTTTTGTCTTTTTGTTGTTGGCCACTACTTGCGGCATCCTCATGTCTTTAGGATTTCTCCTTTCATCTACAATCATACCCCAACTATAAGGTATTCCAAGATTCTCCACAAAATTATGTTTCTCTGCCATTTCCCTTGACTGCTGTAACAAAATCATATCATTATAAGACAATTCAATGCCTTGACTTACCATCTTCTCCTCTCCAATGTTGTCACTAAACATTTATATGCTTGCATACATTAAGCAGTCATATTTGTCAATCCTTGGATTGAATAACCAATCTTCTAGCATTTTTAATTCTTCATCATACTATCTGAGGTTAGAAAGTTTCTCTTTATCTTCAGTAACCAACTCTGCAACAAAAAGTTATCCTAGGTATTGATCACTCTTTTGAGACAATTTAGTATTTTCCCGTGTCATGATATATTTATTCCTTTGTCTTCCAACAACATCATTATCAAAATATGCAAGTGTTCTCCTTTGGTTATCTCCATGAGACCATGTCATCTCATCCTTCAATTCCAGAACAAAATTCTGGCTAAGTCCATGTCAAGGATACATGGATACTCTCCTTCTTCTTGCTTTACCTCTGGGACAACCTCGCAAGGTTCATCACATGTTATTCCAGCAGATATACACAATTCATTAATTTCAAAAATATTGAATTTTTTTTATCTCCCATTGACTTTCTTATTAGCATATTCTCTTGCTGATCTGAACTTTCCCAAGAGTTCACGAGACTTTCAGCTAGTCCCTCTTATGCACCATCTTCTTCTAAGATGATTTTATGTTTCGCTTAACAACAATGAACATATTCTTCTGTCAATGGTCCAATTTTTATTTTTCCTTTTTTCCTTAAAGCATCCATCGTATGCTTCACAAATTGCATAGACACATCTTTTAAGTGTTCTTCAATACCTGCAGTCATACACCAATAATAAGTTTAAAAAACATGAGACTCTGAAGTCCCTGTTGATATTTACTCTGGTATCCACCTGTTGTGTTGGTCTGAACACAACATTAATATGTCACCATCACCTATTTCTCCAATGGTCTGATACATAGGTTGCATACACTCCTCAACTCTCTTCTTCACCAGAATACAATTTTGATCCTACTTTGTAGAAATGTCTTTGCACATTTCTTTTTCTTCCTTCATATTCATATCATCTTCAACTGACTGTATTCCTCCATCAAGCAACTCATCAATGAGTTCCTTTTGCTGCAATACTTCAGACCTTTCTTCATTTGAGAGACTATCTTCATCATATTTGACTTCATCAACTTTTAAGACAGTTTCAAAGAACTTCCCATCATCTACAACAAAACCTATAATCACAAACAAATCATCAGTCTCAAAAACATAATACCTCTTGGTCTCATTCGACCTCAGAGTCATCTCCTCCATAAGTTGATCTGTACTCTTTACAGAATCCATGAGACTTTCAATTAGTCTCTCCTTTTCTGCTTCATCATCATCTCCAAGCAAAGGACCTTGTTCAGGTTCACAATATGAAACTCCCATCTCAGACTCAGCTTCCCTCAATTCTTCTTTCAATCCGGCATACATATTTTTCCTTATATTCACCTATAATGATTTCCATGTTACCTTCCTTTTCATGACCCAAATACCTCTGGTTTTCTTCTTCAGCAGCTTGCATATGCTTCTCAAAGCACAAAATGTCCTTTTCTAACTCTAGCAATTCTCTATTACATTCTTTTTGTCTTTATTTCTTCTTTCTTCAGTTGTGTCTTTCCTTTGAACCCCTGCAATGACCTTCAATATTGTTTCTATATCCCTCTCTTTTATGAACTTCATCCTGTCCACTTGTGGACTTCTTTCCTAAGCCTCCCTCAACAAGTCTCCACACTTGTTTGCTATACCTCAACAAGCTATCTCTCCTTAAGCTTGTCCTTTTGGTATCTTTGGTTCTTCTCCTCTAGAACCTTTTGAGCATCTCCTTTTCTCTTCTGTTTGGCTTATGTAGGTCCACTTCTCTTTTGAGAACATGCACTAGTCCTCTCTTTTCCAACCTCTGTTGGATTTATGGGTTCTGCCACTGCTTCCTCTTTCCTCTAAGAGTTTGAAAACTCTTCTTCATCATGAACATAAGTGTCCTATGTACAACTCCACTTCCTTTAGTTTGTTGTAACCTGTTAAATCCTTCCAAGGATTTCTTCTGCATTCTCCTAATATCAATTTAAGCCACACACTCTTTGTCTGTCTGCAAGTATTTTCTCACAGTTAATTATAATCACAATGAAAAAAAAATATATCATTACCTCATTCCAAGAGCTAGCTGTACTCTGATACCAATCTGATGCAGACGGGAACCCCAAACAACCATTTTCCCATCTGCTTTCCCCAGGATTTAGCTTGCTCTACATTTAGAAAACTCTAAATTTGGCTTCTTGTATAAAAATTTCTTCTCTCGCAACTCTATTGCGCAGATCTACTTCCGTAGGTTCAATTACGCAAATAGGTTTCCACAACCTTTCTTTTCCACAATTGTCTTTCCGTAAGACAATTCCTTCCACAAGACAAATTTCCACAAATCTGTCTTTCCGCAACACCTGTTCACAAGTTCCTTTCCACAATAGAGTTTCCGCAACTTTGTTTCCGCATTTGCGGAAATTCCCAAATTCAAAATTTGACTTTCGCAATTATGTGACCGCAACACTCCTTTCTGCAATCGGATTTCGGATTGCAGATTTCTGATCCAACTTTTCCAGAAGTTGAACTTCCGCAATTTGCCTCCCACAATTCATTTTTCGCAACTCTTTACAACCATTGATTTCATGCGGGGTGGATATTTACCGTTGATCCGTATTCTGATGTGGATATGTACTCAACCGTTAGATCTTTTGCAGAATGTTTTCTAGCCATTGATCTTTGATCAAGTGCGGATCTCATCTTATCTTTGCAGATCCTTTATCTTTCTTACACCTTTCTCTTGTGGGATTCTTCCTCAGTCGTAGATTTTTTCCTACGACGATCTCGACCATTCAACCTATGCAAACTTAAAACTTAATTCATATTGATCCTTGCACTAATCACTCTTCAGATTGTGAACTTGCAACAAAGTTAATTCGAGATAAAATCCATTCACGAAGTCTTAATAATAAAATTCTTTCTTCAATTGATCAGAGAATCGATCAATCGATCTCCATTTTACTCTCTTTCAGAAACCATGAATTCACACGCAAGCTTATAATTCATTAACATGGTATTTAACCAAACATTTTATTCAGGAATTCACACACTCAGACATAATTGAATTTACACACACAAAGATTATGCCGAAATAGGCTTTTTCGTCACATGCTAAAACTGTACATACAAATTTGTCTCAGAACCTGTGTTTTGATCTCGTTAGGCATGATACATCTTTAATTTTCCTTGCTTGAGCCATATTTACTCTATTTTGGCTACTTCTCCTTCTTCTATCTGTCTATCTTTGTCTCTTTTGTCTCCTCTATGCCTCACAGTCTTACACACACACACACACACACAACAAGATTCATGAACCATTCCAGTTCAGATCCATAATCAACTCAATAATCCCTAATCTTCTACTAACTAATCCTAATCACAGCAAATCCTCTAGCCTATCTTATGACTTGCTACCATTATATGAGGGATTTGTTACAATGACTCATTAATTGACCCAATGACTCAATCATCCTCTTAGTGACTCACCATCTATCTAGAATCAAATAAAACATAGGTTTATTTACAATGTGATGGTTCAAAGACCATTAATTCAGAATTGAAGTGTTATACCCAAATCCTGTCACCACCATGTGATAAGACCTTTAACTTCCATGTTTGCCCTTAATCCCAACACTTAGAGTGGAAACCTATTCTATTTGTCAATTCTACATGACAAAACTCAGCACCGCACTTTCCCTATGGCCCATGAGTAGTAACTTGCTCGCATCGACTATATCCTGTTTTCCATAAGCGGTGCCACCACCTGTGGTCTTTGGTCCATAAGTGTTTCTCATATAAACCGCTCTGTCATAAGAGAACAAAAGCAGTACCCTTGGTAAAATGGGAAAAAGATAAGTTTCTCGAGGCTTCTAGATCATGAGCCTCGTGTCCTCCCTTATCCCTATCATTGTGGGTCAGTTGAGCTCGAGATCCCCCATCATAGGATCTTGGAGCCACCTCACCCACAAATCTCTCAACTATCCCTATCCATTGAGCCTTATAAATACAAGCTCATGTCCATAGTATGGGGGGGGAACTATAGAGGTATTGTTATGCTATTGGATTGACTACCTAGTCCAAACCATTGGAGAGCATAGAGAGCAAAGTTGGAGCTTATGGGGATGAAGTGTTTGTTTCATGGAGATGTCTGTCAACACTAAGGAAATGGTTGTAAGCTTCTCCATACATCTTTAATGCAAAGTTGATTTCCATCCCACATTATTGTTGTTTTGATTTTACATGTACATGTTGTTAGATTCCCGAGTCACTAACATGGATAAGTAGATGATGTTCTGGTAGCTTTGATGTGTTTGCATGTTTGATTTTTTTTTAGGTACACAGGTTCACTATCGAAGCAACATTCCAGGTGTCTACGACATCCAGGGAAGGTATTCATCCTTTGTCGTTCACTCATTTGTTTTGGATCTAAACCATTCAGACCAGAGGAACAGCTTCTGTCCGCAGAAGGTGAAATATTCCTGGTTACAAATCTGGTGACTCCGCTGGGGAATTGTTACATATATCAGTTGATTTGATCTTCCTCAGTTCTTGAACTCTTGTCTAAATCCAGGCTCCATCTCCAACTCTCTTTAGTCAGATATGCCATCTGACTCAGTGTATTTTGTTTGAAACTTCCAGATCTGTTTAGATATGAATTATTTCGACCTTTTATGCTCTTTTTTACTGTCAATCCATCAAATTTTGCCTTGACCTGATCTTTTTCTAACTTGATCTGTCGTTCTCCTTTGTGTTTTGGATCTATACAGGGAACCACTCATATGTTGTTGGTGAGAAGCGGTGCCACCGCCTGAACCCTGTTAGCAACATGTGGTGCCACCGCCTGAGTCCTGTTATCCAGAAGCGGTGCTGGTCCATAACCGCTCTGTCAAGAGCCTTGCAGCGCGGTTCCAGGTAGGCCTTGTTCCAAGACTACTTTTTTCTCATTTTTTGCAAAAAAAATTGAGTTGGTTTGTTTTCAGCCCTACACTATCAGGCTTGTGTGTTAGAATATGAATGCTTATGGTTTTAAATTCTATGGTAAAAGATTGGTTTGATTGAAGAATTCAAAAGCTAGATTAGGCTTATTGATTGTTCATTTCCTTCCGTGCTTGTTGGTTGTGATTGCGAAAGGATTTCTTTTTTGAAAAGCTTAGCATGTTAGTGAGGTCTTTTTTCATTTCTGTTATATAGACTGAAAGAAAAACATTTGATTAGCATCTTGATTACATTTTTGTTTTCATAGAGGACTTCTTTTTGCTTCTTTAAAAAGACAATTTTTTATTGAGATTAGGTCATTATCATCATTGAGCATAAGACATTGGATCTTTGATTGGCCTCACAAGCTTTCAGATTTTCTATGTTCTTTTGTATCTTTTGCATTAGTACCATCTCATCAAAATAAAAAATATTGTAGTTTTAAGTTTGATTTATCTATGCTTTGAGAAAAATTGAAAAATAGAGTGCATATGCATGTAGTGTGCTTCTTGTTTTTCTTTTAGGAAAAGAGACTCTTCCCCTTTTGATTGCTTTTAGAAAAGATAAATGAGTTTGGAAAGTGTTTCTTGTCTTTGATTTTGATTAGTTCAAGACAGTTGTTTGGAAATTTTTTGGTTTTCAAAAGAAAAGAAAATACTCTCTTTCCCTTCCGTAGGTAGGCATACCACAAACGGTAAAGTGAAATATTTGCATATGCATACTGCATGGTTTTACTTTTTCTGTCAAAATTCCATGCATTCACCTAACCATCCACTTTAAAATTAACGGTAGTTATAGGTTAAAATTTACATAGCAATTTGAGTGATAGGTTAGAGATGTGTTCGGGCATCGTTAAGTGTAGGAGCTGTCATTACTTGTCCACATTACATCCTGGGACTCGCGTGGTTCTTCCATGTATCGTTGGTATATCGAATGACCTTTCACGTACCCTTGAGGTATATCGAAAGGTACTTCATGTACTTGATTGTATATCAGAAGGCACCTTATGTACGATTATGCATTAGACATCACTACTACTGATTTGAGCTCTGATGTACCTTGCGTATATCGGGAGACCCCACCAGGATACCTTATCCATCTGAGAAAAGCCCTTTGGCCATCTTGCTTGGAGCCATACACCGAAAACAACATTTAGGGAGATTACTACGCACATACCCTTGAGATATATCGCGAGTGGCACCTTCTTGACAATCCTGGTGAGAGACCTAACTATCTGAACTCCTCCTATCATTTAAGTTTGCTTGTTTGACCTATAGCTTGAGTAGGGAAATTTTCAGTGTGTTTTTTAGTTTTTGAGACCCTAGGTTAGATAACAGCTGTACAAACTGGCTGAGCTAAGATAGTCCAGAAGAGTACGGGGATTGCCACCCAATTTTATTCCCATTTCAAGAGAAAATCCAATGGAAGCTATCGACTAAGGAGCTGCTACCACCTCCCAAGTGGGAGACGATGTGGTTGCAGAAAGTGGAGGACCATATCCTTCACACTCGCCTCCCTTGGTCCAACAACCTTCTCGGGGTAATACTTCATTCCATTCTCCCATAGAAGGTCATGTTGATGATACTACCTATTCGGATTATGGTCCCAATGCTCCATTTTGGGATACCTCTATAGGACAGACCATTGCCTCATTTGGTACCTGTTTAAAATTTTCTAGAGAAGTTTCACCAGATGAAGAAGAACGTAGATAATACCAGGCAGCCATTCTCCGTGCATAGGATGTTGAAAAGAAAATAGATGACATATTGGGGACATCACCACCACATTCCATAGTTGTTCTTGTGGGATATCACTCACTTATCGATTCTGTGAGCCCCATTGAACCGATTCTAGATCGCACAATGACTCCACACAACCCAGGTCAAACTACCAACCCCACCACCTCCCATATTATGTCTGTTCCCAATCCTCTCAAGTATTCTGCACCTGGGGCTCAACATTCAATTCTTATTTCTTCATTACCTTCCGGTGACGGGGGGCAACCCTCGACACAACCTACGTTATTTGGCACCAGAATTGTACCTAGCCAAGGCCAAACCTCTAGTATAGAGCAATCTATAGTTTATGTCCCTCCCACCTACACTAATGTGGTTAATCCCCCATCTAGTTCAGGTCAGCCCTTGGGGGCACAACCTGTAACCACTCAATCCTCTTGGGGTTATGGTTATACTGGAAATCCAATACCTGTAGGAAATATTAATTATCCATACAACCCTACAAGAATGCCTTATGCTGGAATTCCATATCCTAGTAATACTTTTATGCCATGGGGGCAACCTAACTGGTCCTACATGCCAGCTATGGGGGGGATACCTATACATATTGCGTGAGGTGCCGGAGGAATGCCTTATGGAGGTCCTCCCCCTAGGGGGCCTAATGGTCATGGTGGTCTTGCGGGGCCTAGTGGATTTCCTTCTAATGGACCTCAAGGGTCTGGTGGCCCTCCTCTTAGTGGTTCCAAAGGCTCTAGAGGTTCACCTCCTAGAGCTCCCGGAGGGTCTGGTGGTCCGCCTCCTATTGGCCCCAGTGGTCCTGGTGGTCCCAAAGGCCCCAGTGGTCCTCCTCCCAGAGGCCTTGGTGGTCCTAATGGTCCTGATCCCAGAAATCAAACCCCCACGGGCGGATTTTCCGGTAGTTCTTCCTCACAACAACCTGTATATCAGTCTACTTATGGTCATACTGGTACTTATATGCCATTTCAATATTATCAGTATGTGCAACCTAACAGTTAGTTACCTTTCCTAGCAACTTTGGACTTGCCTAATTTGTCCAAGTTGATTAATGAACCCATTCGACATAACCCCTCATGGCCTCCCATTCCGGTAAAGTTACCATCGAACATTCCAAAGTTCGATGGGAAGCAGGGAAATGATCCAAAAAACAATGTCATGACATTCCATCTGTGGTGTTATTCAAACTCCCTTATGGATGATTCAGTTCATTTAAGACTCTTTCAGCGAACTTTGACTGGTACAGCCGCGAAGTGGTACATTGAACTTCCGTAACATTCATTTGTGGATTTTGGCTCATTGGCAACTGTTTTTCTTACACACTTTCAACTTCCTATCCATTATGAAATGGGTAATGATCTCTTAACTTCTCTGCGACAGAACACCTCCACCCACATATCCAATCACATCCATGAGTGGAGAAGGCATAGAAGACTTATTAAGGCTCCTATTTCGGATCAGTTATTAGCTGATTGGTTTACTAAATCTTTGTTGCTTCCAATTGCTTGAGATGTGGCTATGGGCAGTGTCATTATTGAAGAGCAAGCTATTAATCGAGCCTAGTATCTAGACTCGGTCTATTCCCAGTCCAAAAATTTGTATGACTTGATTCCTCAAGCTCCTCGCCCAAGCACCGATCCCGCAAAGCCACCAGCAGAAGTCTCTGTTGATGGGATTGTTGGTTCAATCCAGTCCCCATCAACAACAAAAACTGCCAAGCAACCCCAAACTTCCATCTCTAGTCCTTCAACTCCCAAGGTTTCCACGGAGTTCAATTCTATTCAGAGTATTCAAACACCCAGCAATAATAAAAAGAAAGGTAAAAGTAAGAATAAAAAACCTGGAAACCAACACGAAAATCCAAATTCAACCAACAATGATAACAATAAAGAGAAAATAAAAGCAAAATATCCATGTCTACTATGCGGAGGTGACCATTTCACAAAAGAGTGCCCCCGTCGGGACGAAATCACCCAATTTTTGAAAACAAACCTCGCACCCGTAGTTCTCACGAATCCTTTTCTCTCTCAACAACAACTGATAGACCACATGTCTAATCAGGGAAACTCTAGTTCATCAGAGGAAATTCAGATGATGTCCTCGAATACCATTAGTTTTCAAACTCGAAGTCAGAATTACGAAAAACCCATAGACAAGAAAGAATACAATTCTTCTTCAGGGAAAGCTCCCTCTACTAGTTCTCCCGACTCCTCGTCTACTGCCCCCCTAACCATCGAGAAGCCTACTCTTGACATGATTTTGCGTCCACCCAAGAGTACTCTTAGGAAGGTTGTTTTTAACCCCAATTCCCGAGCTGCTCAATTTTATAATGTAGTTTAAGATCTCGCTCAGGCACCATGTGCAATGTCTACCTTGGAAGTGCTCCAAAGTTGTCCTACACAACACAAAAACCTGTTAACCGCGTTAGGAGCTTTAGACCTGGACAATACTAATTTGATTCATTTAAATGTTGAGAACTATAAGTCTAGGCTACCTCATAAACTTGATTTCCAAATCATCACGAAAGTAGTTGGAAAGAAGGTCTTTAGAACTATTCTAGATGAAGGAGCTTCAACTTTGGTTTTGTCTCTGTCTTGTTGGAAAACTCTCAGCTCTCCTGAGATTTTAACATCACCTACGACTTTGAAAGCCTTTGATGGATGAGGTTTCCAGCCCCATGGTCTCGTATCAGCCCTTGTAGTCGAGCTTGGGGGAAAAACTATTTCTATTCAAGTAGAAGTAGTAAACACACCATTAGATTACAACCTCCTTCTAGGAAGAAATTGTTTTTACGCCATGGCTGTTGTTGCTTCGATGGTATTTCAAGTAGTCCAATTTCCACATCTAGGGAGAATTGTTACCATCGACCAACTTGATTTCTGTACGCTGGATGTTACTACCTCTACAGCTAATAAAATACCTATGTTAGGCTAGTCCCCTCCTCCTTACTAGTTGATTGGGGTAGGCTTGTTGAAGGATTCATCCCTTATGGGTATTTTTCCATCCACTCCTACTAACACAGACACCGTGACAGTAAATATGATTGCTTCATTTGACCATGATCCTAAGGGTAAACAAATTGTTGAGTCCACCTCATTGAGTTCACATGAAGAAATGTACGACGTCATTCAAACCCCTTTCGATGATCACACCGATGACCTTCATCTAGTGGCTTCGGATCCTTACCACCTGCCTTACTGGTTAGAACCATCTCTTCCTGTTCTATATTATCTCTCTGAGACTTTTCCTTTCGACGAGTCCATTATGGAGATCATGAATACGAATGAGTCCATTTGGAAGGATCACCATCATAGATCCTTGTTCCTCCCCAACACCAGTTCGGTTAACCATGACTATGCATCCCTGTTTTCCACTGATATTGTCAATGCACCCCAAAGTCCTATATTGTTGCAAGATGCAGATTCTAAAGGAAACATTTGCAACATTACTAAGACAAATCCGATTGACATATCAGCCAAGCCTGGTACCATCGAGCATGTTCATGTTGGGCAGAACTGCTCGGCAGATGAATCTGAAGCATACAAGGCACTTTTCAAAGAATTCTGTGATATTTTTGGCTGGTCCTATGAAGAAATGCCAGGGATAGACCCATCCATTGTGGTCCATGAAATTAAAACCTATCCCACGGCTAAACCTATCAGGCAAAACCTAAGGCAAGTCCATCCACGGAAGGCCGTAGCTATTAAACCTGAAATAGAGAAACTTCTGAAAGCTGGGTTTATTTATCCCATACCCTGATGGAATGGGTATCGAATGTTTTACCTATCAATAAAAAGCAGGGAACCATTAGAGTCTATATTGAATTTAGAGATTTGAATAAAGCTTGTCCCAAGGACAACTTTCCTACTCTGCACATCGATCAGATTATCGACAACTGTGCCGGAAGTGTCATCTTCTCATTCATGGATGGATTTTCTGGCTATAATTAGATTGAGATATTACTCACTGATCAGCACAAAACAACATTCATTTTCCCATGGGGAACCTTTGCATATAGGAAGTTACTATTTGGCCTAAAAATTGCTGGAGATACTTTCCAACATGCGATGTCCTATGCGTTTCACAATATTAAACATATTGTTGAACTGTACCTTGACGACCTCCTCATTCATTCACAACAATGGGAGGACCACCCTAGTCATCTTAGAGACATTTCCCTAAGAATCCGTCATTATAATATACGACTCAATCCACATAAATGTGTTTTCTGTGTTGAGACAGGACGTCTGTTAGGTTTTGTGGTGTCTAAGGATGGCATCCAGATAGACCCTTTGAAAATTGTTGCCATTTTATCTCTACCATCCCCAACTAATCTTCTTGAACTCCAAAGTTTGCAAGGGAAGACAAAATTTCTCCGCCGTTTTGTGTGCAATTTTGCAGAGAAAACGCACGGTTATATGCGTCTCTTGAAGAAGGACACTCTGTTCTTTTGGGATGACCAAGCCCAACATGCCTTTGATAATCTTAAACACGCTCTAATTGATTCACCCATGATACACCCCCCAGATTATTCAAAGGACTTTCTCTTGTATGTTTTTGCCTCCACTACTACCATCACTATGGTTTTGGTGTAGGAAAATCCCAATGGTTAGGAGCACATGATTTACTATGCTAGTAAGAATCTTATGGATTCTAAAACCCGATATTCATGTGTGGAGAAGTTAGCATTGTCCACGGTCATTGCTGTACAAAAATTTTGTCACTACATTTTGCTCCGCACAACCACTGTATTGGTAGACCAGAACCCTATGTATTACATCCTAACTCGTCAGGTGCTCGGGGGCAAGTACACTCGATGGATAGTCATACTATAGGATTTTGATCTAGAATTTTCCAAAGCCACATCAAAGAAATCCTTGGTGTTTGTCGAGCTCACATGTGATCTTCCCTGTGCTTCAACGGAATCTGAGCCCAGTGATTCATTTCCAGATGAATTCCTGTTCCTGATAAGCACTACCGATCCATGGTATGGAGATTTGCTTATTTATCTCCAAACACAAAGATTTCATCCAAATATATCCTATGACAATTGCCGCCGTATCCGTCACCATGCGAAATACTACCTCATCTTGAATGATACCTTGTATAGATGTGGGATTGATTCTATTCTTCGATGATGCCTCACCCACGAGGAATTTGAACATGTGTTGAATGATTGCCACTCTGGAGCATGTGGCGGTCATTTATCTGGGATGGCTACAACCCAGAAAATCCTTAGCGCTGGCTAATTCTGGCCTTCAGTCTTTAAAGACTGTCACGAGGCTGTTAAGAAATTCCCACCTTGTCAACATTTTTATCCCAAAAAGCACACTCATCCTGCTCCGCTACACCCCGTCATTGCCGTTGGCCCATTTTACAAATGGGGGATTGATTATATGCATTGTAATCCTACCTCATCCGGGGGGCATGGTTACATCATCGTAGCCATTGACTATTTTACAAAGTTGGATGAGGCCATACCTACATATGCAGAAGATGGTAAGACTGCCGCTTTTTTCCTATTCAATCATGTCATAGCTAGATTCGGAGTCTCGGTCCGTAGTCACTGATCATAGATCACATTTCCGTAATCAAATGATGGAGGAACTAAGTGCCAAGCTAGGTTTTCACCATGAAAACTCTACGCCATATTATCCGCAAGCTAATGGTCAGGTAGAGGCCATTAACAAAGTTTTGAAAACTATGCTTCGTCGGATGGTTGGAGACCATAAATCCAACTGGCACCATATCCTTTTCTCTACTCTTTGGGCTTACAAGACTTTAGTGAAAACAATTACTGGTTTCACACCTTTCCAGCTTGTTTATGGACTCGAAGCTGTCTTATTGATTCAATGTCAGATTCCATCCTTAAAAATTTTCGTCGAACTTCTTCCAGACACTTCTGCAGAGGAAGAGAGATTTTTGTACCTGAATAACCTTGAAGAAACTAGGAGAGATGCTGCCTTGGCTAATGAGGCACACAAGAAATGCGTCAAGGTGCAGTATGATAAATCTATCCAACCTTGTGCCTTTAATGAGTGTGTCCTATTTTTGACTTACGATTAGAGATATGACAAACTAGGGAAAGGAAAGTTCGAGTCCATGTGGTACGGTCCTTTGGTTATTTCTAAAGTTTTAGAGAAAGGGGCCTACGATCTCATAGACTACGATGGAATCCATTTAGGGCAACCTTGCAATGGGTTGTACCTGAAGAGGTACTATGCCTAGATCTCTCCGGGATAGTATCTTGTATATATGTATATTGCTTGACTTTCAGTGTGCTTTGAGTATTTTCAATATGGTTTTGAGTTTAGTGTCCGTATCTATTTATACCATGTTTTGGTCATGCAAAGCAGATGGCTTTCTATGGCTTCGCTGATGGTGCTTTCCGCCACACCTTGAATCTTGCCTCATTTGCTTGGGTTCTCTATTCCCCAACTGATGATTTGGTCAATTCAAGAGCGGTTTGTATTGGTCCCTCTACCAACAACATCGTCGAGTATCGAGCAGTCATAGGTCTTATGATTGAAGCTGCCTCCCAGGATGTTCGTAATTTGGTAGTCTTGATGGAATCACAACTTGTGGTTTGTCACCTAAACCATGTTTATACCATTAGGAACCCTGTGCTTCTCTGCCTCTTCTGGAGGGTACGCTTATTAGAAAGGTCATTTGAAACCATCACCTATAGGCATATCCCTAGGGAACATAATGTAATTGTTGACTCATTAGCTGATTACATCCTAGATTGGCATATTTCCCACTCATGACATTAAAATCAAACATGGTTCATTGTAAATAAACAATTAAGACACATAAAAATCATGTAAAATACATTTACCATTTGAGACATATAAACACCAGGTAAAAGTCTGTATATATATATATATATATATGAAAATGTTTACAAGAAATAGGTCACGAGACCTCATCTAAAGCACGTAGGATTTCAGGCAAAAATCACCATACAAAATCCTGAAGCTATCAGCTTTCAGTAGATACATCATGCATACATCGTCTACTGATGCTCGTGGTAGCACATCACTGCCCGGGCTACTCTAGGTAGTAGTCTGCTAAACCGACCTGGTACTCCCGCTGTAAGTCTCTGATACCCCAGAGGGAGGTCATCGATGGAAGCATCAGGGATGTATAGGGTCAACCTCTCCAGGTTTTCCTCTAACTCCCTAGTCACATCGTCACCCTGCAGTATGAAACGGGCTCCGACTCATCTATCCAATGGGGAAGCTCCCCCAGGTCGTGCTGCTCCAACGTTTGCATGAAGATATTCAAGTCTCGTTACTTAACATAAAAAATATAGAACTTCAAAAACATAAAAAAAATATGTCCATTTTAGGGTTTTTTGCTTTTTACCGATGTCACCCCACTGTCCACCAGGTGGGAGCGGCAGGTCAGGGTCTCTGTTGAAGTCCGTACTTGCATATGCATAATCCTCCACCATGAGGATCTGATCTCTCAACCATCAAAAGAATGGGTCACCGAACTTTACCTTCCCCCTGCCAGCTCCAGTACGAGCCATAATCTAGACCCACCTCAGCATGTGAGGGTCTCATGCTCTCAGCTTTGTAAATACCACCTGGGCTCTCATCTATGGAACCTGCTTGAAGAAGAAGCAGGATAGAATGGAACCAAAACTGAACTACTCCAGTTCCCCCTGCCAACACTTAGTCAGCTGATCCTTGAATATCGGAAGCAGGGCTTTCGCCCAGTTGAAGACTGTAGGTGCCATGGCCTCTATGGCATAGAGAATATGTGCTTTGGAAGCCTGGTGCACTCCCTGGCTTCTCACCACTCTCTGCATGGTAAATAATACAGTCAGTAGAGGTCCATCCGTCACAGCTTTTATGCAGATTTTCTTCCCCGATGTCCTTGTCCCTGGAATATAGTGATGGTCTATCAAATCTTGTGTGGTAATATCCCCTCCTCAAGAACCTATCAACAAGATGGGGGAACCCCGGCTCGAAACTCCAGTCAAGAAGTAGATGTCCTCTACCTCCACTGTCAAAATGTGAGCACCAACTTCAAAGTATTGTTGCTCCAGATTCCACATCCGGAGTATGTGCTCTAGCAATCACTCGTGTGATACCATGCCGAGAGTCCAGAAGAATTTTAGGAGTCTGCAATCTCTTAATGCAGCTATGCAACCCACATTCCTTTCAGCGAAGGCGTCATCATTATCATGCTGTCTTTCTTTCCATATCACCATTTTCGATTAGCAAGAACCTGCCAAAAACAATCACAAGACCCATTAGAATATTTCTTAATCATTCAAATCAAATGAAATGATCTAGTTTTTCTTGTGTGAATATTTTTACATCTTCACGGCCAGCACCCCCTGAGCACTTTTTTTTCGGCACGATTTTAGTGAGGTACTACGTATCCCGCAAGGGATAAGCGCGATGCCCGCTCCCACAATTTTAGGGATCACCATACAAGCCCAAAACACCATTTAAAATAAAAATTGAAACTATAGAAGGAAAGAGTAGGGTTTAAACTATTACCTGGAGCTGACGGCGCTCGAATCTGATGGTGGAAACTCCTGATATCATCAACTAAAGATTTGGATAGGAAAATGCTCCAAATGCTCTCCACTATGGGTAAATAGTAAATTTTTTTGATTTTTCACTATTTACATGACTTTTATATGTATTTTTGGGTTTGACATGCTATAGTTTTGGTTTAAAATCACTTATTACTCAAAATCTATCAGTTGTAATTCCTTAATGTCAGTTATTAGCACATTAGTAACACTTGTTTTTGAGTCGTTGCAAGATAGAAGAACAATAGCAACAAAGTTTTGGGAGTTCGTTTTTGACTTTTTCGTACTACCATAAAACAGGAAAAGTTGGTGAGCATTTGTTATGACACTTTGGTCACACTCTCGAAACTCAGTATCAAAGGTCCGAGTCCATTTCTGATTCTTTTCAGACTCATAAAAACTATCATTGTGAAAAGAGACCTAATGGAATCTTCTTTAAACTATTTTCGGGCTCCTTAAATACAAAAAGATCGTCAAGCAATATTGTCTTCTTCATGCTCATTAAAATATTTGAAAATTCGTCTCTCCGATGATAGGTAATCTCTTTTTCGGTTTGGATAGACTATTTACGAAAAAGGAACACTCCAGCCAATCATGACTGGAAGAGTTCTCTAAGGTAGTATTTTACACTTTTTCGGGCCTTAGGGACTAAATCATACGAAAAAAGGACCCTTTGGAGTCTTCTTCCATATCCATTCAGACTCTCTAAACATGAACGATACCAAGTTTTCTTTCATTGGACTCGTTAAATTAAACATTGAGAGACCCTCTTTTGGGAATGAACCCCTCCTCTCTCAGGTTCATAAAACATATGAGTTTGGACTGGTCTTCGGACGAGCTATACCGAGTGTTTGTTACCCTCTTTGAACTCGTAAAACCGAAAAGAGGAACTCATCAATCATGATGAGGGAAATGGGAAGGGAATCATTTTGCAAACAAATGGCAGTAGTTTGTCGTTACCTTTAAACATGGCACTTGTTTGCATATCATTTCAGTCAATTGGGTATTTAGCTGATCTCTGTGACGATCCACTTTCATGAGTCATGTCACTCCTTTGAGTCTTTCAAAAGAATGCATTGTCCATTGTCGCATTGTGAGTTTGTCCCGTTTAGTCATGCTTCCAAGTCTTGTGTCGTGCCGCCCGATGTTCAAAGGGAATTTGAAGAAGTTTACCTCTGCAGTCAAAATAGTCTCTGTGTCAGCACTTTTGAGTTAGTCTTGTGGTTACTACATTCACATCATTCCAGAACTATGTTCCGAGTTTCATGTCGTCGATGTGGGACTCATCATGGCCCTCCTTCGACGAGACTATTCCCGTTGACATCAGTTCATCATCCGGGAAATAGTATTAGAAACAAAACTTAGTACCTTGAGATCTGTATGCCTTAATGACTGATTCTCTCGCTTTTGACATAGGTTCACATCATTGACCTTTGATTGATAGAATCGATTGGGTGTTCGACATCAGGACATCTATTCACACTCAGTAGATTGCACTAGGGTACCTTGGGAATCATTGACATCAATGGTGATCTCCCTCGCACTTGTTAAGGGTTCACATCATTGACCGATAATCAAGTGGTTTATACCATGTTTGACTTCAGATCATTGTAATCACATGGATAGAATCATACTTTGTGGAAGACGAGATGAAGACCGTGGGTATTTGTTTAGCGCTCATTGCTTTCCCCAGGTTGCGATGGAGTTTTGTATATCTAACATGGATCCACATTTGTATGGTCATAGCTATGCTTAAATTTGCGTCTGTATGACATAGATCTACGTTGTATGTCTGGTAGCTATGTCCAAGTTTGAGTCCTCTATCACATGGATCTACGCTGTATTCTAGTAACCATGCTTGTTTATTCCTCTTGTGGATCTGCCTTGTATTGGTTTGCAGCCATGAGTTGGTTACTTGTGTCTATGAGTCAAATATATTGATGTACTACAGATGCCTACTGGACGACATTCTTCGATCGAGCTGACATTTTCACCTTGAAGTGACAACTTGTTCTCTCAAAGCTTTCGTTTATCGTATCCCTCTAAGTCTCATGATTTGGGGGGCATTCTGTTATACCCAAATCCTGTCACCACCATGTGATAAGACCTTTAACTTCCATGTTTTCCCTTTATCCCAACACTTAGAGTGGAAACCTATTCTATTTGTCAATTCTACATGAAAAAATTCAGCACCGCACTTTCCCTGTGGCCCATGAGCGATACCTTGCTCGCACTGCCTGTATCCTGTTTTCCATAAGCGGTGCCATCACTTGTGGTCTTTGGTCCATAAGCATTTCTCATCTAAACTACTCTATCATAAGAGAAGAAAAGCGATACCTTGGGTAAAATGGGAAAAATAAAAGTATCTCGAGGCTTCTAGACCATGAGCCTCGTGTCCTCCCTTATCCCTATCATTGTGGGTAAGTTGAGCTTGAGATACCCCATCATAGGATCTTGCAGCCACCTCACCCACAAATCTCTCAACTATCCCTATCCATTGAGCCTTATAAATACAAGCTCATGTCCATAGTTGGGGGGGAACTATAGAGGTATTGTTATGCTGTTGGATTGGCTACCTAGTCCAAACCATTGGAGAGCATAGAGAGCAAAGTTGGAGCTTATGAGGATGAAGTGTTTGTTTCATGGAGATGTTTGTCAACACTAAGGCAATGGTTGTAAGCTTCTCCATACATATTTAATGCAAAGCTGATTTTCGTCCCACATTACTGTTGTTTTGATTTCACATGTACATGTTGTTAGATTCCTTAGTCACTAACATGGATAAGTAGATGATGTTCTGGTAGCTTTGATGTGTTTGCATGTTTGATCTATTTGCAGGTACACAGGTTCACTATCGAAGCAACATTCCAGGTGTCTACAAAATTTAGGGAAGGTCTTCATCCTTTTTTGTTCACTCATTTGTTCTGGATCTAAACCATTCAGACCAGAGGAACAACTTCTGTCTGCAGAAGGTGAAATATTCCTGGTTACTTGAAGACCCCTTCTAACCCGAATCCAACATTTAACTTGGAATTTGAATGGAGAGCAAGATGCTCCTGCATCAATTTGGATCATCATGTTCTTTGCAATATTTTTAGTAATGTCACGTCATCAAAGTTATGGGTTGAGTGGGTTGAGTAGTAGTTGGAGGAGGTGGGGAGGATGATTAATTTGTAAAGGAGTGGGAGTCAACCTTCTCTCAAATGAAATCATCTGATTATTTATATCCTGCATAAACTACAAGACAACATTCATTTTAACATTCTTTGAGGTATCGGTTAAAGGAAATATAGTATGAAGATCTTGCTACTCATACATACTCAAAGAAAGTCTGTAGAGTTGTAGCTATATCATTGACACATTTTTCTTCTAGTATATTCATAAAAATAAGTGATAAGGTATTGCAGTAGTGAATCATAATAACTTGACTGTTAGGTCTGATTAACTCTAGGATATGGTTGTACAACTTTGTAAAACATAGGTTAAAGGTTTTAATGGATTCTCCCAGTTGATAAATAAGATTATTGTAATCCTTAATCCAACATGCAGGCTTATGTGGTTGTCCATAAGTTGAATAGAACCAATAGCAAATTTAAACCCAAGCTGAAAAAGACTTCAGTGGTAGGTCAACGAAGTCAAAAGCCACTTTTCCTTCTAAAGAGTTGACAAATAGACGCATGCAAACACCATTCATATTGTACCCAATGTTATTGCAAGCATTTGAGAAAGCATTAATGTGTGCTTCAATTAAACAAGTGCCATTACCTGGGAATCTTGGCATATGATCCTTAAACTTAGGAAGAGGTAATATAACATGATTTAAATTTAGGGGTGAAAGTATGGTCAATGGAGCAAGGTTCAAATCTTCTTCAAACTCAAACAATCCGATTTTTTTATCACTTTATTGGGGTTAGTGGTGGAAATGATGGGGTTATAACCACTGTACATACTTCCCATTGTTTGGTAAGAACATGTTGGACCAACCATATTTTTGGTGACTAAAGGGGGAAATCCAAGGATATAAGTTTCCACACTACAACACTTTGAACCAAAATGATAGCATATGATTTTCCGATGCACTCTAACACTTTTCTTCTTCTCCTAACCTTAGATAATGAGTCAAATTTAGGAGTCTTTCCTCTAAGATGACAAGATCGACGGGGGGTATGAAACATACATTTATAGTGTAGGTCTAGGGTTCCTCCCCTGTATAGCATCCAAATCATGTTGTTCTTCCCCATCTACGTCCTAACGAATAACCTCCCAAGATTTTTTTAACTGTAGAGTTGTTTGGGTTGTTTCGAGAATAAAGTAAAATAGACAATAGGTGATGCTTATTTGTCCTTGAAACTAACTCTAGGGTTTGGTTATTTCCTTGAGGTTATTGTGATAAGTAAAATACCAAGGATAAGCAATAATTAATCTACTTGCAGTAGTTGGGGAAGTATGTCATACTAGTAACGAGTCAACATAATTGAAAATGTCTGAATCTGAAATGGATCAAAGGACTTTTCTATTGTTTTGATGACATTAACTAACATAGCTTTTGCAATATTTCTTTGGCCTACTGCTTCAGCTATTTTAGAAATATATCAATCATGAAAATTACTCAATCAACACACAAAAATATAAAGAAAACAAAACCAAGAAAAACAAAATAAACGAAGAAAGTATATATGAAAAACAAAAAAGAGAAAAAAAAACACTACAAACTAAGGACAAAACCCCCCAGTATGGTTGCCAAAAAATATATTGATGTTGGAAATGATTCATTCTAGATAAAATATTTTGAACCTCAAAGTGCGTTAGACTATGAGAAATGAGAATGTATACCTTAATTTTAAGCCAACGTGAATAAAATATATAAAATATCCACCTTCATGTTTATCTTAGGGGAGGTGTGTTTTGCAATTTTTTAAAAAAATTTACTGTTATTAAATAAAGACACAAGACAAATATGTACAATCTCAACAATACAAATGTAAAATAAATCTGCTTCAATATTAAGTTATTATTCAAACTTTATATCAAAGAAATTAATTACAAAATAAAATATAAACATCATTCACAAAAGCATAAAGGTTATAACCATTCTGAAAATGAAAGAGAAAAAAAAAATGTTCATAAAAAAATAACGAAATATGACATCCAGAGAGTTTCTTTTTATTAACCGTCTTCAAAATTACACTAGATATGATTGTCCTTAAATCTAGACCAAAAATTGTTCTTCACAACTGACAGTGTTTCCAAGACATGATTAGAGTGTAAGTGATAGATACAATATATAATAGGATTCATAAAAGTTGTAATGACATAATCAAATACAGAACGCTTGAAAGCTGGAATAACTTTTCTGCCACTGAAAAAACCGATCAATACCAAGCTACAGGAAAACCTTAACTTAACTGAAAACATCAGCAGTCAACAGGCAAGGATACCTTTTACAACATGAATCAAATCTAACTCTCCAATCTACTAGTTAAAGAGAACTCCTAGCATCACATAAATGTTAGACATAAGAAAGATATTGCAACCCTTAAAACCTTTAAAACTTAAGAACAAACGAGCATTCTTCTAGCATACCAAAGCGGAGAGATGATGGAACCTTTCCTCGTGCAGAAAAATCTTTAAAATATTTTTCCTCCAAGTATCACGTAGATAACTAATTCTCCAAATTATTTGTTTAATTTTAAATAATAAATGATGACTAATAAATTAAAGACTTAACTCACGAGAGACCTTTGAAATAATAAGCATTTGGTTATTTTTTAACTTTCGAAAGGGATATGAAGACTTTAAACAAAAGTGTTTAATGGATAACTAAACAAGAGCCACGAGGTGGCAATGTCTCCGATGAGAAGATAGAAATATAGAATGAAGAGTCCGATGTCAAAGTTGTATATGCATGTTTCAGATTATGACATGCCAAAATATTTTGACTTCACTTATGAGTGTGGTTGATATCCTAATTAACCTTAATTTTAACTAGCATAGATCCAAATCCCAGGCTCTATCAAGTGCCAAGAGGGATCAAATCTTTGGAGGTGCAGACCTCTTCTTAAGTATTGCACTCAACTATCAGCTTTAATGTGATTGAGACCAAAAAACACATTTTTTATTTAAGGTCCACAAATAATATTTTTATTATTAATATTTAATACTATTTATGGCTGCATATAATATTTTTTATTTTGTTAGGAAAAAACATT
>LPNX010620448.1:816012-940764 GCA_001517045.1 Pseudotsuga menziesii
TTTATAGCCGACATCTATGTAACGTTACGTAACATTACAACGTTACGTAACATTACAACGTTACGTAACGTTACAACTTTACGTAACGTTACAAGATCTCCCCCATAATGGGCTATAGAGCGCCTCTCGGCGCAATGATAAAATGTTGAAAAGATTAATATTGTAACAATTTTTTTTGTAAATGCCAATTGATGTGGATATACATTTTAAGAAAAACATATTTTTTATATAAACAATAATTTAAGTAACATCTTTCCCACATTTTTTTAAAATTTCCAATACCATGTAGTTTTAAAATTTTATTCTTATTTTAAGAATATTTCAAAATTTGTTTAACTTTAGAAAAAACAAATTAAACTACGATTTATTAATACTGCATTTACTAAAACTTTACTTCCACTTATTCTTGCCAACCTTCGAAATAGAAATGGGTTGTTGGAACATGTGGCAGTTATTGAGGGGCATGCGACAACAACCCTTGAAGATAGTCATTGGAGCTTTCAGGGGTATTTCCTTGGAATTTTGAGGACCTTCCCAATGAAACACACAACTTAAATTGAATTGCATGAACATTAAGGTGTAGCTCAACCACTTGGACTTATAGAAATACATAGAAATGCGTTAGTTTATGCCAAGCGAATGTTGCTTCAAGTGAATGGCACAAAAAAGGTGGTAAATCATTTATCATTGCAATTTCTATATAGATTCATAATGCTACTTTTATTTTTATTTTTTAATTAATTAATTTATTATTGATCAAATAAAGCATTGGATTATCCTTTTTAGTAAATAAAATTTAAACCGAGATTAAAAAAAATAACTTTCCTCACTTAATATATCTTTATTATATATATTCGACATACTTGTAAACATATTATTAAGAGAGAAATATGCTATTTTGTAATATATAAAATAATAAGTCTAATAATAGCGATGAAGAATATTCGAATTTTTTTCATCCTATTCATTTATAATAAAAAATTACAAATCATAAAACTCTAATCCACTATTGAAATAAATAAAAATTTAAAAATAATAAAACTCTAATTCACTTTAAATGTTGAAATAAATACACCTGCAACATAAATATATTTTTGTGTAATGTACAATTGAATAGGCCTAACATGTATCTTCTTAACCATTAAAACATGTGTTTTTCCTCTTGAAACATCAAACGATTATGTTAAAATAAGTATCGAGCATATGCACTTTAAAAAAAGTCATATATGTTGATTGAACACTAATTTAATGTATAAAGCCATTAATGAAAGCACCAACTTTATGGACAAACAGAACTTTGAGGATGTTTGAATTAATGCAAACATTTTGATAATGTTGAAGGAGCCTGGAAAGAAATTTAATGGTGTTTGACCATAGTTGAACATCGAACTATTAAATTAAAATATCTATCTTTGCTCAATTTCCATTACAACAAGCAATATTCATCTTTCTGAAATCCATGGTTACACCTTTTTTTTTTGTTTTTTTTGTTTTTTTTTGTAATCGCCGGTTCCTCTTCATTAAGAAGCTCCTTTAGTGAAAATCCACTAGTTGACGAATTCCATTAAATAGTCATCGAACAAGAAAATAAAGTTGTCCATGAGCACAACAATGCATTTCCAAAAGTCATATTTTTGAATTCAATGGAGCAAATATGTGCACCAGCTTCTCACAAATAGCAACTATTGCAAATGATAGTTATTAGTTAAATATTTATCATGCTCTAAATCCATTTGAAAGCCACATATCATCTTGGCATATATAACTTTACAAAAAATGGATATCGAGATTTTGACATTTCCCATATAGGCATTGAAGCTTAATATTTAAACAAAAACTACAAAAAAATCTCTTTTTTTATTCTTTTCTTTGATTTTCATCACTAACCTTGAAACAAAACCTTAAAAATCCTCTTTAAACTTCAATGGAGAATATTTCTACAATAACAATAACATCATTTGCAATATAATCTAGATCATGCTGCTAATGAATAAATATGCTATTCCATTCTAAACTGATATTTGAAACATGACTACAATTTATGTTCTATATAATGCCAATTATGATATGCTTTATGGACTAGATCATGCTACAAATGAGTTAAAATGAGGCTAATACTTGGATGCCACGGGTGTTTTAAGTAGATTTTGGCTCTTGTGCAGTTTCTTGGCAGTGTCTACCAACTAAAGCAACATGAGGGCTCCAAAAACTTATTTCAAGTAATTGCTTTAACTTGAAGCAGACTCATGCATAGGATTAACTGGCACAAAACAACAGCTTTATCATTTCACCTTTGCCAAATCCACCATGAACAATGATATGTGAACATAAACTTAAAATTTACACTAATCTGCCTAGAGCTAATTAATCATCAATAACAAAGTATTGATGCTTTATCAAGCAGTTGAAGAATAGAGAAGCGCAGAAAGTTAAACGAGAAAGGATCTTATCTGGCAGTGCTTGTTCAAAATATTCTAGAACTTCCAAGGGTTGTAATGCAATCAGTAAAATAACAGTACACAGAAATTCTATATCTCTAGAGTTAACCATTTCCAAGCACACTAGCAATGTAATGTTTGTTAAAAGCACACAATTGTGTGCAAACTGCAAAGTTGCAAGAAGGAAAAAAATATGGAAAATACTATGCCAATTTCCACACATGACCAATGGTAGTGGATGGGACTAGTAAAGCTCTGCATCTTAAAATCAACAACCGAAACATGCTTAATCCAATGACTACAACTAACATAAAATAAAATATAGTCTCTTCAAGAATGCAAAAATTCGAGCATGTGATTGAAAAAGAGAGAAGTGTGCAAAAAAAAAAACTCTAAACTATAGTCTAAAACTACCAATAACATAAAATAAAATATAGCCTCTTCAAGAATGCTAAAATAGTAAAATCCACGCATGTCACTGAAAAGGAGAAATGTGCAAAACGAGCATGTAAGTAGTCTATGAGAAGCCGACTCATATACTATTAAGGGTGATAGCAACAAGAACATTCACAAAACCCCAAAAAGAAATATAGCGGTGACCCCAAACTTTATGGCCACATGCAGCCCAAAGGAAACATGCTCAACAAGCATTGCAACGCACATTCTCAATGTTAGCATAATGCACCCCTGTATGAGAACATAACTAATAATTCCAAACTCAATTTAATAAATTCATAAAGATATGAAGAATTCCATGAAGAACATTGAATAATGAATACTATGTGCAGTTTGCAATAACATCAACCAAATGCCAAAAAGTTTTACTAAGGATTCAAGAAATCAACTTCAAGACCTACATTTCTTATACAAATTGGTTGAAAATATACTATGCTTGCCCTTCTCATGTCTTAACAATAAAAACATTAATCAAGGAACCAAACTTCAAAATTATGAATCATAATAAAAATAAATGCAGTCTTAAGAGAACCATAGAAAATGCTTAAGATTGATGGGAAGTTATGCCTTGACAATAAATAACAAGCAACAAATTACCAAAATGATCAGACAAACTATCATGACATGATAAAGAAACAAGAAGAAAAATAGTACTACTACTCCCATAGTACCATAGGGTACTAATACGACATTGCAATTTGCAATGCTAAAAGAATCTCCCATATTACAATTAGCTAAAGTTTAACGGAATTGTTTTAAAGATTTAAACCTGTATAGCTTGAAAATTTACTTTCCAATGATCCAATTCCAAAACAATCGGTGCAATTTCGTTTGCACAAGTAATTCCGAATTTGAAGCCAAATTTGGTGCCGTTTCTCCAAATTTGAACCCTTTGCCTTTACTTTCCCCTGCAATCCGTCTTCTCTCAGACTTGAAAGGGTGCCCTGTCTCCTGTTAATCCTCTTTATCTACACGGAAGCCAGCTGTAACTCGGATAACATACATCTATGTTACCAGAAACAAGAAATGAGAAATGGAACCAGAAACGAGAACGGTACGAGAAACGGAGTTCACAGGTTTCACATATAAGAAACGAGGAGAGAGAAAAACAATAGTACTGAAAGTTCCTAGAATTCTAATGAACAAAACTATTTTTCCATATACCCCTGTTTTCATATTTGGGTTTAAGACAATGATTTTGCCAAATACCCTGTTTTGTTCTATTTTTAGAATTTTTTATTACTCATGTTAATTTTAATCTCCAAACATCGAAAAAACAAAAAGACAACTACAAGCAGAGAGAAAGATCTGGAAGAAAGAATGTATTTTAACCTAAAAAACCTTCAATCGCACTTCAAATGAACAAAATAAAAAAATAAAATATGATGTGAATGCAAATTTGACAATTCTTGCCTACTATTTCAGCAAGAATATAACAATAACATAAAAATATTAATTAAAACCATTATTTACAGTATAAATGTCACAAAGTGTATGAAACTTCTACACGTTGAAGTGAATAACTAGTAACATGAACAAGATATAAAAGATTACAGAGATATTTATTCACTCCTAAAAATATGGAAAAGCATAAAACTTGAAGTGAGCGACTTTCATACAAACAGTAGTGTCTGGTATATGATACAACTGGCCACATATCCTTTTAATGGAAAGTATGGTGGCCAGTAACCTTTGATGAGGAAAATAATCCATTCAACTTGGGAGAAGTTTTAACTTTTAAATCCTAACAACTTATACAGATCTAAACCAAAGTGAAGGACATATTTAGGAAAGACGTAACACTCTTGAGGTCAGAGCAAAAGCAAACGTCCTAGATTTCCTTGTTTTGTTTATGCAGAGTGGGAAACTTGTGTGACCACCTTATGGTTCTATGGTATATCAGTCTTGATGTATGTTTATAAGAATACCTAATGAAATTGAATTTTCCAAACAAAAATGATGGGTGAATGTTTGCTAATTAACAAAGTCTTAAAAACGATATGGAATTCAAGAGTTCTTTAACTTTTCTGTCAATCTTCCAGGCATACCTGTTCTTTCTTGTAGGAATATAGATACCAAATTCCCAAACAGTAAAGTCTTGCGCATGCCTGACTAATAATTTGCAAACTAGTTGTCTCGATTCTTCAAACTAGTCTTCACTTTCACTACCCGAGCACTATTATCGGCTCTCCTCTGTTTTTCGCTTTGACAGGATATCAACTGAAGTAGTTTACCCAGCACCCAATGAATCTGCAGTTTCTTCAGTTGTTTCGGCAACACCTGAGTTTACCGAGTATCCTATCAGCACTAGTATCAGTAGGGTAAGAAGCTGATACGGGGTTTATAAAGTGGTTTCTTGAGGACAGGGATACAGAAACAACAGGATCGATGGTTCTCCATTTCCCTTCTTGTCTTTGATGGCCGCTATTACATATTTACATCTCTATTCGGACACCTTCCAATATTTCATGAGACATCACTCTATTCGCCGTACAGATTTACATCTCTATTCGGACACCTTCTGATATTTCATGAGACATCACTCTATTTTCCCTATTAGCCAAAGCATACTTATCACTTAGCTGAAGGCGAAAGCATATAGAGTTCAAACACAGTTTGATCTTTCAATGCACTGCACTGGAGGTAGTCCGAGTCTTGGCAGGCAACTGGAATTCTTGCTTAACACTCATCCTATATTAATTTCGCATTTATGTTAATAGGTGACTTGCCACCAACGGAAATCCTTAAGAAATGACCAGAAACTGACCACGCTCCCTGAGAAACAAAAATCGTTTCTGCCAAAATCGCTGCCCGAAATGATTCGTTTTGTAAGAAACGGTTTCTTTGAGCGTAAAAAACGACTGTTTTCGTTCCGTCCTCGTTTCTACTTCATTTCTTCACAAAACCGCCAACCCCCGTCACATTTTTGGTAACATAGACATACATACACATTCTTTAAATTTAGAGTTCAAAGGTGGTTTCCAACTGAATTGGCACTAAAATGAGTTTTAACTGAGTTAAAATAGATTATTTTCCTTCCTTTTTCAACAACCTAGAAGATGAAGATGGCGTTAAAAAAATTGAATTTGATATGAGTTTAGTCTTATGCTGATTTTCAGCCATTGGTATTGAACATAGAATGAACAGAAAATCAATTTTAAAAACTTGAAAAAAAACGCGTATTGTAGTCTAAACTATCTGTGACAATGGTGTCACCATCCTTCACATTCATACTGCAATAAGCAAGGATAGTCCTTTTTTCAACAACCTAGAAGATGAAGATGGCGTTAAAAAATTTAAATTTCTTGTAAACTTCAGGAGAAGGTATAATAACCGTGATTTTTAGAGTTACTGTGGAATTGGTAATTCTGTTGAATTAGCAATTCTTTGCATGACGCTACTTTGGGGGAAATGACCCTGGATTACGCCTGGTTTCTGTCTTTCAACACAAGAGCGCTTTCCTGTACAATGTCAATTATTTAGCCATTGAGTGGCAACTTTCCCAGGAAAACAGTTCAGTTCATGAATGGCTCAAACAAGTTTATTAAACCCTCTTCATCCCACCCCACCCCAAGCCAAACCCCACCTCAGGTTTTGTTGAGAATATTCAATGCTCAGAACAAGAAAATTATAAGCTCATTACCAAGGATGAGAGAGTCGTTAAGGCTGATAACTGGTTAAAAGTGTAATCCCAACCAAAAAAAGTAAAAACAAGTGCTATGTTTTGTTTAACTTGAATAGCATACATACACATTCTTTACATTTGAACTTCAAAGCTGGTTTCCAACTAAATTGGCATGAAAATGAGTTTTAACGGAGTTAAAATAGATTATTTGCCTTAGAATTGCTGTAAAAAAGGACTCAATTGCCGATTATTCTTCTCTATTCAGTGCGTCCACTTACAATTTCTTTGGACGATGCAAGACCAAACTGGACGCCTGTCAAAGTCGCCTGCGGGAACCACCCAACTTCTTCCATCGTGCCAGTAAACGAAGTGATTGACTGATTCAGTCATTGGCCTTCCTTCCCTCTTCATGGTCTGCAGGTAAGGAGCAAGCAAGCGACTGGTCTTCCTTGGCCTTCTAAGTCTGTAGTTGAAGAGCAAGCAACCTAACAACGAATCCAGGGTAACAGAAGAAGAAAATGAAGATTGTGTGCGAGAAACATGACAGATGGTAATAATAAGTACTTCATCGTCGTGGCACTCCATAAAATGAAGCATTTTTTCAGAACAGAGCTAGCCTTATGTAGATCATTTCATAATTATTTCACTTTTAGATATCGTTTGCCAATCACATTTAGATTTCATAATTAGACAAATGGATACCCTCTACCCAACATTCGAAGCACTTCAACTTGTTTTTCTTTAGCAAAAGCAAATAGAACAGACACGCACTCTGAAATTAATGTACATGCAATTTGAAATTATTGTATGCATTTTCTCGATTCTTGAGGTAATTCTATCCGGTTTACTTTTATTTATTTTTTATAAAAAAGAAATGGTATTTGGGCACCTTCGTTTCAGATATATAAATAATCTAGAATGACTACCAACTACATTTTTTTAAACTCGGGCATAAAATGGCCAGCCATTGTTTTTCAATGGCCACATGGCAGTTGATATGCGCTTGACTTGATGTGTGTCTGGGTGGCTCTGCTCGGGCAGGGAAAGGTTCATTTCCTAACCATGTATTAAGGTGTTGCATTGAATACTAATCCGTGCATCCGCTGCGGAAAGGTGCATTCAATAGACACGTATGTATGATCAAGGAAAAAACTAAGTTAATGCTGCTGACGTTAGCCCGCCGCCAGGTCTTGGGGCACAAAGTCCCAGGCCTACGCCACCTATATAAACCAATAGGAAATAAGATAAATCAAAATTTAAATAATTCCCCAAAAATAATTGATACAAACTATAGCAAAAATTATATGTTTTTATTGAAGTTGCTACAAATTAATCCAAATAATCGACCTGACCAATTCATATATATCCCCTTGTCGGGGACATAATAAAGGGGGACCCTTCTTGTTGTTTTATGATTTTTCTTTAAAAAAAAAATCCTTGTGCCTCCCATATAACCTGTATGCAAACATATCAATATCACTTGTGTATATAAAAAACATCATACCATTTCACAACATGAGAAACATCAGTCTCGATTAAAGTATTGTATATATCAAATCCTATTCAAAACCTATCATAACATAGATTATATGATTCTTCCATATCCAAAGTGTTCAAACTGTCAAAATAAGTTATACAAACTGTATGTCAATAGTCAAAACATATCTTCTCATAGTAGTCATATCAACCCAAAATCACGACAGTCTTAAAAAAACTTAGGAATAAAGTGCCTAAAATAGAGGTGTAAGCCACATAATGCCGAAACAGTTGCCTTGAACAATGGATCCTTTGATCAAAGATGAATCTTCATATGTTTTTTCCTCCTTTTCCTACTCTTTTGAAGGTGGATTTTAGGAAAGAAATGTGTCATATTCAACTAGAAATTCTGGTTATGTAAGCTAATCAACATGTGGTGGTTGATGTTCTAGAACATGGGAAATATTAGGAGCATTAATGAAAGAGGTAGAGTTGGTATTATAATGTATTATAGGTTCGTGCACAATTTTCTTCCACCCAATACCTTTACCTTGTGGGGAATGGGGTATATCATCCCAACCAAAATTGTGTATAGAGTGATGGTGTTTTAGCTAAACTAAAATAGGATGAGGTTTTGGAACTTGAGATATGTGTGTAGGCGAAGGATGGTAAAATGGGGAAGCATGAGGAGGGGGATTTCCTAAATGGAGGTTACATGTTCTTTCCAACTAATTAAATTCCTAAGATTTGGAACCAAAATGCACTAAAAATATGTTTTTCCTATTTCTTCCTTCCTACCAAAGGTACTTCTCTCTATCACCCCTGCCCCTAAAAGATCTTCTGAAGCCCCTATTGAAAAAACTAATTTCTGATTTAACATAACAACATAGTGTAAGAAACCATTATTTAAAACAAATCAATCTTTAAAGTACAAAAATGCACAGTGACAAACAAATCAACAAAATTTACTTTCATTATCATGCAACTACTGTCAAAGTGTACACATGACATAGATAATAGATGATAGGTTTATGAATAAGGCCATGATAACATGAGATTTAAAATTACTTCCATGTATAGAATCAGTAACCATTTCTATCAGACTTACTCTTCACACTTGAACATAATTAAATACATCATATAAAACAATCTAGATTTTAGATTGCACCATAACTGTAATTTTGATTATGCAGAAGTTCACATCATTGTACACGATCACCTCACAACTCCTTTAAAATTTGTTTCACCTATCATGATCCTTACAACCCTTTTAACATTAATTATATCCCATTTCTTGAACAACTAGGTGACAATAGGAATATATAGTCAAATAGGGTATTTCATAAAACTTGATAAGGAAAAAGGGATGAATGTGATCATATGAGATTCGTATGAGTGGTATAATGATTATGTAAAAACTTGAAGTCCACAAGCTGACAAATAAGGGTTACAAGTATGCCAAAAATCAGACAATCAATACAAGGTTCAATATCCTATGAAACACCAGTTACTTTCATTCATTTCAGACTATTCCCACAGAACTTATAACACCTTCATATACATACAACACTAGAATCTTGACTCATTGAATAAAAAACTTCCTACTCTTTCATAAAATAATAGGTTTTATTCCCAAATGAACAAAAGATCTGTCAAAGTAAGATTCAAAGGAGGGTAGGGTTTCGTTAAGGAATGAATTCAAACAAGTAAAATGTGTATACCAGGAATAAGTATCGTGGTGGAATGAATTAAATAAGGGATTTGATGATGGGTGATGAGGACAATAGGGTTTCAATAATGTAAAGAATTTTTCGAGGAAGATGGCCTCTGAGACACTTAACATATATTAAGGGCACATTTGAGGGTACAATGAAGGCTTGAGAAGATGGGCTTGAATAGTCAAAGTTTAAAAGAACATAAGCTTCTAAATTTGCTCCCCCCCTTTAATTTTTTACGTAGGATATCATAACCCTTGTTATTATTTAAATATTCACAAGTAAAATGCCTTCAAAGTTAATTTCCAGTTGTTTTGAACACGTGTCTGGTTGCTTAATTAGGGAGGTCCATGTTGCTCCAAATATTCATCCAAATTTTAGATATAAGTTTTCCATATTTCAACAAAATTCTAAAAAAAAGTAGCAAAGCATCTTTAATTCATTTCCCTTCAAAGATTGTTCCATCTCTTCATATAGATATTATATTATTTTTACAACCATATTTATTCATCATTATCAAACATTGTCATGTTTCCAGTGAATTGAGTTGATACAATATATGCAATCAAGAGAGGCATTACACTATTTATTCTATTACAACCAAGGTTTACGCCATCATTCTTAAAGTTCTTTAACCAATGAATTAAATTGAAGGTGTGATATAAACATACATTGCTGAAAAAAGATCCATATTGTTTCTTATTCATCAATCCATACGACTTTAATAGCAACATTATATATATGAAATTAAGCAAAAAAACATTGTATTGGTTCCAAAATTATCACTTGATAGTCTTAGTAAACCACACCAGATTCTATTAAAAAACAAACCTTCTATATGCATCTTAGAGGAGGGAGGTGAGGCATGGCAGGGGGGAATCACCATGAAAGTAGGCAGTCAAATTCAAGTAAACAATGCAACAAGTAAGACATTTTTTTCCGCTGTACATACATTCTTATGAATATTAAATTTTGATGGATCGTGATGCACCAGTTCCTACCTTTTTCACAGAGATTCAATCCTTCAAAATTATCCCAATGTTTGCCAAATTAACTAGTTCAGAAGTTCTTTCAGAATAGAAGGGTTGCATCGACACTTCAAAAATGACACTAAATGTGGGTACAACCAATTCCAAAAGAAAAAGAGTGCCGCACTTAAATTGCATTAGGTGACAATATTTCATGTTTAGGTGGTGATGAGCTCGAATAATAAATGATCTAATGGGAGCCTATAATCCAATGATAGACAAATAACACATGAACTTCATCAATGGTGGTTGATCAACTCAACATTAATATCCATCCTTTCGAATTCCCATTCTCCCTACCATAATCTATATAATTCAATGCATTTAGGGTTTAACAATGTACAAAAATACATGCATGCATCACTTCAACAAAAGCATTATACCAAGTGAAATACATCTACCAATAGATAGTTGCCTCGTCAAAAAGATGCATGTTTATATAAGCCACATCATAACATTAATTTCAAAATGATGCCATGTTGGAGCTGAATCATCACACATTTGTACAATCACATGTACTCTTATATTGAACATATATTCCAAACATTAAATGCAATTGAATATACATATAATGAACTGACATCCTCCAGTGGTTAATGCTAGTGACCTGAATTCTACACCAAGATAGCACATACTAGCCTCACATTAATTTAAAGTGATACTATTAATTCCAACCCATAACATATGCTACAAATAACACCAATGGAACACATTCGGGCTCAACTTGGATGCGTACTAACTTTACATAAGAAATAGTTTAGGTAGATATGGGATTTGAACGATGCACCAAACATATAACAAAATTAATCACAACTTTCACAACACCTTGTATAAAATCATAATGCAATTCTTTCCTTTTACAACTATGTTTGTACAAACTTTCTCCTTCTTTTCGTGCATATTGATATAGTAATTTAGGATCTGGATGAAAATATTGACATTTGATCATTAACGCGAGTTCTTCATGTTTACATCATTCCTTGAATTTTAAGTAGGGTTCACCTTTAAGCTAGTTTAGGAATTTTTCAACTAGGAAATCAATTGTTCCTAGGAGTGTGAGGACAATAGCAGTAACATTCATTTGGTCCAATAAATGAAGCAAATGGAAAATATTTCGTATTACTTTGTGAAAACAAACTTTGACGTGGATTTAAGTGTCAACATAATTAACATGAGGTTGTGGAAGATTTTCAATTTAAGGTGAGATTCATCCTTATCTTAGCACAATGATATTCTTTCCATTTTTAGGAAGTGACATATGTGATCCATCTAAAGAAATGTAACCACCAGTTAATGCTTTCCAATCTCTTCCAAGAATAATAGAAAACTTATTGGATGGCATATCAATTACTTGAATATTACAAGTGGTCTTAATCCCAGGATGAGCACATAAAGACAGTGTCACATCCTTAATTTCCCTTATAATGACTTGTTGTTGACCATTATAGGACAATAAATGTCTTGAAGTTTCATTTGTATAGGAAAGACCTAATTCTTCCATTATAATTTTAGGCATACCATTAGGACTAAAACCACCATCAAACTCTTGAAGCTCATAATCAAATGGTATTTATAGGAATATTGAGAAAACCATGACTGTTGATCATAATAAGATATCAAGGGTGGAGAATAGAATTTGGGGTCATGTGTTTGTCTACCATTGATTTGGTTACCACACCATTCCTCATCTATGGGTGCCTATGTATCCGCCATAATCTCTTCTTCGTTTGAACCTCATCGTTCAAGGCTATGCCATCCTAAGGTGCTATGAAATGAAAGGATTTTCAACCACAAAATACCTACACCAAGGCTAACCAATGAAATGGCGATCACATGAAAATAAGGTAAATGAAAACCACCACCCAAATCAATTGAATAAATACCTTTGAAACAACTCACTCCTCGAGCAATGGATCTCATGGATGTGTGTGCAATAGTTCCTTTGGTTGTTATAACAACCTCCAAGTAGGTAGTTCTTATAGTGCCTTTGGTTTCTTCCTTCTGCTGTTGTAGTTCTTCATCACAATGCATATCCCCATCTTCTAGTTACCTTTTAAATTTCTTTTTATTCTCCCTCAAAGCACAAAAATTTTATTGCTAGTTTCCATAAGACACAAATGTTGCTCTAGACAAAAAAGAACAATTTTATCATAAGTGTTACTAAAAGATAGAAGGGTGGATTTTTAACGATTTTCTTAGGGTTATATACAATTACTTTATTTACATGTGATTCTTCCTCATTTTTTTCCTTATATTAACTAGCTATGGTAGGAGTTTTACCTTCCATAAAATTTTTAAGATGCTATTGTTGTTCTGGAATGGTTAGCATATCCGGTAAAGTAGCATCTACTCTAACTGTAGCTAGATGTCTCAAAATATTTTACTTAGAAGAAGGAGAAGAAGAGGGAGTTCGATTTTCTTGAATTTTCATATTACAAGTACTATAGTTTGAACAAAAGAGGTTTTTGAAGGTTCTCCTTTACCTTTATTAGTGTAAAGTTTACTCCTCATATCAATTAACACACACTCTTTTTCTAGGGTCCAATCTAAAGTAGCAATAGTTGCATCGAGTTTTTTTTACCAAATATTCGATCCCTAGCATTCTTTTTAATATCACAAGTTCTTCGTCATGATTTTCTTCAAAGGAATTGCACCAAGCTCTAGATAGAATGGCCCTAGGTTGTAAATTATTTGTATTTCTAAGAGTCCCTTGATCGGAAGTTTAAGTAGAATTAGAAGTATCACTTACTCTCTTTTTCTTAAAAGGGAACATAGAATTGCTCATATCTTGCACCAACTATAAAACAATTGTATATTTTACTTAAATTTCAACTTGGTTTCAATACCCAACAAGTTATTCCTCAGATTAATGCACAACAATTTTAAATCACTTATAATAAGAAACTTGTAAACTAAAACACATGAAATTCACCAACAAGAAACCATGAAATTTAACACAAAGTGTTATTTGGTAAAGTACCCCTGTAAAAACTCCAAAGAGAGAATTTTTATTTATGATCCCATAAAAAATTTCTAAGTGTCATAGCAACAACAAATTCCTTGATTTTTATGCCGAACAATGATGTTGTTCAAATCCTCGATTTTTTGTGCCACAAGTTTGTTGTACGACCCTAAAAAATCATGCCTCTTTCATAGTTGTATGGACCTCGAAATATGTACCAAGAAATTAGTTATATGAACGAATAATTAATGCATTGTACAACCACCAATAAATGTTGTACTTTATCTTGGGATGTCTTCCCAATCTCCTCTTGGTAAATGCACCTCTCTCTCTGCTGCTCTCTTGTATTTTCTTCAGCTCTTCAAAAAATATCTTGTTCAACATGTCTTTCCACTCTCCTCATGTCTCTTTTATATTTCATTACTGACTCTTCAACTACCTCCGTATCTCAACGACCAATATTAGATTTTGGCCTCGCTAGATATATGGTTGTGACTAAATCTCTCATTGAGATGACTTAAATCACTTAAGTCACTCAAATTTTATAAAATGTCACTTTAGTCATTAAAAATATAATAGTCACTTTATAAAGTGCTCACCTAGAGAGTCACTTTTTGGACCACTTCTACATGCTAGACACATAGACTATATAGAAGGAATTGTCCGAGCTACAAAAACTAACACTCCATTTTAACGAGGAATGTACTTCTAAAACCTCCACCTAGATTTGTATCCAACCCCATCACTCCATCTATTGTTGTAGCTTATCCCTCTAAACCATAAGGCTTCCCTTCCACCCGCATTGGATCATATGTTGAAGACCAGCCCTTTCAAAACATGTTAAGGGGAGTCTCCTCAAACTCCTAAGCATACAACTGAGCCATCTCATACCAACTCTTTTGACAGTACTAAAATAACCCACATAACCAACTGTCCCTAATATTGACACAAGCAATAAATCCAAGATCCCCTTGGACCTAACCACAAGCTATCCCAACAATCTATACAATCTCCCCTTTTTGACACCAAGCACTTGTGTTGTGTCCTAGGTAGCTCCCTTTGGGTATATAAGTACTTGTCCACACTGGAACACCATGCTATATCCCTCATCCTCCAAAGTTGATACTAATATAAAACTAACTTTGAGCTTTGGTGCAAACAACATCTTTGTCACTTGTAGTGTTCCAATTGACTCTAGAAGGAATATCACACATTCAACCCCATTCATTGCATGCATGCTGTTGAATCCACTATCCACATAATAGTCTAAATACGTCTTTGAAAAACTAAGGAACACCGACCTCATTCCCATCATATGGTGAGATGAATGACCATCCACAACTGATACTCCAATGTCCTCAAACCCTACACTAACATTTCTTGAAAGACAAGAGACCAGAGAAAATTCCTTCTCAAAATTCTTAGCAAAGTCTTCAATCTTAGTTGTTGTTGCTTTGTGTGTCTCTTCCTTGCCCTTCTTCTTTTTGTTTGGACATTGAATCACATAATGGCCAATATTGTGACAAGCAAATCATTTCATTTTTCTCATGTCCTTCTATTCACCTTTCCATCTAGAACCATTACATGGGCATTTATTGGGGCTTTTCTTGCTCTTCCTTATAAGAGAAATATTCTCCTCCTCATCCCCATGTTGTTGGACTATGAGGATGGAACTATCTTTCAGCTCCTCATGTATGGAATCTCCCCAAAGTGTAGTCCATGTAGGAATGTTCTCTCTGGAAATGATATCACGCACAAAGTCTTGCCATGGTCGTGAGAAACCATTCAAGGAAGTTATAACTAACATTGTATCATCCATTATCTCACCAACAACACCCAAATCATCACATACCTATGAAATCTTGGTAAGGTATGATGTGACATTCAAGGAAAATTTTAGGGGCTAAATTTAGCCCATGGGCTGTTTTCAGGGTTTTTCCAAAAAAAATTTGCCACTTTCCATTTTTTTCCAATATGATTCGCCCAAATTCCATAGGATTAAAATTTTGTACTCTAAAAATCACAATTTTTTCCCAAAAACTATATTAAACTCTTAGAATTTTGACTATTTTTTTAAAATATCACCAAACATTTTATAGTTGGATATTTGGAATTAGTAAGATTTGCCAAGGTTTCTATACTTTAATAAAAGTATGGATCCTTAAATTTTTTTGTGGTAACATTGTTAGTCTTGGTCATATCAATATCTCTCGTTTCTCCCTCAAAACCATTTTCTGGTTTTGATTATTGCTTCGGTATAGCTTCATCAAATATGCCTACATATCGAATGCTTTATTTCTATTGGTCACATGAGGCATAATGTGGTCCTTCACTGCATCAAGAAGAACATATTCTCCCTTCACATTCTTCTAGTTATATTCATCCAATGGATCAAGATCAGTTGGAATCATGACAACTTCCTTGGTTATATCCCATAACTCAAATTCCTCCAACAACAAAGTGATCATCTCCTTCCATTGAATGAGATTCGATGCACCCTCTAACGTATCCTCATACCGCAAGCCAAATGTCAAAGACATATCACTAGCCATCCAACAACAAGCCCAAATCTGCTAGGTGAAACAAATCAACGATACTCTTGCTGCCCCTTGTGTCAATTACTAGTTTTCTCTATTCAATGCTATGATAACATATATATTTTACTAAAATTTCAACTTGGTTTCAATATCCAACAAGTTTATTCCTCAGATTAATGCAAAAAAAAATTAAAATACTTTTACTTTGAAACTTGTAAAAATAAAATACATGAAATTCACCAACAATAAACCATGGATAATTTTTTGGGTAAAGTACACCTGGAAAAACCCCGGAGGGAAAACCAGTTGAAGAGAAAATTTTGATTTATGATCTCACATAAAATTTCTGAGTGTTACAACAATGGATAAACAAAATTAGATGCACTTATACTTTCCTAGAAATTCATCCCAACTGCCAACTCCTCGAATTTTGTGCCCAACTTGTTGTACACCCTATACATCCCTGCATGGACTATCAACAACAACAAATTCCTCAATTTTTATGCCCGAAAGTTGTGTTGTTCAACTCCTTGATTTTTTTTTGCCACCACTTTGTTGTACAACCCAACAAAATTGTTCCCTCTTTCTCAGTTGTACCTGTTGGAATATATTATATTCCTTGGAAGGTAATAATGTCTTTGTATTATGTCGGAAGTTGTCTACAATATTATGTAAAAGAGTAATACATTTGACCCATAGTTATATGGTGGTGTATTTACTTGTGTAGAGTATTTGTCCATGGTATTGTATTAAGAGATGTTATTTTGGAGAATTATATTATCCCACATGCAATATGTGAGAGTAATTCCTCCTCATCTCTTAGTATATAATAGGGTCAAGTGATTCTCTACAAATAATGTATTCTTGATGTAGTAGTGGTACTATTGTGACACTATTGTACATCATCTATATTCTTTGGGGTATTTGTGCTTTGATCTCTTGTAAGATTGGAGAAGACATTATGGAGATAACATATGACTACCTTCCCGTGGATGTAACCCATTAGGGTGAACCACGTAGATCGGTGTTCTCTTGTCCTTTTCTTTTCTGTTCTTATCTTTTATGATACGTTACTGGTTGCTTCGATAGGTTAACTAGTTTAGCTTGACTCTACTATTCTAACATGGTATAAGAGTGGGTTGCTATGATCTAGTACCTTCTATAGCTTTCAATCAATAATGATTATCATTTGGGCATTGTCATTTTGTTGTAGATTTGCTTTCTATCTGGTAGCCATTAGGATTCTCTTCAAATATGGGCATATTTCTGCATTTTTTCTTTTTTACCCTAACCCTAACTTGTTGTGTAAGATTTTTGCAGAATTTTTTCAAGGGTTTCTTGATGTTTTTTTTCTTCTGTAGGTCTACATGATTTCGGGGCTCTCCTCAAGGAGATATTTCTTCCGATTATAAAAACGACATTTATAAAAAATGGCCATAACTTGGTGAGTTTTTACCGGAAATGCCATTTTGGATGCACCTATGCGACTAGAACAAAAAACTGGGTATTTATGGGCTTCCTTTTGGTAATAAAAACGATAGTTATACAAAAGGGCCATAACTTGGTCATTTTTTACCGGTTTTTTTTTTATTATAACTTGTTTTTGGAATTGGAGCGACCATTCTGGATCCATCTACGCGACCAGAACAAAAAACGGGCATTTCTGGGCTTCCTTTTGGTAATAAAAATGACAGTTATAAAAAAGGGCCGTAACTTGGTCATTTCTTACTGGATATTTTATTATAACCTGTTTTTGGAATTGGAACAACCATTCTGAATCCACCCATGTGACCAAAACAGAAGACTGGGCTTTTTTGGGCACATTTGTTCAAAGGGTTGTAAGTAAAAGTTTCTCTTTCCGTTACTGTTTTTCTAACTGTGTTTTTTTGCAGATTTAGATCAGTACGGTAAAATATTTAAGTTTTCTGTTATTCATTTTTTGCATTTAGGTTTTGCTTCTAATCATGTTTATTAAGATATTATTTCTTGTTCTTGCTATATATTTGTCTCACATTTCTATATGAAAATATTGACATCTTTTAAGGATATGGATCTCTAGTATTTTGTCATGATGATAGCTATAAACTATCCAATGCTTAATATTTTTTAAATATACTTAATAATTAATTTGTTTTTTTCTTTGTTTTGTTTATAAAAACAAACAATCTCATATGTGTTATCTTGTGATCATTATTTACTTTATTTATATGTTATTGCTGACCTTTGTGTAAAAGCAATTTCATTATTTTATAAGTAATATCTTTATGATCATTATATTCTCTTGCTAATTAAATTATTAAGTAAAATATTTTTAATCCATGTGATATCATATGTTTTCGCTTGTCATAAGTTATTTAATTGGGATATAGTTTCTTTTTCATGTATTGCAAAGATTGTATCTAGTTCTTGTGCTATCTGTCTCTAACATTACAATATGGAAGCATTGACATTTCTAGGGCATTTCGTCTCTTGCATATTTACGTAGTGTTAACAAGAAATGAACCCATGATTAATACCATTAGTGACTTGTCATTTCATAATTTTTTATAAGTGATATCATGAGTTGATCATAATTTTCTATATGTTGATCATATTAAACATTTTGATTTATCTATATCTCATGTCATGTTTATTTCGATCATCTTTTACTCAATATTTATATGGCTTTGAGCAATCTTTAAATCTTGAACTATTTATCATGAGCACCTTGTTCTTGTTGCAATGAGATTTCTATTCTTATGATTGCAGAGGTTATCTTGTTCCTACTTGTCTTTGACGTTCCTATATGGAAGCATTGATATTTTTAGGGCATTGATCTCTTGCATATTAACCTCATACTAATAAGAAATGCACCTATTCTTTAGATTAGTTGCTTGATGACTAAATTTTCATATATTTAAGTGAATTCTTTGGCTCACTATTTATATGTTGTGGCTGACACTTAATGTGTAAATGTAACTTCATTTTCCTTAATGAGCAAGCTAATCTTTTATTTGATCATATTATGTTGCCATTCTTTTGATACCCTTTGGTATATAAACATTTTCATTTCTGTATGAGCAATTTTGTTTTATGATCTTTATATGCTTTAATCTTGAAAGTTCTTGTGCATATAAGTTCTATGTTTAGGCTTTCACCTTATTCTAGGAATAATGAAGCACCATCTTCTACTGTTAAAGTCATGATGTTCATTTGTATGATATCATTTTCGATGTATAGATCATTGGGGTCTTGTTTCTTTGATGTTTGAGGTCTTCTACGGATATTTATATTGCACCTTGATTGGAAGAATGTATGCTATCCGCATGTGTATTGGCCATCTGGGTTTTTTGTACATTGTTGTGGTGTTCTTAGCCACATGTTCTGTTGTATTGGCTGTTAGAAGGTATCTGTACACTGGTGTGGATGTTATATCAAAGTTATTCAACTATCATATATGGTTGTGATGATTCTTGCGGTGATATGGTCATCTTGCGATTGGATTACATTACATGTTCTCGATATTTTATTGTTGGGTCTTTCATCGTACAACTTGGTTCATGTGCAGTTTCATGATTCAGTGAGAAGTGGTTGTTCATCGTCAAATTCCATCAGTCGAAGTGTTCTTCTTTTTCAACTTTGGTTCTTCTGGAAGTTGTCATAAAGGGGGAGCAGTAATGACTCTTTCCTTCCTTAGTGTTAGTGTGGGCTTTTCTCCCAACCAATATTAAGGGGGAGTGTTGGAATATATTATATTCATTGGAAGGTAATAATGTCTTTGTATTATGTCAGAAGTTGTCTACAATCTTATGTAAAAAAGTAATACATTTAACCCATAGTTATATGGTGGTGTATTTACTTGTGTTGAGTATTTGTCCATGGTATTGTATTAAGAGATGTTATTTTGGATAATTATATTATCCCACATGCAATGTGTGAGAGTAATTCCTCCTCATCTCTTAGTATATGATAGGGTCAAGTGAGTCTCTACAAATAATGTATTCTTGATGTTGTAGTGGTACTATTGTGACACTATTGTACATCATCTATATTCTTTGGGGTATTTGTGCTTTGCTCTCTTGTAAGATTGGAGAAGACATTCTGGAGATAATAGAAGACTACCTTCCCGTGGATGTAACCCATTAGGGTGAACCACATATATCGGTGTTCTCTTGTCCTTTTCTTTTCCTATTCTTATCTTTTATGATATGTTGTTGGTTACTTAGATATGTTAACTAGTTTAGCTTGACTCTACTATTATAATAGTACTGACCTCAAAATCCGTGCCAAGAAATCAGCTGTACGAACTAGCAATTAGTACACTACACAACCAACAATAAAGGTTGTACTCTAGCTTGGGCTGCATTCCCAATATCCTCTTGGGAAATGCGTCCCCTCTCAACTTCTCTCAACTTCTCTCTTCTTCTCTTTTCTTCGGGTCTCTAAAAACTCCCTCATTCAATGTGCCTCTCCACTCTCCTTAGTCTCTTTTATAATTTCATTAATGTGTCTTTCGCTACCTCCTGATATCAATGATCAAGATTAGATCTGGCCTCATTATATCTATGGTTGTGACTTAATATCTCATTGATATGAATTAAATCACTTAAGTCACTCAAACTTTATAAAATGTCATTTTAGTCATTAAAAATATAAAGTCACTTTATTAAGTTCTCACCTAGAGAGTAACTTTTCGGATCACTTCTACATGCTAGACAAATAATCTATGTAAAAATACCTATATGAGCTACAAAAACTAACAACATTTGACATGTCATTTTTTCTAACATAATATCCACTTGGAATCCCTATCCTAGCCAATTAGTCTTCGAATTAGAAGCAATTCTGTAAAGCAGATCAGAAGTTATCAACTTTTTTCTCTTAAATCTGTTTCTTATAATGAGCAAGTAAAGTATTATGATAATGCATTAAATTTGCTTGATTACGAGGCCTAATTATCTTTGGAATGTGATTATATAATTTTGATCCAGAAGAGGCTAAGTGCATTATACAATTACAAACATTAATATCTTCCAATTAGTCGGATCTAATTCTAACCAACACCTCGTTGTTATGTGAATGCATTACCTTAAGCCAAACTTATTTAATGAAGTTGTTAACTTGTGATTTCAATGTACTTTATGAAACAGTCACCATGAATATAATGAAACAATTATAAGGAAAACATAACACACAAAATATTGGATGGCTGAGTTCATCAGGATTCTTGGCTATGCCCCTAGGTCTACTTCAACCGATAAGATTGCTCAATTAATCTTTAATTGCAAAAATTACGTCAATGAATGAATTAAAATATGTGCACTGAATCCCCCATTCATTTCTATACTTCTATTGAAGAAACATAAACCATATTTGGATTCGTTGTGAAAAATCATGAAATTTGGGTATAAAATTGATACCTTTATCTGCTGAAAGTTGGGACCTCCCTGTGGCACGTAGATCAAGAACACCTCTTACAAACCCCCTTATAATGGATTCTCAGATAGAGAAACATATTGTAAATATGGTTTCCTTATGAAATTTCATGAAATTTGAGTATAAACTCAGCCTATTTTCGAGCAGGTGAGGCATACCCTCTCTTAGCCTCAAGATATGGAATCTTGCTCGAAAGTTGGAATTCTGCTTCAATTTCTGTGTAGTGTACAAAACCCCCTGTACCTACCTAAAAATTGGTGTCACCTTGGATTCCTTTCATGCATTGGATTCTCTGTAATCTTCTCTCCCCTTGGTTGCTGGTCTGACCCCATCATGTGTGGCAAGTGGCAAGTCCTAACCCCTTTTCTACCAATTTTGGTGGGTGGAAAGACAACACTATTGGCATCTTGATAAATTTCGAGGAAGTTTGTAGATGACCGACTAAAGTTGGTGGAATTTTTTAGATTCCCATCTAAACTTGGTGATCTATTGTCGCTAACTAAATCTGGCGAAGGTTTACATAACTGAAAGGAGAAATGGCAGAGGTTTTGGCGGAGACCGAATTTGGAGGTTCTAATATACTTGGCAGAGTTTGCTAAGTTCAACCACTTGCACACATATCAAGGAGACAGTGTGGAGAGTCCATGTGGAGGTTCCGTGTGGCATCATGCGATTGGTCCATGTCATCTAAGTGCCACATCATCCTGCAAAGTCACTCTACCATATCATCTACCATGTCATTTTCCATGTCAACATGCTACCTTAGCATGCCACATCATCATGCCATGTAGCACATTTTCATTGGTCCATTTGGACCCTCTAAAAGGCCAAAAGTGAGTTTCACATGGTATCACCACGTGTCGCTCTGTAGAGATGCCATGTGGCACCTCTGCAACTCCTTTTTTTCACTGTTTTTCAAAAACTTCAAACTACGATATCTCCCTCATCTGGCATCTGTTTGAGGTGATTCTTCCATCATTGGAAATATCTCACCGAGATATATACAATGGTGCTATGATTTTTATCAATTGAACACTTTTATTTCTGAGCATCTTCAAATTATCTTGTATCATTCCTCCCCATGGGGAAGCTTTTGGACCTCCAATTTTTTTAAACATCAATCAAGCGAGGGAATTTACTCCCCACTTGGACCGAGTCCACCCATATTGTCTGAAACATGAACACCTAACACATCATGAAAAATTGTCCAAACATAATAACAATTGTAATCATACTGCCGACATAAATGTTCATTCCCTTATCCCTACAATCTCTTGCATTCATAGCCATGTCAATTAACCAGAAACAACTAGCTAGTAGTAGGACGACATACATTAGTGCTAAAGGAAATTAATCAACAATCATGTTCTTTCCTTGAACAATTTTACTAGATGTATTTACCACTTCTCGCTGAAGATATGGACCACATCCTGGAAGTACTGGTACTTCTTGCTCTTTTACATGAAAAGTTGAATTTCTTTCCTTATCATCAACGCCGTATTCTGACTTAGGATATTGAATAAAAGAACCAAAACTATAAAATGGTATGCCTTTGAAACCCACAACTGTAATCAGTGCCTTATCCTCTGAATCTGATCCTAGATCATGTTGCACAATCGCATTAGTCTTCTACTTCCCCTTGTTCTTGAACTTCTCTGGTAGCAACTCAAGATGTAGTTTCTAGCACTCTTCCTCTTCATGTGCCTTCTTACTGTAGTGATGACATGTAGGTTTCTATTTCCTTTTGTAGCTAGCTTCTTCGATTATGGATCTGCAAATACATCCTCCATACCCAACTTACCCTTGCTAGCTTCAAGATGCATAGTTTGTATTGATACTTATCCAAATTTGTAGGGTTAAACATTAAGATGGTATGTCTCAATTAATAAGAATGCAATCCACTGATATATTTAAGAAGAGTATCTCTAGTATATAATGGAATCCCCAATGCTAGTGGTCTCTTTTTAAAATCCTGTGTGTTCTTGAACACATTTCCCTTTCAATTTATTTAGATGTAGCCATTCTATCATTGTTTTATGAGAGTATGCTAAGGGATACAATTGTTTCCTTATTGGAGAAATGAATTCATCCCAAGAGGAAATGATTTTACTATTTTGTGCCAGATCTATTTGAGTCCGGCTCTCCCACCACACCAAGGCTGAACCGCTCATGCACAAGGTGGCCAACTAAATCTTTGCCACATCCTCTTTGATCTGCTTCACCTTGCAATAGACCTCTATTTGTTCTATCCAATTGTTTAGTTTATCTGCATTCAATTTCACATCATAAATTAGCAAATCAAGCTTTACATCTAATTTCAACAAAGGCATTAAAAAAAAATGAGAGGGTTTGAAAGATTTATCTTTGGAAGAAATATCATATCCACCATTTGTTGATGATGATGGAGAGGAAGGATTTTAAGGACCTCCTCCTCTCCTCTCACCGAAGAATCTACAACTTCATCCTTAACATCATGAATGGTTCCTTCTCTTTTTCTTTGTCCTCTTTCATTGTAAAGTCCTTCCACCATTCCCTTCATCAAATTGAAAGCTTCAAATACTTAGCAATTTGTTTTTATGAAGAGATGATACATGTGTCCATACCCTCATGTGATAACTTAACATATGAGTCTCAAGTTCATTATGTGTTTTGGTTATAATTTATTTGGTCAAGAAAACTATGATTTCTATGCGTCGGTGCAAGTTTCACACATATAATTGTTATATAAATTAAACCCTTTTACTGTTCAAAGGTTGATTTGTATGGGTGAATACATCGTGGTTATGTTTTACTCTCATATTTAAAAATAAGCATTGATTGCATTTTGTTTTGACATATGGCGTCAAGGGTGTCTCGTTGGTTCAAAAGTGCATCTAGTTTGTGACCTAGTTCAAACATGTTTTGTGAAAAAATGACAAGAAATTATTGTATATGTATACAACATGTATGAGTGGTGAAATGAGTTTGAAATGCATCGTTAATTGCATGAGATTGGTGATCAAACATTTCTATGTTTTTTGTTGGTTTTAATGGTAAATTCATTCTAGTTTAAATTAATTTTAAATGAAAAAATTGAATTCAATTTGAGTTTTGCAAACTCAAAAAATAATAATGAATAATAATGGTCATGAATAATGGATTTGAAGTTGATTGTCTTGACTATTCAAATTGTTTGCAAAATATAGTTTTTTTTTGGAAATATTTTCAACTATAGTTGGTAGTGACTATGGATGGTGATTGGGTGTCATAAAAAATATTGATTATAGTCATGGTTATTTGAACATATGCCATTAATTTTCCCCTCATTTGTTTTCACTATAAATTCATTCCTTTCCTCTCATTTTGCAAAATAAACTTTGTTTTTCCCCATGTTCAAAAGTGTAATAGTTAGGAGGAATGAGTGGTACATAGTTTTTAAATTGATAAAGATTGAATCAAGTTCAAATGTTTTCCCATATCCCGTTTCCCTCAAGTATATTTGCATGAATGATTGTTGTTCAAATCAAATCCATTTATAAATTATTCTAAATGCAAATTTTATTTGATAAACTTGCTTATTGTTATACATATGTATTGATCTCATCTTCATCGCTATATAGATGAGCTTCTTCAGTCGAGGAAGTAACAAGTAAAAAAAAGAAATAGAGGAAAATGGAATAAAGGCCAACAACCTAATTGGAAAAGAGGCAAAAATAAGAGGCTTAGATTCTCAATCCACTTTAATGCATATTCTGAATACTTCAACCAACTCGTTCAAACCGGTCTCCTTAAATTAACTGGTTAAGGACACCTTCCAACTGTTATGCCACATGTTAGGTTTCCTTTACAACCTCATCCAAATGTTGTAGGTATTATTGTACCACCTCATGTTTCAATGCAACCAGAAACAAAGATGAATAATGGTTGGAATGAAGTTGCTCCAAATCCACTACCTGGTATTGATGGATGGACCAATGTTTCATTGCCTTTTACTCCTCATCTTCTTCTGGAGCAACTTGTTCCTCAAATTGTTTCAGTTTCCTCCCAAGCTCAACCTATTCATCCTAATGACAAGTTAAAAGACTCTCCCAGTTAGTTTGTGTTAAGCAGAGGAAAACAACCTACCCTTTCTACAAAGTCAAACTCATCAGAAGCCTCTTCTCACTTAGTTACCTCACATCCTATTTCGTCACAAATCAACATTGAAGAAACAAACATCAATCCAGTTGATGTACATCCAGAGTTATCAGAGGGTAAAGAAGTAGAATATGCCAATTTAGGAAAATAGTCACACAAGAGGGGAAACTTCTTCTCATAAAAAATATGGATTCTTAATTTGTTTAAGGTTGTTACTTTATTCTATTTTAAATGCTAGACATATTCATGACTAAGTTTTGAGGAAGCAATCCTATGAACCTATTTTGATACTTTGGGAGATACAAGGGTTATATATAAAGTTTTCTTTTATTTCATTTCATGAGTTATGATGATAATTTGGTGTAACTTATATTTTGATTATTTGGAGGGATAAGGGGATGATAAAAATAAATAAAGATCGGGTGTCCCACCTATGATTTATTATATTATATTGATCATATTTAAGTAAATGTGCCTTATTTAATTAAAATATCCTAACTAAAAGTAGTTCCAACTACTTTAACTACCTTGCCTAAAGATAGTCAACTTGTCTTCTACTGTCTTCTACCTCATACACATCTCAGTCAACCTATCATTACATCATCCAAACAACTACCAATATTGTAGCATCCTCCAACCAAACTTTGTTTTCCACTTCATTTCCTCCCCGCTCTTCTCAACAACTAACTCACCACAAGATGTTTTTTGTGATCACAAGTCTTTTAATGTTGAAAGACTTGTCTCCCTCTGCACCACCCTACCTCCCTTGAATTCAGAATTACCAAGCTCATTGTTATACTACTTTTCTATTATCCTTTGACTCCGCAACACTCTTCATTATGTTCTCTGTCACAACTTCTACCCCAACACAGACAATCTCTGCTGCAAAATGCCTCTAGTTCTTGTCTATGCACTAATACATCTAGTACAAGATTATGAGAGTTTTTCTTGTTTATACTCATGTATCAACCCATCCATGTAGGATTCAGTAGTAACTTGCATGGATGCTTTTATGAGTTGGTTATGAATTATGGGAGGCAATGAATTGTTCCATTGTTTCTCTTTGAGTACCTAGAAATACAAAGAAAAGTACCCCCCAACAAAAAAATATAAAACGTTTTATCAAATCACAAAGAACACAACATTTTTTTGTGTCAACCGAATGTGTACAATTATTTTGGATCGTCATGGACCAAATTGTGGCAAATTTTATTGCAGATTCGATCTATAGAATGGTCAAATTTGTATCTTTTTGTTAAACTGTTTCAAATCGATGGCATAAATTAAAATAATTTTCCCTCCAAAAAGGAAATACAACTTGTCTTCAACACCAGTTTACATATTAGAGTGGACCCAAAGAATGTCTTTGCGAAATGTACCGTTACTATAGGGGAGATAGGGGAGAGGAGAGGAACCAGGGACAAAACAGGGTGACAAAGTAGTGGAGATTGGATTATTTTTAGTGGATATAGTGGTGGTGTTGGTTAACCTCAATATTGAAAAAACTAGTTACCATAAGTGGTTAAAAAAGTACTTTATGTACAAAGTAATTGTCAACATTTTCATGGTTTTAAAATTATTTTTGAAAAACATTTCTCCTATACTTTGAAATAAAATGAATATTTGAAATTTGAAATATCATTTTAAGTCACATCCACTTTAAGTCACATCAATGTTCTAGTATTTATATCAATAAAAAATATACGAAAACACACTAAGACTAGACAACTTGGAGCTTTGTGGTTGACATGTCACCATTTTGGATTTGTCACACCTCAAAACCAATATGGTAGATAAAAAACACGCTAAAGTATATGTGATAAAAATTTGAATAAAAAATGAGCTCGGGAACATGGAGAATTAAGATGCTCCACTATTGGTAAAAAAATGAACTACTAATGGCTTCTCAACCTTATAATGTGATATATACAATGCTTCAAGGAGAGAACCGGATGACTCAATGTAGACCGACTTGAAACTGATGGGGATGAGTTTACCAAAATCACACACATGGAAAACAAACCTGTTAATAAAGATTTTACTCTCTACTCGTCCACATAAATTTTTTCGCTGATCCGGGAGGAGACTAAGCAAATAGGTTCAATGGAGAACTAGATCTATGTGCACAAATTTCCCAAATCTCTACGCAAGTATGAGTATCTACTCAATTTACATGTTTTCAAAAAACCTTGTAATTAACTCTGTTTTGACTAATTTAGTGTGTTTTGAGCTGAATTGACTTGTGGGACAGTGGGACGATCTTGTTATTGAACTGTAGATTAGGACTTTGACTGGACTATATGCAGGCTTCTTCATCATTACTTTCTACTGTCATTTCCATCTTTCATCATTGTTGTCATTAAGGATATCGTCAAACCGTTAGTCAAGCGGACCCCCCTGTGGTGTTGTCATCAATGGCACAAAATTTCCAATAGATACTTTTGACCCACTCTCTTCATAGATTGTATTAATGCAATAAAAAAGTGTCACCCTTGTCATCTCTACACAAAGAAGATGCGTTCTCACCATACTTCAAATTGTGGTTAGCGTGGGTCCATTTGCAAAATGGGCCATTTCTTTTATGACATGTAATCCTCCTTTAGTTCATGTCCACCACTACATCATAATGACGACCGTCTACTTAAAAAAGTGGGATGAAACAATGCCTACATTCAATAACTCAGGTAAAATTGGAACATACTTTTGATTCAATCATGTCATTACCAGTTTCAACATACTTATAGAAATTTTTATTGATAATGGATCTCATTTCCATAATTCACTTATGGAAGAACTTACCACTAGGTTATAATTGCGGCAATAATTGTCTTCACCATATTATCCACAATGCAATGGTCATGGTCAAGTAGAAGCAATTGATAAGGTTTTGAAGACGATGATGCAACAAATAGTTAATAAGAACAAAACTAATTGGCACCTAATGTTTTTTCCCTCTCTTTCTGCATGCCAAACCTTGACAAAGACTGCAGTTGGTTTCACTCCATTTTAAATTGTGTATGGAGTTGAAGCTATGTTTCCGATTGAATGCGAAACTCCATCCTTAAAACTAGTTGTTGAGCTCCTACTAGCCACTTCTTTAGAAGAAGAATGACTACGATATATACACTGTATTGATGAAACTTGATGGGATGATTCTCTCACTGCTGAAGTATAAAAGAGATAGGTCAAATACCACTGTAATAAAAATTTCCATCCCCGAGTCTTTTTGGAAGGCAAATTGGATTAGGTTTATGACCAAGAACATCATACGTTAGGGGTAGGAAAATTTGAACCCAGGTGGTATGGTCCAGATGTAAAAAATGTTCTCAAATGGGGATCTTATGAGCTAGCTAACTATGATGGAGAATTTCTATTTGAGACCATAAATGGTCTCTATTTAAATAACTATCTCACGTAGGAACTAATTTCTCGCAACACTTGTTGTATTATATTGTATTTTATATACCATATTTTTCTATATTGGTTGTTTCACACACACACACTTATCTTGCTTGGTTTTATGTCTTGGAAAATGTCAGACGAGACTTTCAATTATCTAGGATATGTAGATGATGCTAACCATAGCACACAGAACATTGCTTTTGCCGCATGGGTGATATTTTCAACCACCAATCAACTTCTAATTTCAACATGCACTTGTCTCAGATATGAAACTAATAACATTGTAGAATATAGCATAGCCATTGATATTCTTGCCGAGGAAATCACCCTTGGCATCCATCAAATCATCGTCAAATGATACTTAAAGTTGGTTGTGTCTCAATTGAATAATCATGATCAATTTTGAGACCCTAAACTGCATAGAAAGTTTCTACGAGTACATATTCTATAATTCCATTTCAAATTTATTTATTACATTAATGTTCTTAGAAGTATGAATAGTTTGGTTGATTCATTAGCTAACTAAGTACTTGATTGGCATCTTTGTCATTAGAAAATTTTTGTTTAACACAAGCATGTACATTTTAATTATCACATTTATGTAGAAATAATAGATCAATGCTATGAGCAATGATGCTAAGAAGAAGCACAAGAAATAGACTACTAAGAATTCTCACAAGCATACATAGGAAAATAGAGAGAAGAAAAGAGACTGAATCACATGAATGAAGAGATGAATATTGGTGTGTATCCTTCCATTGAATAATGATGAATAATAGTGTACATAAATAGTACATCCCTCATAGGAAAATCGAATTGTATGGAAACAACTCATAAAGCTCAAAAAGGATGACTTACCAAAATATAGCAAACCCCCATAGGTGGCTAAAGCACTTCCCAAATCTATCAAGGACCTAACGAGTTGGAAAAATAATGAGTGAGTTGTCAAGGAGATGGAAAAAACATGCTAATCCTAGAAAAATGGAGAAAAACTAATGGAGGATGGGTTGGAAACAAAAGCTCCCAGTTTCCTAGTTGACTAGCTTTTATCTTATCCATAGAAAAACAGGAAAAGCAGAATAAAGCAGAATCTGCTGTAAAGTCCTGTATACTAATTCTGGATGGTCAAAAGGTGGTCAAGATCAACCCAGAATTAGAAATAAATCATTCCTAGGATATAGATGGCATGTATTAACTTTAAGGTGCAAGTGGATGCCAACTAATTAAGCTAGTGGGTGAATAATTAATCAAATAATGATTAATTATTTTATCCTAAGTTGTGAGTGGGTTTAATATATTTCAACACCCCCCTATAAGTTTGAATTTATGATGGTATGACAAAAAATATGGATGCATATAGGTGCATATAGGGCCCAGCAACAAGGCTATGGTCACCCTTTAACAATTATTATGTCTAGAAAAGTGAGGAAAGAGGCAAAACACATGGGGTAAATCCTCCCTCAAGATAGGAAAAGGCACAAAATTTGAAATATGTATTCAAAATATCTTCATATTCACTTTAATGATCTGACTGAACTGCTTCTGGATGAATGACTTGCTGAAGAAATCATGAACTCCATGATCATGCACCAGAGTGTAGAACCTGCAAGAAGGAAGAGGAGAGACTCCTTGTATCTCATCAACTGATGAAGTAGGAGAATTATCTGAATGCTTCTTGCTTCTGTCAAACTCTGATATGCAAACATAATCTGAAATGGAAAAGAGATCTGTGCATACTCCTTTCCAAAGAGTACAAAAAATAAGGCAATTTATTTCACACCCAATTCCCTGAATAACTGCAAAATTGTGTTGTGAATCACATGTCAATCTTCCAATCTGATGTAGCACCTGTATAGATCTGATATGAGGTTGATAAAACTCTTATATATCAGAAATATTAGAATATGGAACAGCAAGGACAAAGGCTTTAGTGTCTCCATGAGGATATAGGGCTAGACTAAGAAAATTATGAGCAACTGGGGAAAACTGATAGGTGTAAAAATCTGAATGATGGGTGGGCATAAGATCTGAACCATAAGTGTTTAGAACATATCCAAACATGTTTAATATCAATCCATATATGAATAAGGTCATGGATATCCAGCCACTGAAAGTTAGAAAAGACTTCAAATCATGTAAGATAAATATCACTGCATAAGAGACCAATGAGGAATCAACTAGTGAACTAGGGATTTGTATAGTCTTAGGATTATTAAGAGCTATGGTAGATGGTATGGATGGTGGTATGATATGTGTATCAACTTGAAAATATGCTTCTAAATCATAATCCAAAGGATCACATATAATCATATCAATATACTCATGGGAATACACTGGTAATGAATCCTCTGTATGAAAGGAGGAAATAAGGAGATGTTCAAAATATTCAAGAAGGCTCTGAGTATTGATGCCAAGAACAAATGAGGATATGATGAAGCACATGATATCAAGTAAGGTAAGTGGTATGACATAAATAAGGTTTTATTTGGCTAAGCAAACATCTTGGAAATTATTGGGTTGCACACCATCAATGAGAGAGGTATGCACAAGGTGTGAAGAATCTGGCACATAGATCTCATAATCTAAGATAGGATATTTACATAACAATGAATGGGTTATAGGATCATAATCAACATCAATATCAGCAGCATCTCCATATGTTACTTCTTTTTCATCATTAGTATCACAAGAAGAAAAATCACCTTCAAGAGACACAGAAAAATATGGCTCTTCAATATTTGCTTCTTCATTGAAGGAGGAAGCATTTGAATGAAAGAGGGAATCAGCAAAATGAATTGTATGAGAAACTTCTTCATCATGATAAACTTCATCAGAGAATGTAGAGGCCAAGAAATCTTGAGAAAGAGAACAAGAGGAGATGCTAGGTTCTCTCCATGCTTCATCTTCAATTTCCTGCAAACTAAAAGCTTTGTCCAAAATTTTCCAAAGCTCAAATGGATACTCAGCAGAATCTATGAGATGATATATATTTGGAGACATTCCCAAACACATAATTCCATAAGCTCTATCACAATTATTTATCCAATCAATCTTCTCTTCATAAGACTCAGGTTCACTCAATGCACCAATGGAGACATCAAAGAGACATTGCCTCTTCAAGTATGCACTCATCTTTGGCTTCCAATCATCATAGTTGAAAGGAGATAGTAGAGGAACTTTTGAATCCATATAGAAGTTTTTGATATTCTCTAGTAGATACTCTTTGCAACCTGCAAAACAAACTAGGAGAAAATCTTGTAAGCTAGACAAGCTCTTCCTCAGAGAGGGATAGGAGACTGGATGCGCTCCTCAACTTTGTAGAACTTGATCAACCTTGCTGCTGTAGAAGATGGAAAGGTTGTGTCTTTGATACCATGTAGAAATAATATATCAATGCTATGAGCAATGATGCTAAGAAGAAGCATAAGAAATAGATCTTGCTACTAAGAATTCTCACAAGCATACACAGGAAAATAGAGAGAAGAAAATGGACTGAATCACATGAATGAAGAGATGAATGTTGGTGTGTATCCTTCCATTGAATAATGATGAATAATAGTGTACATAAATAGTACATCCCTCATAGGAAAATTGAATTGTATGGAAACAACTCATAAAGCTCAAAAAGGATGACTTACCAAAATATAGCAAACCCCCACAGGTGGCTAAAGCACTTCCCAAATCTATCAAGGACCTCACGAGTTGGAAAAAGCATGAGTGAGTTGTCAAGGAGATGGAAAAAAAATGCTAATCCTAGAAAATGGAGAAAAAATAATGGAGGATTGGTTGGAAACAAAAGCTCCCAGTTTCCTAGTTGACTAGCTTTTATCTTATCCATAGAAAAGCAGGAAAAGCAGAATAAAGAAGAATTTGCTGTAAAGTCTTGTATAATAATTATGGATGGTCAAAAGGTGGTCAAGATCAACCCAGAATTAGAAATAAATCATTCATAGGATATAGATGGCATGTATTGACTTTAAGGTGCAAGTGGATGCCAACTAATTAAGCTAGTGGGTAAATAATTAATCAAATAATGATTAATTATTTTATCCTAAGTTGTGAGTGGGTTTAATATATTCCAACAATTTAATTGCACACAAAATTTTATGATATAAGTAAAAGTTGAGCTAACATTCACATGTATAAAAATAAAATTAGTCACATCATAACCCAAAAGTGTGTATAGGTTCTCAATACAAAATTTTTGTTGCATGGTTGTGAATGATGCAAACATAGTCTATTAGAATATATACACAATATCCATCTAAAAGACAATATAAGTAATATGAGTTACTTCACAACGTCTCAACAAATGAATCCTACAAGTGATGGTACTCATTCTAACATATCACTATTGTCGCCACACAGTGCAACATGTTAGGATTTATAATCCTCCCTTGTCCAAATTGTCTATTAGATTGTATTTGCCTAAATTAGGAGTCATTCAATTATTATTGGGTCCACTAGTACCATTGGGTCCACTTGGCCTAATGGGGCTACATGTACTGGTCAATAGAGTGTGGGGAACACTGATACAGGCTAGCTGGAACTGACTGCACCTTCATGCATAAGTTTAGGTGCCTCCTAGACCAATCCCTACATTTTAGGAGCCACTGGGAGTGTCGGCACCGACCTCCTTCAATTGTTGGTAGTTGGTGACTTGTCAAGCTTAGTTATGCTTCAGTTAGATTTAGTTAGATATCCTCCAGTTCAGTTAGTTCCAGTTATGCATGGCTGCATGTGGGAAGGCATTAGTTCTCACCTACTTCTCGCCTACCACTAGAGTTAGAATGGCTTAACTGATTGTAACTGATTGAGAGACTAGATTATACATCTGGAGTTAACCTATTGGACTCCAATAGTGAGTTAGACACTTCTAGTTAGCCATGCAGTCAGTGTTGATGTATTTGTAACTTCGGAATGTATTCACTTGTATATCTTATGTATTATACCCCGATGTTTATTCCGGGAAGTATCTATAATGTAATTGAGTCATGTCATGCCCCGATGTTCCGATCGGGGGATTCAATAATGTAAACAAGTCATGTAAAGTCATTGAGGTCAACCCTCCATTATAATTCGGGGAAATAGTCCCCACAATTGAGTCAAGGCTAACCCTCCTTGTTGATCAGAGGGAAAAGTCCCCACAGTTGTGGGGCACTAGGATTATTAGACTCTCTAAGAGATGTCAACCCTAGTAAGTAATTGTTAAGTGAGGCTGAAATGTTGGAGTGGACATTAAGTGAACGAAAAAATATAAATAGAGAGTTAGCCTCTCTATTTATCACACACTCACTCACTCACTAGGGCGCATGAGTGAGAGAGGAGAAGCTCTCTCAAGTGAGAGAGAGAGAGAACAAGCTATTGGAGATCATCTTTATGTTTCCAGGTTTTTCTGCTGCCATTGGTGCTCATTCTATATCTGAGGAAGTTGTAGGGTTTTCTCCTTTATGGTTTTTCCAAGGAAAATTCTTTATGTCTCTTGTCTCTTGTGTTTATTGCTATGCATGTTATTCTCTCAGATAACATCCTAAGATCATATTGCTTAAATGATAAAAATATAACATGGTATCAGAGCTAACCCGAGAAGAAGACATTGTGCAGTTGTAGAAGCTAGGGATTCTTATTTTTTGGGTCTCTCTCCACAATCCATCAGCAAAAGGATGCTAGGATGACTCTCCATGGAAGGGCACATCTTTTTGTCGAAGCAGAATTTGATTCTGGGCATTTTCAGTTTTTGGTGCGGGAAATTAAGGATTTTTACAGGAGAGGAATTTTTGAGTGAGCCCGGAATAGGATTACTCTCCTCATCAAAATTGAATTTTAGAGACCTGGTTTGAGATTTTTGGTTGGGTGAAACTCTGGGAAAGTCAAACCCTAGTTTGACCCCGGGCCTGAAAAACCCTAAAATATTGAAACTGATAGTTTTGGTAGATTCACTATATCTCAAGATTGGAGAAGGCTTAGGTGATGAGACTTTCAAAGGACGAAGATAAATTCCTTATGTACACTTTTTCCAAGTTTCAGCCTCATATTCGCTATATTCTAGGAGATATGATTCCTCCAAGTTAGGGTTCCAGCCTCTCCCATGATTCCTCCCCAAATAGGACACTTGGGAAGAATTGCTATATCTTGGGATAGGAAGGTCCAAATTCAATTTATCAAGATTTTCTAGAAAGGGCATATATTTTAGTTTATGTGGTAAAATTTTCATACCTCGAAGATGAAACAGTGGCACATGGCAGTCTGTACAACTTTGCTATGCTGAATAGTCCTGAAACATGTCACCTTGGGAAAAATCTCATAAGTCCCAATAAGTGAAACCAATTATTATGAACGTTGTGGTGTTGGAACAAGGATAGATGAGGCTAACTCAAGACTAAAATTTCAGACACAGAGGAGTAGTAATGTCAAATATACCACAGAAACAGTATCAGGCATTTATACATAAGAAATTGGTAAACTAGGGCTTCCTCTTCCAGGAGCTTCCCTCCATTGTTTTTAGAAAAGGAGTACATTGAACAACTCACCTTGAAGAGGTCTATATTTCTATCCAATCATATATGAAATATTCCAAGTTTTGAAAATTAGGGTTTCTCTGACAAACCCTAGATCAGCCAGCTCCGGAACTAGGACGGACACCTCAAATCGGTAAGATCTAATCTTTTGCTATTTACAATTGAGGTTCTTATTTCAAGATGAATAATCACACCAGCTTGATGACAAGCTTGGTGAGGCTGAAAAATTCCAAGAATGGAAGTATAGGATCTCACTAGTTATTGAAGGAAATGAATTGGACACCTACATAAGTAGAGAGGTTCCAGTTACAGAGGGAGATGAGGCTAAAAGCATTACATAAGAAGAACTTGGTCAAGGACAAGAATGCCATTGCTGATTCAATAGAGGATCACCTTATACCACAAGTGTCTTCCCTAAAGACACCGAAATAGATGTTTGATTCATTGACCAAGCTATTTAAAGGGAAGAACATAAATCAAAAGATGAATTCGAGAAACCAGTTGAAGAATGTGAAGATCCAGAATGCTAAGACCATACAATTATACTTTACAAGGGTCTCTCAAATCAAAGAAAAACTTGAAGCTGTAGAAGAAGAAGTGGAGAATGCAGAAGTGGTGATAACCACCTTGAATGGCGTCCCAGGATCATGGGATTCATTCATTCAAGGAATGTGTTCTAGAAGGAAGTGATTACTTTCAGCAGACTTTGGATAGAGTGTACAAAAGAAGAAGCTCGACTCATAATAAGAGAAGAGGAAAGGGGAGAAACTGAAGATCAAGCTCTCACGATTCAAAGAAGATCCCTCAAGCGATGAGGAATATGAAGGACTCAATTCTTGAAGAGCCTATTATCCATCTGGAGCATTTGGATAAGAAATGATGATGTCATGAATGAAGAATATGGTGAATCGAAAAGCTCAAGAAGGAGTCTACCCATGAAACAAATAAAGATAAGTATTTCATTGTCATTTCATGATATTTTTTTGTTATGCATTTGTTTATATTTAGTTGATGTATTATGCATGATAGAATGTTTGCATTAATGACAGTATACTACTACCATGCATGTGATGGGTAAGTAGCTCATGGTGCTATACAACTCTCCATTGCTACTTATCTAGAATGAAACCTCTTTTCTGACATATTGGATTAGTGCACAATCTCAATGTTGTCCTGGTAGAGATGGAAGGAATCCAAAAAGTTTCCGTGAGATATGGATGAATGTTGTATTGGCTAAAATAGTTGCATGATCATATATTTATGCATAATAATTTTCTATTATGAATATGCCTTATGAAATGTTTCTAACGATGCAACTAATGCATTTGATTTGTAGGAAAGATCACGTAAAATCACCTACAAGCAAAGAAGGATGAGACTTGTTCCGAAGAACAAGTGACGACAGTTCAAGATGAAGAATAATATGACGAATGCAATGACATCATTGATGCAGAACCTTCTAGCTATGAAGAAGTAACCAAGAATAAAGGGAAGACCAGTTCAAGAAGAATGATGTCTAAGATGCAGTATCGAGACCTGAAGGGAATTTCATAGTTCCATCATGCAGTAGATGGAAACATCGTGGGATACAAGGAAAGATTTGTAGCACGAAGCTTCTCACGAAAAGAAGGCATAGACTATGAAGAGACATTTGCAGCCAGTGGGAGTAGAGAGACATGACAGGTAGAATCATGTGTGAAAATGAAAGAAGGCCTTGTACGATCTCAAAAGACACCCATGGGATAACACATACATGAGGATCTTGAAGATCACCTAGAGTGATGAAGATCTTAACCTTTGATATAGGTTGAAGATGGAAGCCTATAGAGGATGACAAGGTCACATATGGGTGCGAGAAGAACTTTTGAAAAGGTTCAAGATAGAGTATCTTGGTATCCAATGACCCTATATGGATACATAGAATATTAGTAGCAGAAGAAGCTACTTATCACTCCAGTACATAATGTTTCAGTGCATAGAGTACGAAAGACAGAGGGAGTATGATGCTCTGCTTCATAGGGAGTGTCTGCTTAAGATCCTGAGGTTCGACATGGTACGACAGGATGGATAGCTTACTGATGACTCTAGGATTTACTCAGAGTAAAGTGGACTCCAACCTTTGCTTCAAGGTTGAAGGTGGAAGACCAGTGATGCTCCTATTATATGTTGATGACTTGTTCTTGACAGAAAAGAGGAACTCATTAAAGTTTCAAGAAGGAGACTTGCTGCCGAGTTCGAGATGAAGGACTTGGGTATGATGCACTACTTTCTAGGCATGGAGGTGTGGCAGAATGCAGATGGAATTTCCCTGGGACAAGGGAAGTATGCAGTAGATATCCTGAAGAGGTTCGAGATGATGGATTGCAAGGCCATGACCACACCTATGGCATCAAACCTGAATCTATTGAGTGTTGCTTAATCAGAGACAATTGATGCCACGATGTATCATTAGATGATTTGTTCCTTGATATACCTGACAAATATGAGACTCGATATTTTCTTTATTGTGAACACATTGAGACATGTTCACTTGATGGTTGCAAAGCATGCAGTGAGCTACCTAAAGGGTACAGTTGAGTATGGGCTCAAGTATGAGGCGAATCAGGATATTATCCTGGAGGGTTATGTGGATTCGTATTAGGCAGGAAGTGCCATTGATAGGAAGAGCACTTCAAGGTGCTACTTTAGTATGATTCCAGGTATGATCTCTTGGTTTGGTAGGATGGAGTCCTGCATGGCACTGAGTACAACTGAGGAAAAAGATGTTGCCACTTGCTATTTGGGAGGTAGTATGTTTCTTTTGAAAACTACTATTTGATTTGATTGATCTGACTTGCATTTTTGTATGATGCAGAGAGGAGCAGTGAAGCTCCAATTTGTGATCCATATCGAGATCTCTCGAAAGAGGGAGTTCTAGCATAGCTGGTGAGATAGGTTGTCTGAGCATAAATCCTAATGAAGCTCGTAGGTTGCTAAGACGTAATCGGTCCTGTAGGTTGTCCTCAGATGTAATTGGTCCTAGTAAAGCTCGCAGGTTATCCTTGGACGTAATCAGCCTTGACGTGATTCTATGCTAGAAATGGCCAGAGTGAAGTTTGAGTACTTCAGGGAGAAGCTTGGTGTTCTCCAGATCGAGGTTCCTTCCAAGGGGAAGTGATGAGTCCGTGAGCCCTTCTGACATGGTGAGAGGATTGGTTCCTTCCATGGTCAGATGTAAGTGTAGAGATGCTCTGATATGATTGTGGGTTGTGTTACCACATGATCAGTGCAGAGCCATTCTGATGTGATTGAGGGATGTGTTCCCACATGATCAGATATAAGTACTGAAGTCCATTCTCTGGGAGAATGGAGGCACCTGGTCAGTTACCAGGAATACTTAGCATAGAGCTGAGAGTCATTCTGATATGACTATGGGGTTGGCTCCCACATGATCAGATATAAGTGTAGAGCCTTTCCCTAGATGATAGATGGTGTGTCCTATCATGTTGACAGATGTAAGTGCAGAGCCTTCCCTGGATGATAGATGGTGTGTCCTATCATGCCGACGGATGTAAGTGCAGAGCCTTTCCCCAGATGATAGATGGTGTGTCCTATCATGCCGATGGATGTAAGTGCATAGCCTTTCCTCAGATGATATATGGTGTGTCCTATCATATCGATGGATGTAAGTGCAGAGCCTTTCCTCGGATGATAGATGGTGTGTCCTATCATGCCGACAGATGTAAGTACAGAGCCTTTCCCCGGATGATAGATGGTGTGTCCTATCATGCCAATGGATGTAAGTGCAAAGCCTTTCTTTGGATGCTAGATGGTGTGTCCTACCATGCCAGTAGATATAAGTGTTGAGCCTTTCCTTGGATAGTAGATGGTGTGTCCTACTATTCCAGAGGATATAAGTGTCGTTCCTTTCTCTAGATAGTAGATGGTGTGTCTTGTTATGCCAGTAGATGTAAGTGCTAAGCCTTTCCTTGGATGATATATGGTGTGTCCTATCATGGTAGTGGATGTGAGTGCTAGGCCTTTCTAACATGATGGTGGATGTGTTCCTCCCATGATTAGATGTGAGTGTTGGGCGTGCCTTTCTGACATGATGGTGCATGTGTTCCTCTCATGGTCAGATGTAAGTGCTGGGCAGGCCTTTCTAACTGGGTCAGATATAAGTGCTGAAGAAGATGAAGACCTACCTAGAGGCTAGGACTACAACCAACATGAAAAAGGGCTGGCTCTGTAGAACTTCCTGTGATGAGAAGAATGAAGATATAGCACCATTTGATTGATATAGCGGAAGTAGTGATGATAATGATGATCTAATGATGATCTAGTGATGATCCAACTTTGATGATGATCCAGATCAAGTGATGATCTAGACTTGATGATGATCCAGTGATGATTTAGATCTAGTGATGATCTAGACTTGATGAAGATAACTTGACGATGAAGATGACTTGACGATGAAGATGAATAGAAGGTGAAGATGAATTGAATATGAAGATGACTTGAAGATGAAGATGACTTAATGATGATCCAAATGATACATAGAAGAAGACTTGTGTTGATAAATTGTGTCGAGAGAATACCTTCCTAGTTAAGAGGGAGTGTTGATGTATTTGTAACTTCAGAATGTATTCACTTGTATATCTTATGTATTGTACCCCGATGTTTATTCCAGGAATTATCTGTAATGTAATTGAGTCATGTCATGCCCCAATGTTTCAATCAAGAGATTCAATAATGTAAACAAGTCATGTAAAGTCATTGAGGTTAACCCTCCACTGTAAGTCAGGGAAATAGTCCCCACAATTGAGTCAAGGTTAACCCTCCTTGTTGAACGGAGGGAAAAGTCCCCACAGTTGTGGGTCACTAGGGTTATTAGACTCTCCAAGAGATGTCAGCCTTAGTAAGTAATTGTTAAGTGAGGCCAACATGTTGGAGTGGACATTAAGTGAACGAAAGAATATAAATAGAGAGTGAGCCTCTCTATTTATCACACACTCACTCACTCACTAGGGTGCATGAGTGAGAGAGGAGAAGCTATCTCAAATGAGAGAGAGAGAACAAGATGTTGGAGATCATCTTTATGTTTTTGGGTTTTTTCTGCTGCCATTGGTGCTCATTCTATCTTTGAGGAAATTGCAGGGTTTTCTCCTTTATGGTTTCCCCGAGGAAAATTCTTTGTGTCTCTTGTCTCTTGTGTTTATTACTGTGCATGTTATTCTCTCAGATAAGATCCTAAGATCATATTGCTTAAATGATAAAAATCTAACAGTCAGTTTGAGTTGGTAGATTCGAATTTCTCTCATGATTTGAATTCTCCTTTATGTAACACTGTTGTATAATGCTGGGATTAATGAAGTTTATACTATAATTATACTAAGAAATTCTTGTCTGTTTCCTGTGAGATTTGTTTTGTTCAGTGGGTATTATTCATTCCTTTTCACTGACAATAATTAAGAATCTAATAACACTCTTTTCTTGAATATCAATGTCATATTAATTCTAACATGGTATCAGAGCCATCTCAGGAAAGCTTCAATTCTGTATACTCTTCATTGTACACCAGAAGCAGCTAGGCTTCCACATAAGTCCCATAAAGAGTTCCTTGCTTCCTCTGAATTCATTCAGAGTGGCAGTGCAGGTGTGATAGACCCTGAAAAAGTGTACACGTCGAGAGGGAAGGCTTGATTCTGACATAGTGCAAATTGGTTTTGTTTTTGCAGTGAATTCATACAGGTGCTACATAGCTTGATTGGAGATATTTTCTTATCAGAACGAGAATTATGGATTATCAACCTTCCACACCCCAGATCCTAACACCCTTTAATTATGTTGATTGGAGGGAATATATGTAGTTTTCCTTGTTTAACAAGGGCTTATTCAGGATGATAATGGGAAGGGAGACTGAACCCCATCATCCAGTTGAGAAAAACAATTTTCTAAACCGCTTAGATGAATATTTTGTATTTCTATGTACTCACATCTCCATAGGCCTCCTATTTCACCTTGAAGGTTTGAGGATTCCCAAAGAAGCTTGGGAGAATCTTGAAGTCTTTCTTGGAAAGCAAGATGATCTTTGGGGACAATTTTTGGAGGAGTTGATAGAGTTACAACCGAGTAGTTTCGAGACCATACAACAAATCTTTAAAAAATTCAAGTCTCTTGCACTTCAATGTAGATAGTGCGGAATATAAACAAATAATGAGCAACATGTGCTCTCCATACTCAACAAACTAGGCTCTGAGTATTCTATATTTGTCTATATATTCCATTCCAGAAGAGCTTCCATTCCTAATTGGGATATCCCCTCACTTGATAGCTTTTCTAAGTCCTTAATACATGAGCAAGAGAATTTGGTCTAGATGGGATTCCTCCAGACTTCCAAAAACCAATCTCTCCTAGTGACATACGCTACCAATGCAAAAGCTAAAGGGAGGCATAAGGGGAAGGATCCTAAAGCATCTGATTCGAAGCCTAAAGAGAGTCACAAGACATCTGAAGGAGCTTCGAGATCCAAGAAGAATAAAATTTTTGAAAAGAGAATGTGTCCCTATTGTATAAGGGGTTTTCATTTAGAATACTTGTGCATGAAGAAGACCTTCGACCAGTTGAAAAATCTCCTTGTACAGAAAAATATTGCCCTTCCACAAGGTGATGAGATGTCTCATGATGGAGAGAATATTGAAGAACATGAGAGATGCCATTCCTTCAATGCATGTCTCACTCCATCAAAGTATTACTTGATAGATTATGGAGCATCAAATCATATGGTTTCCTCCAGGGAATCCTTCACCACTTTCACTCTATAAGGAGGAACTAGCAATCATATGGGAGATGACTCTAAAATCCCAGCTGTTGAGAAAGGTTCAGATAAAATCCAACATTCAGAGTTCAATAATGGACTCTATGTTCCCTCTCCTACAACAAAGCAAATTATTGAATATGAAGAAGAAGCAGAATCTTCAACACAGTCAATTTGATTTGAAGAAAGTCTCCTTGGAGTGACTCCTTCTACTTCTGCTCTGGAAGTTTATGAGATCTCTGATATCTCATCTTCTCACATGTCTGATCCAGAAGAAGACATTTGAAGATATTTTTTTGAATAAAAAAAATCCTTCCATTCTAACCAAAAATTCTCTATTGATTCTTCTATTTTAAATTATGTACATAGTTTACCAGTGATTGTTTCCGAATATGAAGAGGAATTTGATTTATATATCTCTAATGCTATTGCTGGTGTGCAGATAAGTAATACCATGGATATTTTGGAAATAATATCATATTGTAGGAGTGATACATTCACTCTCATTGATCTAGAGATTCCAACAAATTCCTACATGATTGCATGCACCAATACTCATAATTTTGAAGAAGGAGAAAAATGTGCATCTACCATCTCGGTGGAGCACACTCTTGGATATGATATGAAATTATTTGGATATGATATGATATTGTTTGGATATGATATTATTTTATTTTTTTCAGGTTTTAATATTCAATATATTTCAGTAATGCTTGTAGCTACTCTCATCAATTTTGGTGTGAAAAATCAAGTACAATAAGTCTCTGAAATTGCTGTTGGGGATTTGATAACATTTCACACTCTAATATCTGATATGAACTTATTTGGATCTGATATGATCTTATTTGGATATGATATGATCTTATTTGGATCTGATATGATATTATTTGGTTCAAGTTTTAAGTTCCAAGAGCCTTCAGTCATGCTTGTAGCTGGTCTCATCAATTTTGCTGTGACAAATCAAGTACCACAAGTCTCTTTCAAGCTTGCTGCTGGGGATTTGATGTTAGTTTTCTCTAATGAGTTTGCTGATATTATATTTTGTGAATCATTGGATATTTATAAAGCTATATCAGATTATGGAGCTCAGGCATTCTCTCTCCACAGTCCCTGGGATTCTCTACCTATCTATTTGATCGCATGCTCATCTTCGCATAGAACTAGTAAAGATGGAGACATTCTGCATTCTCCCGGACACTTGATCCTAACACTTAAGGATGATTTTACCTCACATGGTTTGATGTTTAAGGATGCAATATATCAGTTTATTGGGTGTTCCTCACATGGTTCGAATTCTCAAGCACTTTTGCTCTCTTATCAGTTAATTTCAGTTGTTCTAAATGGGTCCAGTTTCCATCTAGCAACTGTCTATATTTTTGATTCAGTTGAGCATATTCTTCTTCTTCCAAAGAGGAAGATTCCTCCAGACACAACCATTTAGTTTGGATTCAAAGGTTCACATACACAGATTCAGGATGTTGTTGCACATAAGAACCAGAATATTGCCTTGACGTTGCATAGTGTTGCAAATTGCAGCAAAAGATTATGTAAGTTTTTAACTTGTTTTTCTTGATTCCTGCTTATTTTGAGGGTGGGTTTTCCCATGAGGTTTTCCCTTATTTCCTTGTTTTATTAAGCAACAATTTTTTTAATATTTTAGATTGTATATGGGTGAATTTTGACCTTGTTTCCAGGGCCCACAGTTGTCCAAGTTAGGATTCAGGGGGGGTGTTAGGATTTATACTATTAGATTATATTTGCCTAACTTAGGAGTCAATTAGTTATTATTGGGTCCACTAGTACCATTGGGTACACTTGTCCTAATGGGGCCACATGTACTAGTCACTAGAGTGTGGGGAACACCGATTGAGACTAACTGGAACTAAATGCACCTTCATGCATCAGTTTAGGTTCCTCCTAGACCAATCCCCTAGGAGTGCCGAAACCAACCTCCTTCAGTTGTTGGAAGTTGGTGACTAGTCAAGCTTAGTTATGCTTCAATTAGATTCAGTTAGATATCCTCCAGTTCAGTTAGCACCAGTTATGCATGGATGCATGTGGGAAGACACCGGTTCTTACCTACGTCTCACCTACCACTGCAGTTAGACTGGTTTAACTGATTGTAATTGATTGAGAGACTGGATTAGACATATGGAGTTAACCTGTTGGACTCTGATAGTGATTTAGACACTTCTAGTTAGCCATGTAGTTAGTTTGAGTTGGTATATTCGAAATCATCTCTCATGATTCGAATTCTCCTTTATGTAACATTGTTGTATACTTCTAGGATTAATGAAGTTTATATTATAATTATACTAAGAAATTCTTATTTTTTTCATGTGAGATTTGTTTTGTTCAGTGGGTATTATTCATTCCTTTTCAATTCAAATAATTAAGAATCTAATAGCACTCATTGCTTGAAGATCAATGGCATATTAATTCTAACACAACAAACATGAAATTCATTAAGGCACTCCCACCACATGGCGCTACATGTATCACATGACACCACTGATCCAATTCAAGTGCATGCCCATTGTCAAGCTCTTCAGGTTCCTCTAGACCTGTCGATGGTCATATGTTTCCTTGATTACCACCACTTCGTCACCGCCATATGGCCCTGTTTCTGATTGACAATGGGTTGGATGCATACATGCAGACCATGTAGGTCCAACATCTACATCATACACACACAAAAACATTTCAATTACCGTGCACATGTAAAAAATAATGACATAGTTTTTCCTTGATTGTGTGTGTGTGTGATTATAAAATTTGGAACAATTAAAAATTATAAAAAATACACGGTTTACATAATGGAACTTCTTACCTAGAGCATCCAAATGGCCATTCGAAGGAAGTGCTAGCTCATTGTCATGTCAAAAATATTTTCCAACATATGGATATTATTTTATTAGGATGATCATCCAACCAATCTATGAAATCCTCTGGCCGGACCATCAAGAGAGTCCATATCTGCATCCTAGACGTCTTCCTATCTCTTGGTGAGATCATCACTCTAGGATGGATCATAGGGATCTCTCTAGGAAAAAACTACATAATATCAAACCCTACCCAAAATGTTTATGTTCCCATGTTCGACACCTTGTTAACTAGCCATTCTCGTTGATGACGAGACCAGTGCACTAGTCAAACACATGTGGCTCCATACACTCTATATAATATTGAATATGGGCCCTATATTCCAAGTATGGCGAGGTAGAACCTGTCACCCGAGTAATGGTAATAGAATTGTGTGAAGAGGAAAATCCATGATCTCCTTTAACGGAATAAAATTTCTACTTTAGTTGGCCCTTAGCTGAAAATAGGTACCTATAAGCTCATCCATGGACCCTAAGGGTCCACCTTGAGTTCCTCCCTTTAGGAGAACCCATGAACCACCAAGAGATAATCCTATTAAGAAGTAGATATCCTCTACTCTCAATAATAGAGTCTCATCACACAACTAGAATACCTGTACTTCTAAATCCCATAGTTGTATTAGTCGTTGAAGAAGTATATTTTGACTACACGTTTTCACAAAGAAAGAAGTTCAACAAGGAAAAATATATGAGTGCACCTAGTGTGCCCAAACCATTAAAAGAAACAATTTCCACATATTTATGAACATGTTCCTTTCACTTGATCATCTTAACCCTGAGAGAACATCATCATCTTAATCAAATATACCCTTTTGATGCGGCCATAATTTTGGAAAAAAGAGCAAAATTTTGAAGTTTTTTAACAGCAAAATGCCTTCTTTAAAGCATGGTCACCCTTGTTGGGATAAATCTAGTGACTTGGTCATATATTTTTGAAAAAATGTGGTGACCATGGGTCATTTTCGCCCTTTTTTCCTCAAAACTGGTGACCATGATCTCAAGAGGTAAATTTTTTTCTCTAAAATACAAATTTTGACCAAATCATGCAATGATTGAGATGGTATTATAATGAAAGGCATGAAGAGTTACCTACAATTAACATATTGAAGAATTATGGAATGTCGCTTTTGAAATCTAAGCCTGAATATCTATGCTCCTCTCTTCCAATGGCTACACAAACAAGCAAAAATATAAAAAATGAGTTTTTACTTGTATTTTACTTACACATGACTAGTTTTACCCATTGGATAATAAGGTGATGCATAAGTATATTTTCTATTTTTTGATATTATAGACATTAATTGCACTTATTGAGCCTATTTTTTCAACTAAATAGTTGGGGTGCGATCAATTTTTACGGCAGGACTTAAAGGACATTAACAAGTTCAATCTATTTGATTAAGGACACTTGCGACAGACCAAAATCCATGAAGATGAATGCATTTATAATTCTTCCCGAGATTTAGTATGGTTTAGACCTCAGTTCCTAATTTCTACATGGCCATTTTATCTTATTGAATTGTTGCAGTTACATGGCACTATTTCATCGTCCATTGACATTTACAGCTATCTTAGATAGCCATACCCATGGAGGAAACAACCAAAAGAACGTAGACAACTAGATTAACCCTTTTCATCACCTCAAATTGACCCATGCCCTTGGAATGTAGGTTCACACCCTTGCAACACTTATTTCCTCTAGTGTAATATAACATGCTTTATTATTTTTCAATCTTATAATGAAAAAGGAAAAAAACATTAAAAAATATAACATCCAAAAAAAAGGATTAGTAAATTTACTTTTATTCCATCCTAAAGGGAGTCGACAACAATGAGTCGTTGTCATTCTTGAACATGACACATATTTTTGTTAGTTATAAGTACACCCGGTTCATATGCATTTTCCTTGGAAAACTATACCATGATTATGAATAGCACTCAACCAATGGGTTATCCTTCCCATAATTATAGAGAATTCATTAATGCATCTGGAATTGACCTATTTCATTAAGGTCAATTACATGAGTATTATGTTGACAAGTGTGACTATACATCATGTTCTTTGTTCAAGGGAATTCAAAACCGTGTCGACCATTCCTCAAATATTCTTGACTAATCATGTTAGCCTTCCTTGTGTCAGTATGCAATGTTGGATCTTCTCATCTATACCAAATTATATCAAATATTTGATATTTGTTTCATGTCAGTTGATGTGGGATGAATTAAGGCCCTCCCTTCAATGAACCTCTTCCCATCGACATTAAATCACTATCTAGGAAGTGGGTCCAGGAACTCTAGAGTACCTTGGATCTTGCAGTAATTAGTGGCATGTTTCCTCATTAATGATAGTGGGTATACATTAATGACCCCCCATAATCGTTTGCTTCTACAAGTATTTGACCGCAAATCATTTATTCACACTTTTTAAATTGTACTTAGTACTTTGGAATATTCCATCATCATTATCAGTGGGCCTCCTTGCGCCTGTTAATAATATATATCAATGACTAGTAATCAAACAATGTCTTATTATGTTCAACTAAATTTCATTGATTCACACCATATAGAATGATACTATTGTTGGTTTGGATTAAATCCCTTGGGACAAACAATAGTATCACTCATCGATTCTAACTACTTGATTTGCACAGGATTAAAATGCCATGCCAACGCACCATGAAGACTTATATATATGACACTTATTATAGTGCATGTTACATTGTATATGTACCTTTGACATGGATACACTATGCATCGTTCATGGCCATGCTTGTTCACTGTTGAGCATGGGTATACCTATGTCAGCAAGATTTTATAGATTTGGGAAAACATTGGTTTTGCTTGTAGATACTTACCAAATCCTACATCTATAGTTCTCCTCCTTAAATATTCAACCACAATTACCAAACATTCGGTTAATGTGTTTCGACCATCGACTTTTCTTCTAACCTCATGCATTAGGGGGTATATGTTATAACAATATTTAACACCCTTTATGTCGACGATTGGAAGTAAACCCCAAGTATGTACTCTAAATGAAGATTGAGTTATGCCATTAAAGTAAACCCTTTTTTCATGGTTTTATCTCTAAATTTCCTCGAAGAAAGGAGTGAATGGATACTTATCAATACCTGAAGAGGGAACCATGCTTATTAGGTTTCTAAATTCAATCTATGAATAATCACTGTTAGCTTAAAGTGACACAAAATACATGGAAAAGTGTATTTAGGATGTGAAAAAATTAATAAAACATTAAAATGTTGAACTATGGATATAAATGGCAACGAAAAGTATGAAAATATCAACTAGTTGGGAAATTTCATCCAATTTGAGATTCTTACCTTTCCACCAAAATCCAAAGCTATATAAAAATCATTTAGGGTATGAACTGGGAGGAAAATTTAGAGAGTAAAGAGATGTCGGAATGCTGGATGAATATCATGAGTATTTGTGAGAATTTATATCTACAACAAGATCTAGGAGCCTTAGAGATACTCACAAATCGAATTTGGTGCAAAACCAGCAAAAAACCATTAAATGAGAAGCAATTTACACATGCAATGTGAACATAAACAAGTTATATTTGGATGTATAACATTAAAACATGTTACTAATAGGTTAATATTACATCAAAAGTGTTTTGTGAGGCTTATGAATCCTAATGTGACTGTACAAGTGAAATTGGCCAAATTGGCCTCAATCCCCCCTAGGTGGGCCAAACACCCTCCAAATCAGCCCAAATCGCCATGAATTTCTTTGTGGACATGAATGAGGTGACATGGGGTCATCATAACACCTTGGAATGCTTGGGTATGGAAAAATAGGTGGGTGGGAGGCTCTAGGTGGCATTAAATGCACCAAATCAGCCCAAAATTGGACAAAATCCACCTCTAGCGCTCCTAGTCAACCAAATTGTACACATTCAATGAATGAGAGTGCACTAGAAATTATGAGGGCACAAATTTGGATGGTTTAATGAGATGGATTTCTCATGTGGTTGTGAATGCACCAATTTGACTGGTTATTGGTCCAACTAAGCACCCTAAGTCTAAAACCATAGTGTATTAATGCAAAATGCAATAAAATTGACTAAGGAGTTAAAATAAGGTACTAAGGGGTTGTATTACTATTATGACACCATCCCTTAACCAAAAATTTAGTACAACTCATAAAATTAAAGAGGCCTTGGAAACAAAGGCTCAAGTCACCTCAATTACATAAATCAGAAATTTTATTTGTCCATATGAAGCGAGGAAAAGAAGGAAAACCACATGGGAAAAAAAATTCCCTCAAGAATGGACATGGGGCTGAAACCTACAACAAATAGCATAAATTCACCATCCATCACTCATTCCAAGAAAATATCTCAGGTAAGTGAAGGTCTTCTCTGTGAAAGTCTTGGTGAAAATGTCGGCAGTTTGCTCAGTAGATGGGCAATATTGCCGTGAAATCACCTTGTCATGCACTATGCCCCAGATGTAGTGCATATGGATCTCAATATGATTTTTCCTCGGTCTCTGAACTGAATCAGTAGATATTTTTATGGCACTTTTATTGTCCACCCAAATGTTGGTAGGAGAATCAACTGTGACACCAAATTACCGAAGAATTCCATGCAACCAAACACATTGTGTAGCTGCATTGACTGTTGCCCTGTACTCAGCCTCTGTTGATGAAAGTGAGATAATGTGTTGTTTCTTAGTTTACCATAAAATGGGATCTTCAACAAGCATAAATACAAAACCTGAATTTTATTTTCTGTTATTGGGATCTCCAACCCAATCTGAATTAGAAAATCTAGCTAGTTGAAGAGAAGCTCTAGCTAAATAGTGCACCCCGAAATTATTTGTACCTTGGACATACTGAAGAATTATTTTGGCTGCCTTCCAATGGAGCTCATGTGTCTGGTGCATATGTATTTCAACAGCACTTACAACATAATATAAATATGGTGTTGTATGTGTAAGATAGAGCAAGTTGGCAACTAGTTTCCTGTAGAGTGTAAAATCTACCAATGGAGAATTGCCAAATTCATGCAATTTGATGCCAGAAAGAAAGGGATACTTGGATTCCTTACACTCAACCATGTTAAAATAACTTAGAATGTATGAATCATACTTTGGTTGACTCAGCATGATTCCCCTTTCACTTTGCTCAATTTGCAAACCTAAAAATTGCCTTAGAAATCCTAGATGGGTCATGGCAAATTCACTATGTAAAGATGACTTAATTGAACCAATTTAAGTGGTGCAGCTCCATGTAATTAGAAGTTCATAAAAATATAGAACAATAATATTCAAAATAACATCATGTTGCTGCAAATATACATTAGGATCTGATTTGCATCTAGTGAAGCCAATAGAGAGCAAGAAAGCATCCATTTTAGCATACCAAGCCCTGGGGGCTTGCTTGAGTCCATAGAGAGATTTATTTAGCCTACAAACAAGTGAAGGATCCTCTTGGAAAAATTCAGGTTGATTCATGTAGATTTATTCCTGTATCTCACCATGTAAGAATGCACTCTTGATATCCATATGGTGCACTTGAAAACCCTTACTAGCTGCAATTGCTAGAACTAGTCTTTTGGAGTCCATCTTTGCAATCGGTGCAAAGGTGTCTGTATAATCCACACAATGGACTTGAGAATAGATATTAGTAACTAATATGTATTTTTATTTCACATTTGAACCATCATCAGCAATTTTGGTTCGAAATATCCACTTGCATTGAACAAGCTTCCACTTGGGAGGAAGGGGAAGTAATTCCCATGTCTCATTCTCTTGGAGATAATGGAAATCTTCTTCCATTGATGTTCTCCATATTGGGTCATTACAAGATTTATGATATTTCTATGGATCATATCCAATCATCATATAATAGTTCTCAACAATAGCACTTTCACTTGCAAAGGAAGCATTACTAGTTTGAGATCTAGTCTTCCTAGGCTCTTGGGGATTTCCAGCCAATTCCCCTGCAGCTTGTATGATTTTTTCATCCCAATTGGGCCTTGATGGCGACTCATATATAGAAATATAATATACATCCATATAATATTCAGGAATATCAGAAAAAAACAGAGCATGAATCATCACTTACATCATCGAATTGTTGAGGAGAAGAGCATTCCCCCGGTGCAAGCTCAAAATCTGGATTGGTTACTCTTCGAATTGCACAATTATTTCAACAAATGTCTTGAGTGTGGAAGTTTCAAAGAGTTTGTAACCTTTTGTATCCTCACCATACCCAACCATGATGCATTCCTTTCTTTGTGGCTTCAAGGCCTTCCTCTTTTCATAAGGGATTCGAGCCCATGCTCTAGATCCAAAAATCCTGAATTTTGAGACATTTGGTTTATGACCAAACCATGCCTCGTAGGGAGTCTTTCCTTTGACTGATTTGCGGAAGGATCTGTTTTGTATGTGTGCATAAAAATTAATTCCCTCATCCCATAGCTTGGGACTTATATCCCTTGCTTCAATCATGCAAGTGGACATCTCCTTGAGAGATCTATTTTTCCTCTCTGCCACACCATTTTACTGTGGTGTGTAGGGAGTTGAATGTTGCATTTGGATGCCACATTACTCAAAAAGATGATGCATTTTTTTGTTGACATAATCCTTCCGATTATCATTCATAAGGATCTTAATCTTATTCCCACTCTGATTTTCTACCATTTCCTTCCAAATCTTCAATTGCTCAAACACTTCACATTTTAATTTAAGGAAGTACACCTAGCAGAATCTCGAGTAATCATCAATAAATGTAAGTACATACCTTGATCCACCATATGATGGAGTGGGAATAGGACCAATCATATTTTAATGTACCAACCTAAGTGGTTGTGTGGCTCTCCTTGCCATTCCCTTCTTATAGCTTCGCTCTGGATGCTTCCCAACTACACACCCAATGCATGCTCCATTTGATGATTTGATTTGTGGAAGTCCTTCCACCATCTCATCTCTGTGTAGTGGTTGGAGGTATTTGTAATTCATGTGACCAAACCTCTCATGCCATAGCTTGGAATTATCGTTGGCATGTGCGAAAAGAGCTTGGTCATTGGAAGTGGGGAGGAAGTTCACAAACTTTTACATCCTCTCATGGTGGTTTGCATACCCAATTGCAACAACTTGGTTTGATGATATTTTTGCAATCTCTACCATGCATGGAGTGAAGGCCACTCTCTTTGATTCTCCTTTATGGGTCATTTGATAGACTGAAAACAAATTTTCTGCAAGGTCTAGTACATACAACACATCACTGAAATAACCATGCTCTAAATCAATCCTACCATTCCCCTTGGTTTGGATTTCTGAATTCCCCCATTCGAACTACTGGGCCAACATTTGAATGCATGGAGGAGAAGAGATCTCTTGTGGCTACCATGTGTCTAGAAGCCCCTGAATCAATTATGAAAGTTGAGGAATTAGAGGTACCTGCTACCAAAGAATGACATTTCTCCTTGCCATCTGAACTGGAGGTTCCGTCCTTCTTCCTTGCGCTGTCTGGGACAGGGATGTTGTTCTTCTCCAGCAGCTGTGCCATCTGGTCAATGGTTTTATTCATGCATGATATTTTTGGATGCCATCCCTTATGGAAATAGGTGCATTTGGTCTTCTCTTTTCCTTTCTCTTCCTTCTCCTTGGGAGGATTTGAACCCCCATCATTGGATTTGGGTTTTTCTAGTTTCTTCTTCTCTGGTAGCTTCGAATTATTTTCCTTGGAATTTCCCTTGGAGGCATTCGAAAATCCCATGGCCAAATATTGATCCTTAGCCTTGATGGTTCCCATTTGGAATAGCTTGTCTTTCTCCTGGGTGAGGGACTCCATGAAGCTAGCTAGACTTGGAATTTTCCAGTTTCAAAGTGTTAACTTGCCAGAATGAAATGTGATGACAATGATTGAGAATTCCGGCCCCAAATTCGAAAGGATGGACATAATCAACTTGTCCTCTTTCTTCGCAATACCACATTTCTTTAGCTGCAACACAAGTGACTTAAACTTGGTGAAGAAGTCTTGGATAGTGTCAAAGTGCATTGGTCTGAGGTTGATGAGCTCGTTCTCAAGCTCGTGTCCTCATAGTTCATCAGTTTTCCCAAAGAGTGTCTCTAGTTCCTTAGTTTATTTCCAGACCCTCCATAATATTTTCAATCTTTTAATTTAGCACTTTCATTTATTGCTTCAAATCGATGAAGCTAGGAGCACACTCCAACTCTAGAATCACACTCTGAGTAGTAGTGCCTAGGGAGCATGCTCCCAAGGTCTTTAAGATGATCCCTAGGCCTGTCCAAAGTGTCATGCTCCACCACGTTCCTAATACAGTGATTACACTCCCCTCCTGCTCCCGAAACACTTTGAATCTAGTGGACAAATATGGCCCTTATTTAGGGATTGTGCACATCTCTCATATAAACAAGCAAGTTCCCTCTTTCAATGTACTATATTTTGTACATTTTTTGGAATTTGGAAATGAGTTTTTAGTATGTACACATACATAGAAATTATTGCTAGTCAATATTGAAGGATTCTACATTTGTGTAATGAAGTTTCATGTAGTAGAGTGGGCATCATCGATTAGCTTTCTAGGTGCATTTACTTGCACTTGTTTACTTGTTTGTATGGTACAGAGGATGTATCACTTAGTCATTTGACACCTTTTTAACAAAAAAAATGATTTAGGGCTTCCATTTTAGGACATCACTACTCAAGCTACCCAAAATTTGCCCATATTTTGAAATAATTCTTCTTATTATTGTTTCTATGCACACTCCACCTAGATTTAGTGATACAAGAAAATAGGATGCTTAGAATGCTTCCAGGCCTAAAAATTATGCCTTTTCGAAGCTATTTTTTATGCTTAGATTTGGAGAGACCTAAAAGTGTTGTGATTTTATTTTCGCTTTCATGTACAGGTTTGTCCAGATCTATAAATGATGTTTATTACCCCTGTTGGAAGGTCATAAACATGGATGTATGTTACATTTTTTAGTTGTATAATGATTTTCTTTCATTTCCTCATACTTCTGGGTGAAAGAATGATGAGATTTCCCAAAATTAGCCTAGATTTTCCATGGAAAATTTTGATAAATGCCTTCACTGCTTAACTTTTGGCTATCACTGATATCAAAACTTCCAATCTGCTCAAGCTGCAACTTCAACTGTACTAGCAGATGATATAGGTATAGAGTTCATAGAAATTCATTACTCTTGACATTAGGTTTGCAATTAGGTGCTTGATTGATGGATTTGGAAACTCAACATAGAATTTAATGCAACTGACATAAGTATACAAATATATTTTTTGATCGGGTCAACTTGAGATCAATATCACTTAAGTCGACCCATATCTAGATCTAAAATACACAAGTATAAATGGATGTTAGATGTGATTTTTTGTCATGGATATTGTTTCCAATTCTTGTTCCTAATTCTAGTAAGTATAGGCCTAAGGCATGATGTGTACGAACATCTCTCTTATTCCCATTTGAGGTCTGATTTTCATGGTTTCCAACCTATATTGGCATGATTCTTAAGATCTCAATGTAGCTTAAACAACACGGCATGGATGGACTCCCTATTAGTTGTTCATATGCTATCATTGATTTTAGGAATTCAATCTTAAGATGATAGTTGTGTGCATGCATGGAAGAACAAGCATATCTAAGATGATGGGTATATTATTTATGGTATAAAAATTGGTAGATGATATTGAATTTTGTTTTCCACAACTTGGTTTGTCCAACTACGTTGATTATTTTAAAAGTAATAATTTTGTGCCATTAGTATGCCATAAATTATAATTTGATAAGTTATAAACTTAACCTATGTTTCTAGGAAACTTGGGTACAGGGACGAGGACAGGGATGGGGACACCATTTTTTTTTTAAAAGGGTACTTGACAGTTGTAAATTTGATGATAGATCAATAAAGCAAGTGGCATGTCCTCTTGGCAGCGAGGAGTCTTTGAGAATAGAAACTTGTTTACAATAGACAAGCAAGAAGGTAGCAGGTCCTCTTGGAAGTGAGGAGTCTTTGAGAATAAACACTCATTTGAAACAAACAAGCTTCATGAGTTTATTTTCTAAAATGGGAAATAATGCTTTGGCAGGTGCATTGGATGGAGTGTTTATAATCCTTTAGTTCCATCCAATAGATAATGTGAACAAAATAATTCAATCTTGTATTGTTGGCCATAGGTTCCTCTTTCATAATTTGTGGTCCATTATGTCAGAGAGAGGTATGATTCTTTTAAAGTGAAAACTTCTCCTTATAATCTTTTCAATTGATTGATTACCAGGACTGATGTGTTTTTTTCTTAACTTTCAAATGTGGTTGCTTGTATTTTCGGTATAGCATGATTGTACAAAGGTATTAGGAGTAACCTTGCGTCATATGCACCTATATCAAGAATTTATACCTTTAGATATGAGTATGTGAAAGCATCCTTTCTACCATGCTTGGCAAAGGTAAAGGATTCTTCTACGTTACTTCTTGTTCGGTGTTTTATATTATAAATTTATTTATTATTTCTCCAAGTAGAGAAACATGTTTACACTTGTAGTGTGGATTTATACTCATTAAGAGATAGCCTCTACCATGAACTTCCCTAATTCCTAAACAACAGGTACTTCTGAAGTGGATCAACGCCCTTTTAGACATGCTGCTATAATGAGTGTGCTATGAAACTATACCTTTTACCACTGTATCTCACAAAGATCCACTTAAAACTAGGAAATATGGGTTTAAGGCACCCAAAACTGTCCCTTTTCACACAAATTGCATTAGAGAGACACCTAGAATAGTCCTTGTGGATGTTATTAGGTGGAATTATGCCCAAAGGCAGTATTTTACTGTTGTTTAGCTTTCATGTGTTTCCCAGAATTCGTCTTAGGGTGACTATCATGACTATTTATAACAAATATTTTAGCCCTAAAATGTGCATGTGAATGAATATTGAGGTTGGTTTCACAGTCGAACTTGTGCAAAAGTGCCCAAAGCCTCTGCAACAAGTTGGATTTCTGTTGTAACTATGTGGAGAATCACGTTTCTTCTAGCAAACTCATAAAGATAAATCAAGTTTCTTGGTATTTATTCATAGTAGTCACTTCAGACATATGCATTTCCAATCAATGTTGAGAAAAAGAATAAATAATGAAAATTAAAATTCAGAAGTTAAATGAAGAACTAGATCAGAAATACAAAAACCAAGCATGCAACAATCAAGATCAATTTGCTTAATCCAAATGTCGGAGTAAAGATGTGTGTGACCTTAGTTTGGAGGACCTATCATGTAGAGATACCTCTAGGATACACTATTTGTTCCTACATGAAATATGGGTAGTATTTAGACTCAAACTAGAAGTAAATATTATAAGATTGACAATCCAATTTTTTTATGATACATTTTCCTAGTTTAATGGAAATAACATGATTTGGTAAGTGAATTGTATGTATTCAATTTTTCTTGCCTCATTATGTTTATTGGAACCACAATAATTATGTTGGGATGTCCAAATAAGAGATTTCTCATCATTTATTTATGGGCTCATTAAGTCAACTCAAGCTCAAGAATTTTACAAAAAAATTGAACTCAACTCAAATCTCATGGTTGAAGAAACTTATTTATTGCAAATTCTTGATATAGAAGAAGACTACCATAAGTTGGTTATCAATTCAAATGATGCAATGAAAGTAAATACACTACAACATGTATCCATTTATTTACAAAATAAAGTGATACAGGAACACTCCTTGGAGGCCTTATTGGTGTCCCACGATATATGGCACAATTTTCCCAGTGCTCTTAGAAACCTCACATTGTGTGCAGCTTCATTGTACACTCACTCTTTGAGAAGGCATGGCATCAATAGGATTGGGATTTGATTTTATTATGTTATGTTGTGGTGTCACTTTAGAATTTAAAAAGTTATTTTTTGTTTGAAGAATACTAAAGAAACGGTGCAATGGTAGTAGGTGGATAGAGCACTTGGGTTTTATAAGCAAGGAGTATTTGGACATTTAGCCTACAATTGGAGAGATTTACACTTAGGCCTCCTTGAGGATGAGGAGTAAATTTCTTAAGGACAATTATAATATTGGTTGGGGATAACATTGGGTGTCTATTTTGTTACTTTTTGAACCTATTAACCTCCTTAAACCAATTCCTTTTGGCCTAGTTTTTACACCATTTTCTCACAAATCAACACTACTTTCCTAGCCTCTTGCACATATAAATAAAAGTATGATGAATTATTATTTACAAATATTTATTAGTTTATTTACTTGAATTTTAACTAATAGTTGGATTATTATAAATGGAATAGATGCATTGCATAGATTAAGGACATCACACTTCACATGTATTCACTACTTCATAAGGCCTTGAGCATAAAAATGCCAACACACGGTTCAAACGTATACGCTACATAATTATTCATTTACTATAAGTAGTATCAATGCATATATGGTATGAAGGGAATCATACCCTCCCAAGCAGCTATCCTCGAATATATATATGACAAAATATAAATTTGTGAAGTACCTAAATTAGGTGTAGTTCTAGAAGTAACCTTGTGTAACTAATTGTAAGTATATGGGGTCTTTTAATTGAACAGTTTTAAGATAGCATCCCAAACACTATAAAGGATGGCCTCTACTCATTGTAGGGGGCTAGATTATGCACTAGTGTTATCTCTATAATTTTCAAGTGCAATGCAGAGACAACTTCATAAACTCTAGAACTTCACAATTCATATATCAATGAAGAGACATAAATAAGTTTCTATTAAGCATTGAATAAGATGAAGTCCAATTCCATACGATACCATGCCATCATGATTGTGAACAACATGAATTATTCTATTGGATCCTTCCAGAAGAATTTTGGAAGCAGTGATATTTTCCATCCCATGACAACCTTATTCAAGAAGTAAACATTGCGAGTTTCAATTTTCCTTACCTGGTAGAATGTCATGACATAAATTCAAATATAGATGGCATATTGAATAGATATAAATAGGAAAGACATATCATTGTGAATATATAAGACATAAAGAAATGAAAATAAGGAATGCAAGAAGGTATACTAAAACAATCCCATATTTGCATTAGTTTATGCCAATCAAAATTCTGCAATGATATGAAGGAAAATGAAACTGCTAAAATAGAGCTTGCTGACGCAACTAATTTTGACCATTCATATGCCCCTATGGTTTGTATAGATCATCTTGAGTATAAATTTTTATGGAGCATATATTTCATGGAGTATAAATTAAGTTAATGCATATATTTTTAAATCAGAATTTCATGTAGCACATTCTAGAATGCACCAATCTTCTTCAAAGCAATGTCTTGTTGGAGAGTAAAAGATTGAAATTGTACTATTTAGGTTTTAACAGTTTGGTGACTGAGAATACCAAGGTTGAGGAGATATTTATTGTACTTTCTGAGTGTTGATGGTCTCATAATGTAATATGACATGAAATTGGAGATCAGATTTTAAGCATATTCATAATCCAATGCATATGTCACGTGTAAGCATAACCGGGAAAGTAACCCTAAGAAAGTTGTTAAAGGTGCACATGGGAATTATAGGGAAATTTAATTCAGACAATGTACTTAGACAAATAAGGTGAGACCTTTGGTCATTCATAAGTGAAATTCTAGGTAATTAAATAGACTAAATTGAAAATCTTGTTTGTTGAACAACAAAGTCATTAGGTAGTTATATTTATTCAAGGTTTTATTCTCTATTGGATCATTATTTTTGGTTCCTTGGTTATTTCTAACACATTCCAATGAGTCTGAATAGGTCATGGATACTATTAGGTTCCATCCAACTGGGATTTACATCAAATGTTGTATATATTCTTGGTGCTAAACACAGCCCCACTGTTTCAATATCACATAGAAGAAAAAGTATACACATGTAATGTCAAGTGTACATTTACAACCTTCACCAAATCACCATAATTCATTAGTTCCCTTGTCATCAGTTTCATTTGCAGCAACATCAAAACGAGGATATCCTATGGGAGTTTGAGGCGGGAAAAATCCAGACTAGTAAAAAAATTGTGTTTTCTACTTTCAAATCATTCCTTGATCTCATCAAGTTATATTTTTTGGATTATTTCTGAATATTTCTACTTCAATATGACATTTGGGTCATGGAAGATTTGTTTTTAAAATTTACAGCTGAATATTCCTAATAAGAATTACATTTATTGCGAGGATCACTTGCAAATGACTGTGTATACAATAATAAAATGTTGACTTGTTCCAACATATAAGATATAACAAAATGTATAGAAGGAGACTTGGGAAAATTCATTCTACATTTGTAGCCAATGTTGATCCTTTGATCCGTGATTTCTATGAGACTATTATCACATATTTAAATCTTGAAAAGGTAATATTCCTATTTGATCATCTATGTGCATAATTGTTTTGAAAGGTCCCATAATTTCCACAAACATGAACTGCGGTCTAGTTTGTTCATTTTTTCATGCTATTGAATTGTGTTTTTTTCTTTGTCTTTGTATTTGATTTGTCAGTGTTGCATCACTCCCAATGTTTATAAGACATGAATTTCAAGCAACATGAAATGGAAATTATCAAAATGGTTTGTCATTTACTGGTATTTTACGATAAATGCATTCAATAGTGATTCTATCTTTTCATGAATCAGGCTGAAGAAAACTTTGCAATGTGTGTACTATAATAGAATTGCAATGCTAACAATTATTCTTAAATGATTTCGTTGTAACTTAGAAGACCTATGCATCATCGGAGTCTTGTATACAATTTAGATAGATGAATTACTCATTGTCTCTAAAATCATTCTGAGTCAATTTTTCTGGCTACCAGGAAGGATCTGCCACAAAATTTCCCTTCACATCCCTAGTTGGATACTCCATAGGGACATGAATCTCTGCAAAGGGTGCTTGTTGGATACTCTTTATATGATTCCCAAGTTGGTTATTGCCAAGTAATACTTGTATTCAATATCTCATCTAATTTTATTTTTCGTTTCCAGTTGTTTTATGCAGGATTCCTTTCCAATTGAAAAACTCTTGTTAGTTGTGCTTTAATTATGAATTTATTGTGCATATTGGCTACAAGATATGTTGATTAAGTGAAAATTATTGTTCGCAAAACAAGGCTTAAATTATTTGGCTGCATTGTTATTGCTTGTCATGAAAACTGAGGAGGATGCATTTTGGATGTTGGTTTTTCTCTTGGAGAATGTTTTGGTCATTGATTGCTATACACACAACTTGTATGGATGTCATCATGTTGAAAAAAGGGTATTTAGAGATATCCTAGAAAAAAAATTACCTAGATAAAGCTTATATACATTTCCTTCATTGTTTTAAGAATGATATTAAATTATTAATATATTTAGTAATTGTACTTCAACCTATCATTGACTTTTTGTTTTCAGATGGTATAATTGTTGCACATTTAGAGCAACTGGAATTTGATGTCTCTCCTATGGAAACAGAGTGGTTTCTTTGTCTCTTTGCAAAGAGATTGCCATTTGAAGTAAGCATCAAAATTTCATTTAAAATATTATGTAATTGGATGATCCAACTTATTTAAACCTATTTTGCGTGGGAGCTCTCCCCACCCTCTCGCTCCTGCTCCCGAAGCTCGCTTGAAGGTGAGAAAAATGCATACCAATAACACACAAATTTTGCAGATCTTTATTTATATTGCTATTGTCAAAGGCTCTCTATGATTTAATATAGAACAACTTTTTCTATTGACATTGCAGTTGAATTCAATTTCTAAATACAATTCTAGTCCTAATCATTGGCAACATGGAGATTAGTATAATTATTGTTTGTGAGCATCATAGTAGTTTTGTATTCTACATAGGTTTAAAACTCTATTACTCTTCTCTCCATATGGTGGGTAGAATTTGAGAAGATTGGTTCTATGACCACAAATACAATCACAAAACAACGTAAAAATAAATAACCAGTAGTCATGGCAGAGTTGGACAAGAGGTCAAGGTGACTTGGTTCTATGGGAAGCAATAACACATTAATATATGTTGATTAGTTGATGAATTGGATACTTACAGTGTTGTTTGTGTGCTAATAACTTGGGAAGAATCGAATGATGTCATAGAAGTCATATATGTTTTGTTAACCTGTTTAGAAAGAAGCATTAAAGGCTATTGCAGTATATGTGGCAGAGATGGGGAAGGAATATTTTGACCACCAAGTGATGAAATGATGCTAATTCCCCAATATGATTGTTGCAGTGTATTGAGAGGTTTGGATTACTTTTGTTGTTACAATTTTTAACAATCGTTTAACAATGATGAGATGCAATTTTGTCTCTGTTATTGTTTTTCTATTTATTTAAAGGTTCTAAACATGGTTACCTTGTTACAAATTGCAAGGCATGATAATTTAGGAAGTTACTTGTCCTGAGCTCAGGTAAGGTTTGATATAATAAATGGGATGGTTCTCTTTTTTAAGTGCAACAACCTTAACCTTTCTTTTATTTTGATAAGATTAAAACTTATTGTGGTATTATATTACTTGAAGTTCTTGACTAGGTAAATGGTTTAATACCATTCAATGAATGAATACATTTGAAGCTCTCTCAGATCAGTTGATATTGGACCTTTTCTAGGAATGCCTTTACGTGATTATTAAGATAAATTGTTTCTATGTTTTAGGTTTTTATAAGTTTTGTGAGAAACCATTGATTCCTCATCTTAGTGGTTTTCCGGAACCCCAAACTTGCATTTAACTTGTTCAATAAGTGTTCCAAACATTTGTATGACAACAATAGAACCTACAATGTTTGTGTTTGTGTTATTTTGGTTGGTTATATAAAGCGATATATTGTTCTAGGTAAGATTGGTTTGCTCCTGAACCTTGTAGAATGTTGTTAAAATATCCCAAGGTATTTCTAAATTATTTGAAAGGAAGTTTTGTGGCTTCCTTTTCATTTAACCTTTATATGAGTAATCACTTTTCATGTGAAGTTAATATCTTATTAACAAGCATAAAGTTAAAAATTGGTTAGGGTTACAATGGGCTTCACTGGTTGGTTGAGTAGGCATAGCGATATTCCCCACCAGGGTTTAATTCCCTCCAAAACAAAGTATGTTGAGCCCCCTAAAAGGGATGATGAGTGTGTCATGGCTGCAGAAGAAGGCCAATCATGAGCGATAGGCAAATTCCCCATGGTTGTCATTTTTTTGCCTTGGTGTTGAATGGATTTTACGTTAATATTTAAAGAAAGTCTCTTCAACTTTCCAAAATAGTGTTAGAATTGAGTTGTTTACAAGTAGTTATAGTGGTTATTGGGAGAGAGAAATTAAAAATATATGTAAACAAATAAGCTAAAAATACATGTACTTATCGATAATCGTGCTCCATAGGATTTTTGCTGTTGTTGCATGGCTATCAATGCTTGTAACCATATTTTTGTATTATGTCTATGTAGGTCCTCTTCCATATATGCTAAAAAATATTGAAATGGCTCCAAGTAACCATTCAATAATTGTATAATAATCCAGATGAAAATGTCATTTTCTTTCTAACATTCATTGGAGCCAAGGGAATGCTATGGTAAGCTGCATATTGAAATTGGCTTATGTATCAACAATGACACATAGGGAAGATTGATTAGAATTCCTGATGAAATATTTGATTTCCAAAAGTAAGAGTAAATCATTGTAGCATCCCTAGATGCCTCCCTTGGCCATTGGGAACTTCCAACAAGATTGCTTTGCTTCATTAATCATCTATAAGGCTAAATTTGACCTGTAACAATGTTATAATACTAAGCTAGTTTGCAAGTATGAATTAGTGGTGGTGATAATATTGCACATTTTGAATGATTTCATTACCCATTTAATTCAAGGCATTAACAAAATAAAAAAACATTCTACAAGAGATAATTATGAATATTTGTCTATAATTAAATCCATGTCCACCAAACTAGTTACCAAGGAGAAATTTACCACCAACTTTAGGAATATTTTATTTATTTCACCCCCCAATATATAGCATGATACCACCAAGGCTAAAGAAGATTTTATGGACTCAACTCTCTTAGGCCAACCTATTGTTCTCATGCTTATCCAATAAGCTCACCACAAAGCATGCGTGACTCTCATCCAACTTTTAAACAACCATGGCACTCTCTTACACTACCCTACATAACATAACACGAGGAAGATCTTCCCTTTTTCTGCTCCATTTTGCTTCAAGGATATTCTTTCCTTCCAATTCTCTTCAATTTAGGAAGAAAGAGTCCAACCTTTGGTTGGTTGATGCATGCTTTATCTTTATTAATGGTTCTACCTTCAACTTTGAGGCCCAAACCTGCTCCAAGCTTCCCAAATTCTTGTTAGGGATATAAAGGGATTTTTTATTTATAAATTTACATAGTGTTGTCGTATTTCCTGGGTGATTGATGATTTCCACCCAAAAATCATCAAAACATATGAAATTTACAAATTTATCCATTTCGGTTTAGGCCAAGACCTCCATCATCTTCTCATATTTTGTTTTTCTATCAACTAGTTAGATAAAAGTAGAGAACATATCCTCTTTCTTAGTGTAAGTTGAATTATTGTTAGATTCCGCTCCCAAACCTTTGGGTATTTTTTCCATCGTAATGGGATTTTTAATACAATTATTATCTTTTTCCAATTCTCATGTTCCCTTGAATCCAATGTAGTACAAGATGGGCATGATCTTTTTATATGTTGGGGTTTTTGTTGGAGCATGTGTTGTGGTTTCTTTAGGGTAAAATGCCTCTTATTGTTATGATCTTGCTATATACTAGAAAGAGGTAACTCCACCCCCACCATTTATTCTTTTTTATTATCTCCATCATCATCTTAATCCTTCTCAACCCCTCAGTTGTTATAATATAATTTAGAGAATGTTTCATACTTGGGAATATAGCCATAAGGAATATTTTCCACATCTCATCCTCCATCATGGCTCCTTATTCTACTTTGAAGTAATATCCATGTACCTCCTTCCTTCTTAATTCATTTAGAGTAGTGAAATTTAGCTAATCTCTAGGAATCATAATACCCTTGGGCTTGTAAAAGTTGTAGTATGATGTTACTTCTAGTTCTTTAGGTTTGGGTCTAGGAAAAAATTTTGTGATAACTTCGTCACGATATACATCTACCTATAGAATGGATTTTACCTCCAATCAATATTTCTTGTTAGTGATTCTCTTCTCCAGACCCTTCTCATGATCATTTGTCTTAAGCTTATACTTTCCCTTCTTTGTTCTCATAGTAAAATGTGGACCACACCTCCAAGGACTCTCTAGGAGGAAGCTCAATTTATCTAAAACTTGGATAACTTCATTGGAACCCTTCCTTTTTGAGAAATCATATCCCATCGTGACACCAAGATATATAAACTATGTGAACTTTATTTTTGGTCTTTAAGAAGTGGAATAAATCAATATCAACCAGATGTCTAACATATTCTATTACAAAACATATTGTGGTAAGGAGCTTGGGGAACTTGTAGGGGGATTCCAACTCAACCCCTTACATCCTTATTACTTTGGAATCCCCCCCTAAGTACTTGTATCATTTCCCATGAACATCACCTGGGTGTAAGTATGGCGTGATACTATCAAGCGTCCTATGAGCTTCTCTACCTATGATGAATGAGAAGCTTGTGAATATGAACTCATTTATGTATTTGAAAAGGGAAGACTCTATCTCACCTTTTCCAACCCATGGTAGTTATTCAAGACACCTGGTTGGATTACTATCATTGAATTGTTGTATCCATATAAGGTGGGACAGGGTGTGGTTTTGCTAGTATATGAACATGTAGACTAGGTAGGATGGGTAGCATAATACTCTATTAGTTTGGAAATTGGTTAAAAATTATATTATATTAATGGCTAGAGTCTCTTCATATCTAATGTGGGGGTTAATAAATCAATGAATAAGTAAAATGTGGCTGTAATTCTTTCATCCACCATGGCTTCATTGTCCCTCCCTAAGGTCAAGGTAAACATAGATATGGATTCATGGGACCAATTAAGAAAATTCATGATATTAAATGGAAGAGGAGGAATATTAGTAGTTACTTGGTTGTATGGAATATTCTTAAATATATCATCCTTTTTCTCATTAGGAATGTTCATATATATCTTTACATATAATTTGGAGGACAAAACAATGTTATTTAGGGAGATTCCCAACATGGTGGAAATAGTCCAAGAATGAATCACACATATTTATATTTGGATGTCTAGAACCATGAAGGATGAGGTGGAATAGGATTGTATTTATTAGTCCACAAGTAAACAAATTTAGGGAACAAGTAGGCTTTTGATACTATGTGTCATAGAAAATCATAGTTCTAGTGGTGAGTCCCCTTGATTCCTTGTACATAATGGACTTATGATACCCCACTTAGATATGAAGGGTGGAGTTCAAATTTGGGGTGGCTATTGATACAAACTCATCCATGAATGAGGTTAGTGTAGAGGAAGGTACATCACTCATTTCTAAGTGATGATCCATGGAATAAGAGGAGGAATATCTATATGCACTCTTAAAAAATCTTGGCATGGTGGATTATATGGGTATTTGCAAGGGACTAAAAAAAGGATGGGGGAATTTTAAATATCATAAATAAGTGAAATATATTATTCTTTTTGGTGAATAAATATCAGACACTAGGTTCTGCTAACTTCACTTGGCTACTCCATTGAAGTAAATTTGGCATCTAGAATGAGTCATACCATATCCAATATTGCATATGAGGAATTTCATATGCTACAAGATCTTAAAAATTTGGTCACCCGGTTTCTTTGGTGAATCTAAATATAAAGGGATATTTTTTTTATAAATTTACATAGTGCCGTCGGACTTTCGACCTCTATGTAGTGAAGTTGGTCGTTCTATATCCATTAAATTCGACAAAATGGTTATATTACCGACGAAAAAGAGGAGGAAACGTCATCGGATGTCCAACATAATGAAGTGAAATTTGTGGTCGGATTTCCCTTAAATCTGACAAAGTGATTATACTACCGACGAAAAAGTGGAGGAAACTTCGTCAGATATCCGACATTAATGAAGTGAAATTTGTGGTTCGATTTACATTAAATTTGACAAATTTGCTAAACTATCGATGAAGGGGAGTCGTTAGTTATCCGAACTCTATAAAGGAAATGTAGTTGGATATCCGACACCTATATACTAAAATTTGTGGTCGGATTTCCATTAAATCTGACAAAGTTGGTACACTTCAATGCGTCGGTTTTCCGACCTCTACAAAGCAAACTTAGTTGGATTTCTGACATCTATGTAGTGAAATTGACCATCGACATTTTGACAGGTGGATGTCGGAATTCCGGCGAGTTTTTTTATTGTCGAAAAAATGTTGAAATTCAAACGACATTTAAAATGAAAGAGGATTGTCGAATTTCCGACAACAATATGTCAAAAATCAGACATCTAATTATTAATCTGCACATTGATCTAGGGACTAAACATAAGTCTCATCAAAGATTAAGAACAAATAACTCATGAAAATGGTGTAATTGGGCTACAGAATGAGTAGCCGCTCTGTATATTCACACAAAGAATGAGTAATCAATTACAATGATCATGCTGCAAGCATGAATGACTAGCAATTCGAATCCTCAAGGAGGTCATTCGAATTGAATGAGTGAGTCTAGCTTAACTGAATGTAAGCCATAGTCAACACTCAAGTTAACCATTGATCAAAACCCTAATTTACTCAACTGAGCCCTAACTGAAGTCAGAGTGCAGTAAATGACTGAGTTTAACTGAAAGAGGTCACACACATGTCACAGCAAGCCAACCATCAAGTGGTAGCACTTCAATGACTCCAATGAACCCCGATGAGGTTAACTGAAGTGTAATTGAACATCAAAAGTTGTTGGAGGCACCCCTGTTGACTCCAGTTCATTAAATAATCATTAAATAATCAATTTAATGAGGAGAGGTGCCTTCACTGCTCTGTTTAACTGATTGTAACCACCAGTTAGCAATTTAGGGCATTAATGACACTCAGATCACCCCCAGAGTGCTCCAGTTAGCCTCCCCGAATGAAGGAGAAGGCTAAGTTAGCCTCCTTGACTGAAGGTAGGCATGGTTGTGATCTAGCTGATGTCATTTAATGCTCCATTGATGTCAATTAAGTCAATAATACTTAGGATAGTGGTTTAACTAGGCCAAATTGACCAAAATGAGTGTGTATGGTGGTAAATGTCTCCAACACCCCCCCTTAAGCTATACTCAGGAGGAGTTAGAAAACATAAATGTATAAAAATGACAGGGCCCTGGAAACTAAGGCCATAGGCCACCCTATACAATGCTCAAATTGAAACAATGCTAAAAAACAAACTAAGTGAGGAAAAGAGGGAAAACCCAGTGGGAAAAACCCCCCCTCAAGCTGAACACTGAAAGTAGTCTAAATCACCCTAATGAACTCACCCCCAATAGTGAATAGAGGTAAGTGAACTTCTTTTCTAAAAATCTCTTGGTGAAGATGTCTGCAATCTACTCATCAGTCGGGAAGTATTGGAGAATGATGGTCCTGTCATGCACTAACTCCCTGATGTAGTGCATGTGGATCTCTACATGCTTGGTCCTCTGCCCGGTAACTGGATATGTGGATATATTAATAGCACTTTGATTGTCACAAAAGAGGATAGTGGACAAAGTACTACCAAGATCAAACTCTGAAAGAATGCCTTGCAACCAAACTGCTTGGATGCAAGCATTCACCGCTCCTCGATACTCGACCTCTGCTGAAGATAGTGCTATGGCAGCCTACTTTTTTCTAGACCAGCAAATGGGGCCACCACCAAACATGAATACATATCCAGAAGTAGACTTCCAATTAATAGAATCACCCACCCATTCAGAATCTGTGTATCCAACCAGCTCTAGCTCGAAGTCTGCAGCACAGTGAATGTCGTAGGTCCTGGTTCCCTGACTATACTGGAGGATCCTCTTGGCTTCCTTCCAATGAATATCATGAGACTGCTGCACGTATATTGATACAACATTCATGGCATAATATATATCACGCTGAGAATGTGTCAAGTACAACAAGCTACCAATCAGCTGTTGATAGATAGTGCAGTCCATGGGAGGTGTGCTTTTTCCTTCATCAAGGCTGATCCCTGAAAGGAAAGAGAATGGTACAGGCCTACATTCAGCCATGTTAAACTTGAATAATAGGTCTGATATGTATTTGGACTGAGTGACCATTATCCCATCATAATTTTTCTCAATTTCGAGCCCCAAAAATTGTTTTAGGAGCCCCAATCACTCATTTCAAAGGCATTGTGGAGAGTAGTTTTGATGGCTGAAATGGAAGCAACTGTGCTACCTGTGATCAGTAAGTCATCAACATATAAAACAATAATAATCAAATGACCATCAGACTACTGTAAATACACATTTGAATCTGATCTACACCTTTGGAAGTTTTGTGAGAGAAGGAAGGAATCCATCTTGGAATACCACTCTCTTGGGGCCTGTTTTAACCCTTATAGTGACTTATTTAGCTTGAAAACCAAATATGGATCAGTGATACAGCCCTCAGGCTGCTTCATGTATATCTCCTCATGAATATCTCAATGCAGAAAGGCTGACTTAACATCCATATGATGCACTTCCCAGTGCTTAGATGTCGAAATTGCCAAAACTAGGCAGATGGAGTCCATTTTTGCAACCGGTGCAAAGGTCTCATGGTAGTCCACACCTTGGACCTGAGAGAAACCTTTTGCGACCAGACTTGCCTTATATTTTCAGGTGCTGCCATCAGCAGCAACCTTGGTCCGAAACACCCACTTGCATTGAACCAATTTCCTTCTCGGAGGAAGAGAAACTAGCTCCCAAGTAGTGTTTTTTTGAAGAGAATTCATCTCTTCATCCATGGAAACTTGCCATTTCGGATCCTTCCGAGCATGGTAGTAGGATTTTGGGTCTGAACTAATAATCAAATATCAAGTTGTAGACAACAAATTATTAGGACAAGAGAGCGCAATACCTACTCTTTGGAAATCAGACCAGGTTCTCCTTAGATCATCTGGATTTCCAATGTTATCTCCTGTGGAGGAGAGTGTCTGTCGGGCCCATGTGCAAGATATGGTGGTAATTTGAATGTTTTACACATCATGGATTGTTCATATGGAATAGGCCATAGTCAAAGAAAAAAACCTAGGGTATTATTCGATAACATTTTCCTTTCAAACTCATGAGCGCATATGCACATGAGGTCCCAATGCCACCATACAAGACATACATGGAGAATATTTAGGGTATAAGTAGGATATGGTGGGCATATATGTTCCTTATCCTATGAGTGATATATGATCCACATTTTGATTTTTGGTATAGCAAGGATGGTTCTTAGTTCCCATGCCATGGTCCAAATACCAAATTTTAGAATTTTGACCATAAAACTTGTCATTAGGGCTCATGTGACATGTGCAATCCCTTGGGTCATCTCAGATGTAGTCCTAAATATGAAATATTTCCTTATGATTTCAACTTGCTAGTTATTTTCCCTCCATCATCCTTTCTTCTCATACTTTTCCCATTTCTGTGAAGGGTGACTCAAGTGGCTTCCAATGGATAACAATGGCAGCGAGAAGAGAGATAACCAAGACAAAGTCTAAGAGGATTATTGAGATTTTATAAGGAAGGTCGAAATCAGGTAATTTTTTTACATGTCAAAGATATCAAGGGTGCTTCTAGTGTCTTATGGTATTGGGGAAAAAACATGGAAAATTATCCCATGAGAAAAAATTCACCCCTAAAACTTTCCCTTGTACCATGACTTAATAATCCATGAAAACAATATCTATCAAAACAAACCTTTAAATGACATCCATATCTCACTTATAGGCCAAATATTCCCTATATATGGCATGTGTGATGGCCTAGGTTGACACTAGGAATGTCCCATGAACCCCAAAGGTTAATGTTAATAAGTTAAGACTTTGTTGTTTGATGTTGGATCTCAGATTAGGAAATGATTAAAACCATCCACGTTATTTGAAACTTGCATCAATGGCAACCATATCAAACTCATAGTACAAAGATATGTTATATAGGGTATGTGTGGTGGCTTAAGGTTGATACAGGCATGCCCCATGATCCTGAAATACCAATGTTCAAGGATTTTCACATTAGGGATTGATCTTGAGGCTTTAGACATGGTTAGAGTAGGATAACTCCCGTATTAGGGTGTAAAATAGGATTTTAGTGCTCATGGACCATGGATAAGGTCCAAAACGACCACAAATCCCTTGTAAAGATAATATTTTTCCTACATGTGTCATATGGGTGGATTATGAGGATTTGTGCATCAAGGATTTAGGTCCCTAGGCACATGCGAAAAAGGAAACTAATGTATTAGGGCTTAAAATATGTTTTTATGGATCATGGATCATGCACATTGACTAAAACCACCACAAAACCATGTACTAAACATAATATTTGGTTTACCAGTGTTGCAAGAGAATCATTGTGAGGTTTTGTGCAATGAGGATGATTCTTGGGATATAAGAAATCTTATATCTTTAGATTACAGTAGATAAGAAGACACACGATTTAAAAAGGGTCTCTTTTCAACCTTGGATCTGTAGCCACGGGATATTGTTGGATTCAGATTCTTTTTGTTATCCAGTAGCATAAGCTTGTAACAAATTATATTATCATCATATTCATATGAGTTACATATGACTAGATGTACTACTTCTAGTAAAGTGTAGCATTTGTAAATATAAGTGTGTCTTTAGATAAAACAAAATCTATTATTGTGTGGCATGATACAATTTAATAAGGTTTTATTGATAATATGCTTGTTGTGTGGGAGAAGCAAGCCAATGCATGAAAATGGATTTTTCCCATAGAATGAAAACATCCAATAAACAACCTTGGTTGATGTTGTTTTTGTGTGAGGATGTCACCAAAGGATTTTGTAGAAGATATCATTATGACACTTGGGGTGTCTTACCAATGCACCCAAGGTAAGTGGATCTGATGGTCCTTAAGTCTTCAAGTTGAACTCTTGCAATGCATCCAAGCATATCTCCATCGCATTGATGTGCCTCTACTTGAAACCTTGCATCAGGGATTCCTCTTGGCACCCTATGCAAGCCTCTTGGTAATTATTCATATTTATGTCGAAGCCTATTCCTCAATCCCCTTCTCTGAATGCTACTTTGTTGAAGCCTTGTTGATTTTTTATGTCTTCCTTATCAAATGCCACTTGGTCAAATATATCCTATTGTGCACATGTTCCCAACCAACCAACCAACCCAATCATATCCCAATAAGTAAATAATGGGGCTATATCCCACCATAGGATCCCACATCTTTTGAGACCAAGCAGAGAAAGAATCTAAGGAAACTCGATACCCACTAAATTTACCTACCAATGTTTGAATCTCCAACTATGCAATCTATGTGACACTAATGTATTCTCCAACTACCAAATAGACACCACTACCATGAAACCTAATTACCTTGCATAGGTTTTTAGTAAATGGGATTGAATACCTAGGGCACAAACTATAAAGGTCACTCTGACATGTTCGATCTCCTGTAAAACCAAGTGGTTATAATTCGAGTAGCCCCTAACTACGCTATTCAATATTTTGAGTAGTTGATCGAACGAGTCTCTAGGTGGAGTAATTTTTCGAGGAACACACGCTTCATTCCTCAATGCTAACTTAGACACTATGAAATATGATAATTATTTTACTACTTTTTTCTAAAGAGAAATTGTATATTATTATTTATTAGATATAAAATGAAATATTATGTTTTACAAGATTCAAACAACTATGTTTCCTATAACCCAATTTATCCAATTATATTCATTTTCAACTTTGTATTCCTATAAACAAAACTGTGACTAAACTCAATGATATGCAAGAAATTGAATTTCTTAGGTGTTATAAACATTGTATTTCCAAGTGCTCTATGAATCATTGTTACAAATAGGTGACCATTGTCCATTACTTCCCCTCGGGTTGCATGCTAGAGTCAATATTGGTTGATTAGGTGGTTTTCTTTTGCAGGCAATTGGAAACACATATTCACATATAGGAAGGTATAATAAATGACAAGGTTGACTAAATAGGTGTAGTGTAACAATGAAAGTGAAAAGAAGGAGAAACTCACAACACTATTGGAGTCATGTGTTGGATCTAGTTTACAATATGATAACAAGCGGATTTTGAATCATTGATGATTGAGGCATTACTAGGGAATTGCATGATTGTTTAGCATCATCATAAAAAAAATCCTCAGCAAGAAGCTTCAAGAATATTAATTGTCTAGTACAACTTGCTACCTATCAAGAGACATGGCATTATTTGACACTTGAAGGTGTAAGGTTGGGCCTAAATTAACAACCATAACTCTATTGTTTTACAACATTCTGTTTGTGGGAGCACAATATCCCTAGAGGTGTAAACCCACTATAAATATAATTTAAGTGAACATTGTGAAATTCCCTGCTCCCACCAACCCAACTTCCCTCTTTTGGTTATGTAGCCTCCTTTACAATCTCTAACATAACAAGATTAAGGCTTATGATGTTTGTGGAGACACATTGTTTTTTCAAATGGACGTACACATTGGTGGGTATTCAACCCCAATAGTTGGACCTTAGTGGATCAAACCATCAAAACCCAAATTGAGATGAAAATCTCACTAGGAGTGTGAACTTCTTAAACAAACTTGATTGTATTTTTATTATGCTTTCGATGTCGATCATATCAACTATATCCTTTATGATTTCAAGTCTCAAGAAAATTAAAACAATGAAATAAAATAATAAAGTCTTTGTAATGATGTTGAAAACTATTTCAACTTCATTAAAGGTTTAAGTATTATTGTTTATAAATATAAATTTGTAGATTTCTTTTTATTTTTTGATGTAGAAAATGATTTTAACTTTAAAAAAATTATTGTAAATGTAAAGATCTATCAAAATATAATGAAAATATTAATGTTTAATAAACATAACAATATAAATAATTAACAAACATGAAAGTTTAACCTTTAAATTTAATTACTTCAAAATTAAAATATCTAAAAATACATACTAACATTTTAATGTATTAATAATATTTTAGAGAAATAACAACTAAATAACAATTTAAAAATGAAAATACTATGTTTAAGAATCTAACTTTTGACCTTCTCCCACTAAACTCAAACACATTAAATTTATTTTTTCATCCCAATCTTTCCCAAAACCTCTGTAAAAATTATCTAAGAACATTTAGAATTAAAACCAGATGTATAGTTTTGTGGATGATTCATCAACAAAGCTTGAGGTATATGTGTCTCTGCAAATCTGTATTTTATTTCCAGGTTTTATAAGTAAAAAGCAGATTTTTAAAACCTAAGTTTGATCTTCTGGTTTAGAATTTAGCTTCTATCTCTCAATAATTCCTATGAAATATTCCAATCTTGAATCTTTCTAATGTATGATGTTAACTTGAATACTTTTAATGGAATAGCAATATTGTTATGGGGTGTTCACAGGAAATATCTATAAAATAAGTTGAAATGTTTAATGGAGATGAGGTTTGTGGATGATTCATTAACAAATCTTGAGGTATATCAACAAAGCTTAAAGTATATGTGTTTTTGCAAATTTGTATTTTATTTCCAGGTTTTATGAATAAAAAGAGTATTTTTAAACCTAAGTTTGATATTCGAGTTTAGGGTTTAGATTCGGTCTCTTACTAATGCCCATGAAATATTCCAATCTTGCATTTTTCTAATGTTTTATGTTAACTTAAATACTTTTAACGACAGATCAATATTGTTATGGGGTGTTCAGAGGAAATGTCTATAAAATAAATTGAAATGTTTAATGGAACCAAGGAAAACCAATACAAAGACATCGTACATTGTAGCATTGAAAACCATGGAAATGTATTAAGGGTATTCGTTTTTTTCTAGCAGGATTCGATATGAACAATATGAGGCATTGAACTGGGTATAAGAAACAACAAGTATTCTCATGCAATCTGCTAAAAAAAATCAGTGGCGATCGATTTCAAGTTAACAGAGGAGTCGATTGACAGTAAACGAAGGAAGGGTTCAACAAATACATTAAGAAGACGAAGGAGGTAGATTTGGAGAGAGCAGGCGTGGAATTGAAGTTTAGAACAATGTAAACTCAAAACGCTAATTAAAATTTGCCTGACCAAATTTTGTGCATCTCTGGTCTTTTTTTTAGACTGGTTCACAGGCACCAACGTTGTGGCCTCCAAAAATAAATTCCACGTGTCTTCTTGGATCCATCTACCTTCACAACTAAATTCCACACATCTGCTCACATCCGTCCATTCATAACTATGTATGGTACAAGTGACTATTGATTGAAGTCTTTTGTGATGATACTAGTCAATAAAATAATCTCTACACTTACTTGTAATAACGATAACAATATTCATATACTTCTACCATACCATATTGCATGGAATTTTACTGTAGCTCGACTCTCATACGATCTCATAAGTGTCGAGACACGATGTTGTGGAACAGAAGAGAGCAGATGCAACAAGGAGCCAAAGATGAACGATAGAAAGCATTGAAGTGGGAAGAAGAAACACATATCCTCATGATCTACACATCTCTTATGTTTGAGGAGATAAAAACTTAATCAATGAGGATCTATACACATATCCGGAACGATTTCTTTGTGATCATTCTAGGACTGGTTTTGTTCTCGCTTTGAAACATACCAAACTTTATGAAGAATGAAATTGTTGATAATGTAAAGGGACTTTATATAAGCATACATGGTGTACTAGTGACTAGAATCGTGTAAAGAGAAGGATTTATATGAGTATTTTATTTTATATAAAGTGTATTTCTAGCCTAATTATATTTTAAGCATATATTCCGGCTCTGAAAGCTCTATTCCTAATTCCCCTTTTTCCCTGGGCTCCTGAATCGGAAAGTAAAGGGGGCTACCTAAAGGGTTGCTCGAGGTAGGGTTGGCCTGTCTCCTCTCTACATGTATAATCTTCATATGATGTCACCTTTTATCTAGCGAATTTACCATGGGGCAAGGGGTGGGAAAAGAGCATGGCTATGTGTTGTTTACGACGATTATATGAGACAGGGATATATTTTGATATGATCAAAACAAAGATTCAAAGACACTACAACCCAACCATGGTCCCTTGTAGTCATTGGCATGTGCTCATCTTGATATCTGAAAGCACTGTTCACTGCTGCATATGCTTTTACTCTCATTGCATCCCCCATGATGCCTTCTGGCTCTAAATGGGTTACTTCTCCCGTAAGTCCATCAATTCAAACAGTGATCCATGTACCATACCATCCATCCTATTCCTATTCTTAATTGGGTTGGGAATCACTTTGTCGACTAGGGTGAAGAGGGTAATCAAGGTAAGGATAAGGTTTGTTAACCTCGACTGGTAAGTAAGTCTCTAACAGTCCCCACTTTACTAAGTAATCCATTCAACAATAAGTGTATAAGGCTACAGGTCTAGGTCATAAGGTGGGTACTCGGTGTGGAAAAAAAAGGTATAAATATAAGGGTAAGGTGTGAAGCCATACATTTGTTGGTTCTTGATAAAAGGCAGATCCCACAAGCCTATTACTTTTATGGTTCTATTCCTAGTCTTGGATCTAATTCTAAGCACAGATCCTAAATATCCAGATGCATATTTAGTTCCAAATCCAGCCCCAGGGACAGATGACCAAGTGGATCCCCTATGAAAAGTTGATTTACTATGTTATTTTGGGATCAATGTTGATTCCCCCTGCACCTTCCACCTCTGTATTTATCTAGGATTATCCATCAAAGAAGAGCTTATGCTTCTTTTGTTGTTTCAATCATTCTCTGAACTCTCCTCTTGATTTTTCATATTTTCCATTGATGATCGTAGATCAACTTGATTCTTATTATTTAAATCAAAGTGACACCACCTTAAATAACTTTTGCAAGCTAGTTAGTTCCCTTTCTTCATATTGGTTGAAATGTAATCCATTTAAGTTGAAATCCATAGTGATTATGCCTAGAGAGGTAAACCAGATAATTGCTATAGGACAAGCAACTAAGAAGAAATGTAAAGAAAAACCCATGTTCGGTTTCCACCTTATAGTTTATAGATCCAGAGCCTATAGTTTATGTAATATATTTTTATGTAGATCCGTGAACACGTATCTCGGAAGATGTTGCCTGTGGTTGGTGGGATTCCCTATGCTCGTTATATTGGGAAGTTGTCTATCCAACGCCTATCTTGTAAGATGTGGGATATCCAATAATCAATAAATCACTATTAAGGCATATAGCCACCTCGCTTACTAGCACAACCTTCCTAGTGTGACTGAAACAATGGTCTGTTGCATGATCTTCGGTAGGTGATCATAAGTAAGCATTTCCCATCCATCCATCGGTTCCAAAAAATGTAAGAAAGGGAATTTCCACATTTTCAGTAATACAAACTCAACTCAAAGTCCCCTGATTAGTAGGCATGGCCTATCTGACCCAATAAAAACAATTTGTTATTATAATGGGGAATTACATGCAATTTTATTTATGTTGTCTATGTTTGTAGACCATAGATTTAATATTGGAGTTGTGGGCCAATGTAGATATGCTGACCATTGAAGTGGAGGCTCTAAGAGATGTTGTTTGGGAAGTTCCCCATGATGCAGGAGGGTGCACGCTAGATCTAGCGTGAGTTGGGCCTCGACATCAATGGTCATTCTTGATTGAGTCCCCCTGGCCCCGCTTTAGTCTATGCTTTAACTCTCATGGATATATGACTTGAATCGCTTTTTTTGTGCCCTCGCTCATTGATATACGACGTATAGAGGAGAAGCTTAGCTTGTTTACTTAATACGCTATGGTCTTGGTCATTTTATGGTGTTGGATATTTAATATGGTGGTTTATCTTGTTTTCATTCTATGTTCATGAGAGGTTTTCGAGTATGTTTCTAGTGCATTGTGCGGGTGAGGTGTTATATTCGAGTGAAGAGATTAATGCACATAGATTTATGCAGAACTGGCATAACAACTCCAACAACAATTACTTATATATTACTCAAGGCTGCTTTGCAAATCCTTTATTTATGGTAGCTGGGCGAGCATGATTGGATAACATCAACAAACCATCATAGAACATAATCACGAGCTAGTAAATGTGGACCTCGCCTAATCAATTCATTTCATTCATTATCTGCCATATCTTCATTAAGTTCATCTTTCATAAAATTGAGTTCGTCAATTTGATAATTTGATCTCTTTGGTTCAAAGGATTTTTTGATGTTGATGAATTGGTATCATTTTCACTACCATTTCCAGTTTATGTTTTTCTACTTTCATTTACATTCAAAGTATTTTGTAATTCCAACTAATATCTTTCCTTTATGTATCTCTCTTCTCTTCCACCAACATCCACTACCTTCATCTCTTGAAAACCACATTCATGGGAACAAGACAATGAATCTTTCTTTTGTTTCACTATCAATTTTTGAACTTCATATCTTCAATCCATTTCTACATAGTGATCCTAGTTGTTTATATATAGTCTCTGTTTTTTCAAAGCTTCAGGTCCATGGTAAGTAGAATTTGGTCCAGTAAGAATTCTCTTTTATTTTGGGAATCAATTGTTTGGGTGAATCCCTTCTTGCCAAATATGATTTTAAAAGTTAGGGAATAACTTATCTGGATGAAGTAGAGATGGTGAGGAAAGACATAAACTAACCTAAACACATCCTCCACCCTTTCACAATCAATCAACTAGGCCCTCCATGCATAGGGAGGTAGGTCTGCAGTTAAATGGGGTATTATTTTCTTGGCTATACTACGGATGTTACTTGGACGTTGAAAGGGTTACCTCCTTACTCTTATCCAATAAGGCTTTGACAAAATCATTTACTGAAAGAGAGTAATCACATTCTAAACATTTCTCATAATTTCTCTCAAGTATTCCTTGAGCATATTACAACAAATGTCTTTTGCAAGACATAAAAAATGTAGTTTTATTTGGCTTAATATAAAATAGAACATGCAGAATCATCTCTCATCCACCTAGATTGTACAGAGCTTATGGCAATTCACTCTCTTCTACTTGATTTTTTTTTTCAAAAAACAATAACAATCATGACCAAAAACACTGAGAAGATTCCTAATGCTTATGTTTTGCAACATCTAAGAGACACATTATCCTACGATCAACTCCTTGGGATGGATTTCATGTTGATTTTGTGCCACATAGTTTTAATCTATAATTAATCTATATTACATGTAGTAAAATTCATAAAAGGAAATATAGTATTGTGTTGTGCACAGTTGTTATAGGATTAGGTGTATTATCAAATTGGCAAATGCCTCATACCCATAGCTTTGGGTGAACCATTATCACACTATTGTAAAGGAAATATATTTTTCTTATCTCCCTTGGCCTATTGGTAAGATCCTTTATTGGAAGTATAAGGGAACTATAATGCAACGACTTAGGGTAAATTCCAACATTAATGGTTAAGAGAGAGAAGTGGAGGTACATTGTTGCTAATATCTCTTCACTTTTTATGATGATTTTTAGGTACATAATGATACATTATGTGATCCTTTCTGTGGTGTAGTGATGAGTGCATGTTATTTCTTGAGAATACTATAATTCAATTTCTCATTTGACTGCCTCAAGAGATATATAGGAATGCAGCTACATCATATGAGGCACTTTCAACAAAATTAGGAGATAATACATTCTTATTTGAGAATAAGCGTACAAAATCATATACATGCTTTTTCATTTTTGGAGATGGTATTTTGAAAAATGCTTCCCTACATACCACTTGAACCTCTGTTAAATTTTTTTGAATATTATCTAATGGAATATTAGTTGCTTCATTGTGATATGAATTATCTAGATCACATGGTATTAAAGACTTGAATGGTATTTCTTTTGCATGCCTACAATTATTTATGCTATTTTTCTTGGACACATCAAGTTTGTTCTTGACACATTCAATGCGAGTTCCTACTTTATTGGTGATTAGGCATTTAATCACTTGAATAAGATCAAGCATATTTTAAGATGTTTGTATAATACTACTCAATGGGTATTTTAAGATGTTTGTATAATACTACTCAATGGGTGTATTTTTTCACTTGTCTCTAACTTCCAAATGATTATTCCCATGTCACTCTTTTTTATTAAAAATGTTGATTTCCAATATTCATTAAATGTATAGGTTGCTTGTTAATATGGTTGTCATTTACTCACGTCTCCTTTCATTCTTTCCACTTTGAAACCACAAGAATATATAATATTATTATTATACATAATATACATATTACTCTATTATTCGTACAAATTAATAATTGGCCTAAGGCAATCATTTCAACTTCAGATCGTAAAGTGATCCTCTACAAAGATGCCAATTTTTCAATTCATCCAATGTATCTTGATCTCAAATCTATATAGAACTTTATTTTTATTAGCATTGATGACACAAACTAATAACACGATGATTAATTTAACAAAATATTTGTCAGAGGAACATATTTTTCTTGATTGACAATCATTTATTTGGGAAAGATGCCAATTGTAGCCTTGGCATTTGCACTACCTTAACATTGAAATTTCTATAGATATTATTAATACAAACTTGAAAAAGGAACTCTATCAACAATTTAACCTCCTTCGAAATTGATTTAATTCATGGATGTGTACCACACAATTTTCATCACTAACCCCAATTACTAACTCTGTGTTACTTTGAATAATCTTCTTGATTATATCCTTGTTTCTACAAAATCTAAGCCTCTTGATAAGGATCTCAATTTAGCTTCATTGGAAGGAAAACCCCCAAGTTCTAGGTGTAGGATAGGAATGAAATCACTTAAAAGTTAGGGTGTGGTTCTGGATTTATCTAGAAGTGAGTTGAGATACCTGAAAAGTTAGAGGTTTTCTTCCTGCACTTGTTGTCTGTATTATTTCATATATAAGAGATAGCCATAATGTTTGAGGTTTCAGAGACCAGGAATTTGGCATTCTTATTCGACATCCCATTAAAATAAAGTCTATGGGACCTTCATTATAACATATTAGCTTAAGGATTGAAACCTTGGGTATTGAAGGATTGACCTTTGGAGTAACATGAAAAAGAGGGAGGACCCTTGTTCCCAATAACATTTAAAGCTCTATGGATCCAATTTGTACTTGTATTATTCTCTTGTCTTGAGCTTAGTATGAATTCACTAAGTCCTTAATATGTATTATGCTCTTAATTAGGTTATCTTCATTTTCAAATATCACTCTATTCTAAGTCCATATTAATCCAAGGATAAATATCAATTTGAATGAATCTTTCTTTAACTATATAAGTGCATTATATACAGGGGTTTAATACAAGAAATGGACTAGAAATGAAACTTCCACAAGTGAGTCCAAAAATTAAAAATACCATGGGTTAGCCTCAACCAAAACACCGACTCACATAGAGATTATTTTATATTTTCCATAAACATAAAAGCATCATAATGTCAAGAGACATATTTATTGCATGTAATATTTATGTATTGCAAGTATTTTTGTTTAGTTAATAGTGATATTTTCTTGTGTTCTCTACATATGAGCATGTAAATTGTTGATGAGTGATTCAAGAATGGTTGTATTTAGATATTGTTTTATTAGAATTACAAATAATGCAATCTTGGTGTTAATATTGCTCATTTCCCCAATTTTTAAAGGGTTCTAGCTCAATGGAAGAGTGTATACCTTACAAGGAGGAGGTTGGTGGATCGATTCCTCTATGCCCTAATGATATTGCAATATTGGTATTTTTAATAAAATATATTTTATTATGGCTATAGGTGGGGTTTCAAACCATTTTTGTTTGTTGATGTGAGGGGGGTTTTAAATCGCCTTCATATGTCACCACGAGGGGGGTTTAAAAATGCCCTTATATGTTACAATGAGGGGGGTTCATAACCGCCCCCAAAGGTTTGTAATATGGATTTTTATAGGGGCTTTTGGAATGTCCCCGTAGGTGTCTACAAGGGGGGTTTCAAACCTCTCCCATAGGTACCTACGAGGGGGGTTTATAACTACCCCTAAAGGTTTGTAATAAGGACTTTTAGGGGGGGTTTTAAATCGCCCCCAAAAGTTACATTTATTTTTAGTACTATTAGGGGCGGTTTTGTTAGGATTGCCCCCAAAGGTTTGTAAGATGGATATTTAGGGGGGGGTTATAACNNTCTACGATGGGGGTTTAGTACTTCCCTTAAAACTAACTATTTTTTTAGGGGGGGGGGTTAGAACCACCATCAAAAGTAACTTTTAGGGAAGTTTTCGATCTCTTCAAAAATTGCACCTAAAAGTACAAACTTTTAGCATCGGTATTATTAGGGGTGGTTTTGTTAATACTGTCTCCAAAGCCAAAAACGCCCCCAGAAGTGACTTTTGGAGGCAGAAGACAACCCCCCCTAAAAGTCAAATTTGTTGTAGTGAGTACTAAATCCTTCGAGTGAATATCCCGTACTCAAAAAATGTCTAATATATTTGTATTGGTCATCAAAAATCATGATCACAAATAGTTGTGCATCAGGAAGAATATCGTTGAGGTTCATAGGTACTTCTCCACTTTCAAGTCTCGACAGGTGCTCTGGTCCAGAGTTTAGTCAACTTGGATTAACAATAAATTCAAAATCAAATTCCTAGGAAAGGAGGAGCCACTAGAAAATATTACCCCCCAAAACTGGCTTGTTCACCAGGTATTTCAATAATGAATGGTCTGTGAACATATTGAAATGTCCACCTAACAAATAATGTTGAAATTGTTGTAGCGCATACACCATAGATAATCCTTCTCTTTCATTCGTAGTGTAATTCTTCTCTGTTGTTGACAATTTCCTGCTAGCGAAGGAAAAATGATGATCAATGAATCCTTTGCCATAATGTGCAAGTACAATGTCGAGTGCAACAGACGACACATCGACATGTACATGAAAATCCTTTGACTGTGGAAAAACTAGTATGGGTGTTGTGACCATCTTGTTCTTCAGGAGATACAAAATTCCTTGGCATTTTTTCATCCACTCAAACTTAATATCCCTTTTTAACAAATTTTCCATCGGAGCAGTTACCTATGCATATCCTTTGACAAATTTTCTATAGTATCCTATATGTTCCAATGTCATTCTAAGCTGCTTCACTGTTGTAGGGGATGGTAGGTCGACAATGATCACAATTTTAGTAGGGTCGACCAAGATTCCATCGCAACAAATGACATGACCCAACATAATTCCATACAAGGCACAAAATATACATTTCTTTCAATTCAACGAAATTTGATACTGTCGACATCATTCCAACATCATTCTGAGGCTCTCAATGTGATCCTTCATGAGCCCAAACATTGTCCAGTCATTGAAGTGGACCTCAAGAAACTTATGAATAAAATCCTTGAATGCAGCCACTACTATCCTGGAAAAGATGTAGGAGCATTCTTGAGTCCAAAGGGCATGGCTGTGTATTGAAAAATCTCCCACTCTATCGCAAATTTTTTCTTGGGTCGATCTTCCTTTGTGATTATGATCTAATGGTTAGGAAGGCATCGTTCAACTTTCTTAGGTCAACGAAGATGTGTAATTTATTGGTACTCTTCTTATCCTGTACTGCTATCGGGCTAATACATTCTGATTCTTCAACTGGTTTTATGATACATGCATCTAGCATTCGATCTAATTATTTATTGACCTTTTATTTATACCGCAGATTCATTCGGTATGGTCGCTACTTCATATGCCTTATGTCAGGATTAAACGATATCTTCATCTCTCCATCGTCTCCAACCATCCCTTCATCTCTAAAAATTTTTTAGGGAACAGATCCTGCAATTCATGTGGTAAGCATGTGATCCTCCTGATAGTTTCATTATCCCAATAATACCCAATGTTGGTGAACTTGGGATTCTCTAGAGATCCAATGTTTAATTTATTGGTTTTTAATGGATCTAGGAATTGTTTACTTGAAATACCAATTCCCTCCACTACATGAGTACCTTCAGATTATGGGATGTTCATGTCTTGCGAGTTATCATCATCAGGTCCACCCATCACATTATAGCACTCCATCCAGTGCTGGACTGGCATGCTGCTATGATTAAAGTTTTATGTCGACATAGGAATATATTTGAATATCTTCATATTGATTATTTATGACGCAACAACAATTGAAGGATGGTCATCGAAAAACTTGAATGTGTGTGTAAAGTTAGCATCTAGTTCATCCCATTCAAGAGTCCCTCATCACAGCTCAATCAACATGTACCATTTCCTTGGTATCATATCCAATGTATGTACAAAATGATGAAACCATTCCTATCGTGGGAATCCCTCCCATGTCGCACAACAATATTCAATGTGCTTAACATGATTAGTCAATCATGTGTACTTTTGACCAGTATAATTGATCTTCTCTCCAAATTGTATCTCCATCAATTTCTGACATTGAGTCCAGTATTAGATATATTTTTTATGTGCGACCCATCATCTGGTAGGTGTAGCTTCCAATGCAAAGTATGGAGTGGATAAGCGTTGATGTTCTGTAACTTTGTCTTCAAATTCTATTAGAAAATATGTTAGGTCAGGTAAACCTTCATATGTGGGTATCCCACTTTCCTCACTATGTACCCATCGCATAGACTGTGTAATTATTGTGCATATTCTCATTGATACTCCATGCAATCGATTCTGCCAGTTTTTCGAAGATTCTCGAGAATCTGATTTATAGGAAGTAACATTTCTCCAACTGATATTTCCATCGGTCGTTGGGTTTACATAATCATCCCTTGTAGACGTGATATTATAAATCTGGTCTAAATAATCTTCTTATGCTTCACTATTCACTTGTTTGACATATATATGTCCTTCCAGCGGATCAATTGGTGAGAACACTCTTAGCTCTGAATCTTCAAATGTTAATATTATTTTCTTAAAATTTATAATTGTTTGATTATCAATCGCCCAGTTGATCCCTATAAGTGTGGGGTATGGATTTGTATCATCCACAATGTCAATCACTTCAAAATCAGCATAATTTTTTAGGCCTTCTATTTCAATGGGCACTTGAGTTAGTCGATTGATAGGTAGAACCTTTGACTGATTTGCTAATCAAAGCTAGACATGATACCATATGAGTCTCGGCTTTCCCATTCTCTCCCATGTTTGTTTAGTCAAAATGTTGTCATTAGATCCCAAGTGAATAATAATATAATCCATATCATAGTCTCATATTTGTGTAGTCATACTTAGTTCGCGACTAGTCTTCAGTCTTTTCTCGATATGATTAACCCATTTTTCTAGTCGCACCTCTTCTTGGTTTCTTCTATCAAAGTTGTCAATGTTGAGACAACATCTTTATCTTGGATTTTCTTTAAGAAACTTTTAAATAATTCTTTTAGTTTATTAACCTTTATGGTCAGTTGTTTTTAGAGTAGTTGATCAAATATTTCAAGCATATCCAATATTGGTCTTTCTGAAGTCGTCGCTTGATTTATGTTGACGAATTATCATCATACGTCCAAGAATACTTCCTTTTCCTTTTGGATTTCGAATGGTGTTTTCCTTTGTGCTACTGGTTGCACCTAAGGTTTCCCATAAAATGGTTCTTGATCTGCTCATGTCACAACACCTCCTCTTGTTACAAAATCTCTATGTGTTTCCCTTGGTTCAACATAAATATTCTGGATATTCTGATTGGGTTTTGTATTGGGATTCTGCGGTGGATTTAGATTAATAACATTCTTGGTCTACCACTTCACAATCAACTGCAGACATTGCTCGACAGTATGATCAAAATCTTTGGAATACGAGCATGTCATATTAGAACTCATGCAGTCCTTGGAAAAATGTTTGAGATGCCCACAATTATAACATATGATTTGGCCTCTCCCATGACCAAATCCTCCTCCTTTTCCTCGGCATCTAAAATTTCCACCCCCATAGGTTGAGGGTATTGTTGTTGCGGATATTTTTTTGAGGGTATTGAACCAGAGTTTGCTCAACCTGCAATTGTTTATCATTCTTCATTAAATAAGTATCAATTGTTTTCTCCTGCAACATATGATATGCCTAGTAGTCTTCCTCATCATGGACTACTAGTTTACAAAAATTGCACTATAAATTGGACGACGCACTTACAATATTCTATAAGTACAAAAAATCTTAAGATTGATGGCCTCTAGTCTAGAATATTCTACACCAAGGAGTCCCTTGTGTATTTATCGGGCTTGATGCTACTGATGTGAGATAATTCATATATGTCAGGAAGTTGTATTTGTGGTGTCCCTCTATTATGCATATGGAACACCAAAGGACACAACCAATCATAAATGACTAGACAAGGTGGGAAACTTGATGCTCAACTTGGGACATTATAGCTAGTTAATCGAGTTCTTCTATATTCTCCTTGAACATTATAAATGAAGATTGTTTCATGGAACATAAGAGGGATAAATAACCCCTTGAATTAGAGACTTCTAAAAAATAAAATAATCATGGAGAATCCCAATATTTTAATGTTATAGGATACAAAGTGCTCGGCTCAATCTCTAGATACAATAGCCAAAATAATCTGGAGAAAGGCCAAGGAACTGCATTGGATGAAATAGGGGCCTCATGTGGTATGGAAATCCTCTAGAATCACTAGAAAAACATGATGGATAACTTCATGACCATTCCAGGGACCCTTTCAAAAATCTTCCATTTAATTGAAAAGAATAAGAAAGGATTCATCACCAATATCTATTGATCTCATATAACTGATCAAAATCTTTAACTTCTAAATCATATTCAATGGATCCATGATATTCATGAGAATTATCATTGGATATTTGAAGGATATTTCAACGTGATAATGGAACTTTTAGAGAATAAAGGAGGTATCATGTGTCTGGACAGAGATACTCCATCCTTTAAGTAGTTCATAGATCACAACCACCTGGCTGATCTGGAAACAAGAAATGGCGTCTATACCTGGAACAAAAAAAGGGATGGATGACACCAAATAGCCTCAAGGTTGGATCATTTTATCATTATTGAAAATATCTACACCAGATCAAGAGAGGATTGGATTTCCATGATTCACATAGCTAGTGGATCATATCACTAGCCAGTATTCCTTCAATGACATCAGGGAGGAGTGAGATAGAAAAATCCCTTCTATTTTGAAATTCTTGCTAGACCACTCAGATTTCAATAGAATATCAAAAGGAAATGGAAAAAAGTGGAGGTCATATCAAGATCCCTAATGTATAAATTCTAGCAGAAGCTAAAAAATATTAAGTGGAAACTAAAAGTTTGGAACATAACAATTTTTGGGAACATATTTGGGGACAAAAAGAGAATCGAGGAATAAATGGAGTCCCTTCAAAAAAAGTATGATAATTTCAGAATGCTCAGTTGTTTCTTGTCAAAAAGAGGAAATCCTCAACTAAAAACTAGAAGAGAGGATTAAGAAACAAGAGATCCTATCATGTCAAAAATCCAAGGCCAAGTGGCATAAGGAAGGAGAGAAAAACATCAAGTTTTTCCACAATTTGATGATACAACACTGTTAGAGGAGGAGGTATGGAATATTGTAGAAATCTCTTTTCAAAACTCTAGTATTATCTTTTATTTCAATGAAAATTTCCTCAACCTCTTTCCCAAAGGAAACAACCCATCCTCTCCAAATAAGTTTAGACCTATCTCTCTTTGTAATTATTTCATTTACAAAATTATTACCAAAGTTGTAGAAAATCGTCTAAAACCTCTCCTCCTTGTCTTAGTATCCCTAGAACAATCTAGCTAAGTGGAGGGGCGAAAAATTTTGGATGGTATAATTATTTCCCATGAAGTTATACACTCTCTCAAAACTACCAAAAATATAGGGATGCAAATAAAACTGGACATGTCCAAAGTTTTTGACAAACCCAATTGAAACTCTATATCCAAAATCCTCTGAGCTTTTGGTTTCACTCAAACCTGGATAGAATGGATTCTCTACCTCATCTCCTTGACCTTATTTTATATCCTTATGAATGGATCCCCTACTACACCCTTCACCCCTCAAGACAAATCTATGTAGGAGACCCTATGCCCCCCTACCTTTTTATCCTTATGGAAGACGGTCTGGGAAGAACCGTCCAAAAGGGACTTACAAAAAATTTCCTCAAGGATCTCAATATCCACAAGAATGCTCCCACCAGTTCACATCAACATTTTGTGGATGACACTCTTCTCATGGGATATCCCTCTTATAAGGAAGCACAAATCTTCAAAGATATTTTGGAATGCTTCAAGGAAACCTCAAGAGCTACCATCAACCAAGAAAAATCATAGTTGTTCTTATTCAAAACCTCACTTTTGGTTCAATGGCGCATTATGAAACTTCTCAAATTTCCAATATGCTCGTTTCCCTCGAAATACCTAGGACCCCCCCTCCTGGATAAGCCTCTTTGACAAGCTAATTGGGAATATCTCCTAGATCTCCTCAACAAGTGAATTTAAAGCTAGTCCTTCTTCTCTCTCTATCTTGTCGGTAGACTCTCCCCAGTAAAGTCGATCCTTCAATCCATGCCCATGTACGTTTTTTGGTGCTAGCAGCTCCAAATATTGTTATAAAAAAAATAAAAAATCTTTAGCAAAACTTTTTCTAGAGAAGCATTGGCCATCATCGTAAATGGGCTTAGTAATTTCAGAGGAAGTTTGCAAGCCCAAGATTTGGGCAGTTCTAGGACTTCGGGATCCTGAATATGTCAACAAAGTGACGGGATCCAAAATTTGGTGGAATTGGATCATCCACCATCAAGAACCCTGGGGAATCTTATAGAAAGAAAAATATGTGTCGAATTGGGACTAGTAGAATCTCATCCACTTCAACGATCATGTCCTAGGTTCAATCATATAGAACATGGAATGGATGAATTGCAAGTTGATTCAAGACCACAAATTCTAGAAAATATTAAATGGAGCTACAACTTTGTTTTAGGAGGACTCTTGGAAACAAACTAAAAATCTATACCAACTCCGTTAGGATCATAATTATCATAAATCCATGGGAAGACTTAATCTCAACAAAGTTTGCCAATTTTGGGACATGGAAAGTGAGGATGGTGAATGGAGACAATGGTTTCCTATAACTATATGGTCCTACCCACACCAAATATTATTCCCACCATAAAAAATGATCTCAATAATAGAAGAGTTAAAAAAATATGAACAAAGAAAATATTTGATGGGGTCATATACCAAAAGGAGGTTTCAAAATAAAATAAGGATATGAGATAATAGAGGGACACACTAACAGGCCAAAAGAGACAATATCAACTCAAATATGAACTACAAACATTTTTCCCAAAGTGGATACCTTCCTCTGGTTGCTAGTTAGTAACAAAACACTCACTTCGAACAACTTAAAGAAAAGAGGATTTACAGGCCCATCATGTTTTCATATCTACCTAAAAGCAAGGGAAAACAAGGAACACCTCTTCAACACTTATTTCTTCACAGTAGAACTATGGGACAAAGGAACGACTATATTTCACACTACAGAGTTCAAGCATCAACAACACTCTGATCAAATGGAAGTGTTATCCTTTTGTCAGTACCTTGTTAAATAGAATATGACATATATTCTCGACCTTCATGTGTTGGGAAATATATTGGAAAGAAAGGAACTAAATGATATTCAAAGATAAACACAACACTCTGGCAGATGTCTAGAGGAAAATCAAATCAAGTATTCAAGAAACCATTTAGCTCTATACTTGGTCGTACCATGAGAAGTAATTCAACACCCAGGAATCCATCATTTTCAAGGCATGGGATATGAATATGAACCTCCTAATAGCCCATCATGTTGATTATTTTCCTAAAATATCAAGTCCAACATACTGGAGTCCTCCATCAAATGTTTTCAAGCTCAACTTCGATGGTGCTACAACGGAGTTTACATAGATATAAGAGGTACTAACTTAAGCATGTATGCAATATATATAGGAATCAACAACAGTAATGCATCAAAACTCATAGTTCTAATTTACAGGATAAAGATAGCCAAGGCCCAAGAATTTCGATAGGTGATTTTGGAGGAAAATTGAAAATTCTTATCAACACAGTAAGAAAAATCCATAATGGTACCCTGATTAAACATCTCAACTCTAATTGGAGGATGGAGTATGAACTAAGGAAATTGGAGACAACCGTCATGGAAATTCCAGTCCTAATCCCTCCCCATGTAAGAAAAGAAACAAATAAGGTAGTAGACCATCTGGCCATCACAGGGATAGACTTAAGGCCTAGAATCACTAATGACTCAACTGTCATCCTGGTGGAGGATTCTTTTATGAAGGAATTCCAGTGTCTTTCTAGAGAGGACATTAGTATTTATCTAAGCCACCCACATGGGTTAAATGATGATGATACGGGGCCTTCCCAGCTAAGATTATATTATGGAGTTAACACCATCATGATACAAACGACTCACACACAACAAGTGGATAAAGATCTACACATGACAACTTCAAACCATGTAAAGCACATGTTGAAAGGACTAGTTATCAATGAAAATTAAGATCAAGCATAACTACCCTATGGAAAAATGTTGTGAATTACTTTGTAGGGAGCGTAGGATGGGGTATAAGTACCGAGCAATCATGGATATAGAATGCTTATAGGTGAGATTAGACATGCCTATTATATCAAAATTTGGGTTTATCGGGATGAATATGGAAACACAACTCTTCATCCCAATTCTGGGAATTGGTTGTGGAGGCAGACCATCCTATTTCCACTCACCCAAAACTTGGACCATCTACATGGTAAGAACCAATATGTGTAGGATATCATGGCTAGAGTATAGGCCTACAATAATGAATCAGTTGAGGGCCACTAAAATGACAAATTCATATAGGAACCTCATCCCGGGAAACCTTTGAACTACGATTGAAGGAAAAGAAGTAGATATTGGGAGGGACTATTCTGGTTTGCAAGAGGAGGTGCAGTAGGATGAGGAGATTAAGGTGATATCCAACTGGGAACCAGATCCAAGTAGTACTCATGCTAGGAAAAATCTATTTGAGCATACTATGGTCTCTTTCTAGTTGGGGAAAACTACCCTTGGGCTCACTATAGAATAATACAGGAACGAAATGGTCGTTCATGGATACAATTGGGAAATATTAATGGATATCCACTCTGACATGGTTTCTCTTGATTCAAATATGATCAATATTTCCCACCTCATAAATATCGACTTCATATCTCGGCCTCTGTCTCCGCATTATACCTCCAAGGATGATGTTTTTGATGCTTTTGATGCGGAAACCAACTAGCCCCTAGCTCATATTAGTTTGGCTTCTTAGAGAGATGAAATTTTTTACCCGTTAGACGATTGGATTCAAAATTTAAGAGGATTTAGGTAGAGAGATATGCTCTGTGATAGTTCAGTATCCATCCATTGGGTTCTCAAAATCCTCACCCATTGGTTGTTGATCGAGGAATGCCCTATCATGGATGATTTCAAAGCGACGCTTGAAGTGGATAAAGACCAAAGAAGGATGAACAAGTTAGTGGCGAGAAATATGGTAATTATGGAAAATCATATGGGTGAGAAAAGGGTTCTACTCTCAACTATTCTTGGTCCCTCCGGTGACACTCCAATCGACATTGATGATGATGCAACCCCACCAGAAGAGTGTTCAGGTTCCTTGTGTTTTATGTATTATATTTTATGCCATCAATGACATTTTTTCAATTTTGTAAGTTGTTATAGGGATATTAGTAGAGATTATTCTAGGTCTAGAATGCATATTTAACAAATAGGTAGTTCTATAAAAAAACTTTGTGGGCAACTTGGGTTTGCAAGCTAATTTTTAATGTTTGGTCTCTCCTCGAGGGAAGATGATTTTGTATATTGAAGTGAACAATGTATCTATGTTTTTACTAAATTAATAGAAAGGTTCCTATCTCACTCAAGAAAAAACATGGCAGCTTTGACAATGAATGAAAATTTTGATAAACTTATGCAAGAAAAGTATTACTTGTAGAATCAAAATTAACACTAATATAATCTAAAACATAGAAATAACAATGTAAGATTCACTGTGAAGTATACACAATATTTACCCCATATATCATTACCTTTGAAAACCAGACTAGCTTAAAGTTTCACCTCTCTCTATTTCATTGTATTAAATTCACCATTTACAATAAAATAGTTAGGTATTTCATAGCATCCAAAACCCTAATTCATTAACTTGGATTATATTAAAACCCTAATTCATTGACAAAAAAATTTACGATGGGCCCAAAAAACACAAAATAGACCAAGATCGAACCCAAAACTTCCCTTCAAGGGATCTTCTCTCAAATCCCTAAAAAGGGTCCCCCATGCCCCCCCATATTGGGTGTGATCACCCCTCAAACCCTATTTGAATTAGAATGGCATTAAGTCTACCTATAAAGTATACAACACATATCCAACACATAGGAAGCTATTCAAACCATGATCCTATATTGTTTCAAATAGATAGAGGAGAGAAGAAACCACCTACCCCCTATAAATTTAATTGTATTTGGTTGATCATGGATGAATACATAGAATTATTAACCCATTAATGGAGGCCCTTTTATGATTATAGGGAATCATTTATGAAAAAAATCCAAGAAAAAATAGTGAACATCAAAAGAGTTTCTTAGAATTGGACAAAAAGTAAATGAAATAATATGAGGCTCTAGAATTTATGAAATATAAGTTGGAGAATATATACCCTAATCCCAATTTTGGGATTGTCTTAGAAGAATAATAGGGGGAGTTAAAAGGTTTGGAGGCAAAAAAGAGAAAAAAATGGAAATCATGGAAGAGGAGAAGTGAATGAAAAATATCAAAGTAGTATGGACTAAACAAGGGAATTAGAACACAATGCTTTTCATAACTATGCCAATATGAATAAGAATGAAAACACTATATGGGAACTCAATAAATTAAATGGTGTAACGGTGTTCTCTTATAAGGATATTTTTGAGGAAGGGACAATGCATCTGAAAATTTGTTATGGAGAAAATATTTTTATGGGTTGGGGTAGAACCACAATAAATTGAGTGATACTGGAAATCAAATCAATTCCAAAATATTATACATAAACATAAAATTATAACAATAAAAGGATAATACCCTTACCTCAATCAAATTTCTAAAGAAGACCATTGTTGAGCTCTCAATCCAATGCTCTTCACCTTCTACTAGAAACGTGTCAGAACTGAGAAACTAAGTTCCTCCAGCTAGGCCTCCACCACTTCAATTCTCCATACAATGGAAAGCTCACAAGTTCAAGGAGTAATTGGATCCCTCCTTCACAATATAGGGAAGAGATTAGAAGATGAACATAAGAGAGGTTCAATCTTACAAGGATGAAGGGATGCAAATTCAACGCATGGAAATGGGGCAAATTTTCTCTAGATTTTACTTGCTCTCAAACTTCTCCTCTCAAAATGATTCACAATGGGTCAGTATATAGCCCTCAAAGGAGATGGAGGGTTTAATTTGGAGCATTTTACAGTATATGGAAGGCCAAGAATCATAACAGGCATGACTTGGAAAGAAAAACTCCAAGTATTTTTAATTTTGAGAATGAAACCCGATGTGCACGGGATGTAGTGGTGTAAGATGGATATACATGTGTTGTAGTACTACTAACCCATGTATATCAACAAAAATATGGTTTTGGGTGGTTTTAACTGAACAAGAGGGGTGTGATGAGTCTGTAGAGGGACAAGGTTGGCCATCAAGGCATGTTGCATAATATGTGGCAAATAATTCTATAACATATTCCCCCTAATGTATGAGGTTAAAGGGGTGATTATGATGGCCGAAATGCATTATAAATCTCAGAAGTGGACTAGTGGAGGCCCAACTAGAAGAGCTAGCCACTCATAATAAAATTACAATATTGACTTTGTATACATGATTGCAAATCTGAAGAACATAGTAGTCCCATGTGCATATACACACAATAGGTTTTCGTGGACATGAATAGGAATTACATAATAAACATATGTCAAAAGTGGTCACAACCATGAACAACACATAGTGGATTCCAGTCTCCAAATCGACTGAAGACATATGATATATACCCAGGTACAAATAGATATGTCATGAGAACCGAGGTCCCATGGGTACTTTCACCATCAAGGATAGTAGCATATAGGATGATGCCACTATAGTATGAGGTCTTCTACATGAATCACTAATGGTATATTTTCCATCATGTGCAAATAGGTACTGAAGTCAGACATGATGAAACATCATCTGATTACTGGTCATTAAGGTATATCATTAACAAACACAAGATGACCCACCAATTATGAAAATGGTTTCAAGGTAACAAGTACATTCAACAAGTGTGAATAAATGTGTTGAGGTAAAAAAACCTGTAGAATCCATCAATCAGGAGATATTGATGTATTCCCAACATTCGAAGATGATAGAACCTACCGCTGGTGATTTCAATTCTCAAGGTACTCATTTGACTCTAGATCCCAATTCCAAAATAGATAATTTGAAGTCGATGGAATGATATATGCTGGAAGGAGGGAATTAGGGAATAACCCATTAGCCAATCAGAGGTATGCAGTGAGGCAGAATGATTTGGAAGAAATCATATGAACAATACATACATGAACTAATAACCATGTTCATTTCTTGTGTGTACCATATGCAAGTAGTACATGAAAGAGACCTGTTGAATATCATCCAATAATGAAAACTAATTACAAAATCGAGAAAACCACCAATGAGGTCTAATGGAATCCAAGACACAACATGAATCCCAATGTGTGAATAAATTTCTTGTCGTCGAACATAACTAAAGAGACTTAGTTAGCGACTAATGATGAGGTATCATTTGTTGAGTTCAAGGTCACCTATCACTGATGAAAGTAAGATCATATTTCTAGGTAGGACAACAACTTCATGTGACTTTAGAATGCACTTATAAAGGGATGATCGACATGCAAAGTAAAGAAATATGAGGAATGACCAAACTAGGTTTATAGACTTCCTTTGAACAAGAGCATGAGGCATATGGATAAAATTAGCCAGCATAGACTCAAGACTGAACATTGACACAGGAGGATTCAACAGAGTCTCCATAGGGATTGGATGCTTAACCAGTCGGAGGAGTAAACTATGAGTAATGAGTTTAGCTTCTTAAGGCCATGCTAAACCTAAACTTGTGATGGATAAACTCAAAAATTGGTGCTCTGTTCAAAGGCGACATGACTGCTGCCAATATAAGACAATATCATTTTCCCATTTTCCTTTTTATGTTTTTCAATTTTTTATATTTTTCATATTATAGAAACATGAAAAGGAATAAAAGAGTGCATATGGTACAAATGAGAGGAGACGAGTGTCGCGATAAAGAAAACTAGTTCCATGCAGTGGAATATACCTATGCTCAAATCAAGGGAAAATCAAGCTAGAAAGGTTAAATGATAGGCTCTACTTAGCGAGGATTGAGAAATTCTTAGGCAACTTGGCTTATAACGATAAAGTGGGAGCCGACATTAGGCTAAAAAATGCAAGAAAATTAATGACAACTTGATATAAAGGGAGTCCATGTGGGTGATGTCTAGAATAAAAGATGAGAATAAATATGAGGTTTTCATGCAAGGACATGAAGGAACTACAAGGTACTCCCATACCTAGGGAGGAGTTGTAGCATGGGCACCAAATGACAAGATTGTGCAAACTAGGGTGCCCATGGTCGAGAAATCACTAACATTTAATTAATGACATTTCTATAAGCAGCTAGAAATTTATGTGTCACGAAAAAGTGGGTTCGTACTTAGGGATTATGATTCATGGCCATATAATGATGCAAAAATGCAAGCCGAGTGGAATCCTATCCTATATGTTAGGGATGATATATACATGTCGGAGACACAAACATGCTAAGAAGTGGTAAAATCCATTATGAACCAGAGAAATTGCTCCAAAAAAGTACCTCTCACTATAATATTAGTCCATAAGGTTCATAAATTACAAAAAGTAGGGTGAAGAAGTATATAAAATGGGTGAAAAACAAAAATATATACAAAAATATACAGAGTATGGGCCTAAGATGGAGGGTCAAGCATAGTAATTTTTAATACAAATCCCATTTCTGGGATCCTTCAACACATTCCCTTCATAATATTTTAACTCATAAGATCCATTTTTTAAAACACACCTCACAATGTAAGGACCATGCCACATCGGGTTAAAATTTCCTGTCCCCATCGGTTCTTTATCTTGTTCATATAAAAGAAGAAAGTCACCCTCAATGTATTGTCGGGGATGGACGAACTTATCATATTGAACCTTGACATGACATTTATTAGCCTCTATAGCCACAACATCGTCTCGATGCTCATCATCAAGTTGCTCAAGGTGGACTAAACATTGTGCTAACTTTGAAGTGTTAGGAATGAGCTCGATGGATAACTTCAAAGAAGGGATTTCCCATTCAATAGGAATGACAAAATCCACTCCATGAAATAATTGGAAAGGTGAAAAACAACTAGAAGTATTTACTACGGTTTAATATGCCCACAAAGAAGGATATACCATAATGTGCCAGTTAGGTTTGCTTTGTTTGGAAGTATTTTGTAAGGTGGCCTTGAGAGATTTATTAATAGCCTCCACTTGGCCATTCTCCTGGGGACAATAAGACATTGAATGATCTTGTTTGAACCCTAGTTTAGTGTTAATTTTGTCTTCATTTTATTCTGAAAGTGACTACCATGATCCATGATAAACCTCTATTGTGGATTCTCAGCCAAAACCGTGATAATACTTCTCGAATCCCAAAATGAGATATAATTTGATTGAATTTGAAATGGGTAGTAGCCTCACCATCGACTTTAACAGTCGGTATGGCCTTCACCCACTTAGTGAAATAGTCCATGACCATAATTACATGGCGGTTCCCCCTAGCCAAATATGGATTGTAATCCATGAAACCAACCCCCCACTTAGTGAAGGGACTAATAGTGATGACTGGATGCAATGGAGTAGGACGTAAGAGAAAATTGTGAGAGAACACCTGACAAGGGTGACATCTCACACTGTATTAACACAATATTTAAAGATGGACAATTAATAGTAACCACCTCAAAAAAACTTCTGAGTTTTCACAAGACTAGATAAGTTACCACCACACACCCCACTATGGAAATCATTTAACAAAAAATCCACTTCCTTGTGGGTTAAACAATGACGCAGAATAGAATCCACCCCTCGACAATACAAAGTGTCATTGATGATGAGGTAGTTTTTTGCTTGATGGCATATACATCGTTTTTCCTCCCTCAAAAGATTTGGATGGAACTTCAAAGTCCTGAGATAACAATAATGTCTCCATACTAGGGGTGCAAAGATGATATAATGAAGATATGTTCATTAACAAATGATTCCTCTTGAACAATATCCTTCTCTTGCCGAGGAAAATCAGATATTAACTCTAAGAAGACTAAAGACTTTTTGGATTTCACAAATACAAAATCGAGGTCAAACTCTTGCAAAATCATAATCCATTTATTATACTTCCCCCTAATTATGTGACTTGTCAATACAAATTCAAATGGATTGATGTATGCCATGACAATAGTCTTGCAAAGTAAAATATAATGACACAACCTCTGAACTACATGAACGATCACTAGGGCCAATTTTTCCACATGAGAATATTTAAGTTCAGAATATATGATATTTTGACTAATATAATAGATAACGTGGTCATGGATCTCGTCATCCTCCTAAACTAGGATCATACCAACTATCTCTTGAGACACGAGGATGTAAAGAAAAAAATATCTACTATAGTCAAAAGGATGAAACGGAGGCACCAATACAAGGGATTTCTCAAGGGATTTGAAGGACTCCTAGGTTCACTCATCCCATACAAATGGATCATCCTTATTCAAACGACACATTAAATCATTAGTAATGCTGACATAGTTCGTTATAAATTGACGTAGAAAATTGTCCTTTACTTGAAGACTCTGAAGTTGACTAATTGAAGGTGGGGGAGGAAATCGAAGTATTTCCTCAACCTTTAAAGGGTTGACCATGATTCCCTCCTTCAAAACGATGAATTCCAATAAGTGACTTTTTATAATGCAAACTATGCATTTATGAGGGTTTATGCGAATCTTATAATGCCTACATATTTCGAACATAATTCGAAGGTGAGTTAGATGATCCACTCTTTTGTGAGAGTGAGCAGCAAGGTCGTCCAAATGAGCCTATACTATATACTTGAGATCATGAAATGCAAAGGTCATAACTCATTGAAAAGTTTCCTCGACATTTTTAAGGCCGAAGGGAATTTTCCAGTATGCAAATTTTCCCCAAGGACAACTGAATGTTTCCTCATGTTGATCCTCATGTTTAATTCGAATATGATTATAACTAGAAAAATTATCCAGAAATGAGAAAATTTCACTTCCCGCGCATTCATAAATAATATTATCAATAAATGGTGTGGGAAAGTTATCCTTTAGAAAAACTTTATTCAAATCTCAAAAATCTGTGCACACTCCGATGGTTCCTTGCCTTTCATCCATAGGAACATGGTGGTATACCCACCTAGTCAAAGAAACCGAGTAGATGATGCCATCCCTAAGAAGCTTCTCCACCTCCGCTTTAATGGCATTCACCTTTCATGGATTCACCATTCTTAGGAATTGTTGAACAAGCTTAGCATTTGGTTAATTCTTAATTTCGTGCTAGACAATGATCATGTCTATTTCCGGCATCTTCTCATAGGACCAAGCAAAAACAACTTGGATCTCTTTGAACAATCAATGTAAATATGAATTTCTTTAGGTGAGCAATATGCACCGATATAAACATTCTCCACTTTTCCATGAGTTCGGATTGGGATGGTAGGAGAAATATTCACCATGTTCCATTTAGCATATATGCCATGCTCATCCAACGAGACCACAAGGTGACCAAGCTTCTCACCTAAGGTCGAATGGAACTCGTTGTTATTGATCCTTTCAAGCTCTAGGAGGAAATAATATCTATGATGTAGGTCCTCACAAGGATTTCCGGGACCATTGATGGCCTCAAAAATAGATTCACCCGAAGGAAAAGTACCATCAAGACAATCATGTGAGCATCATGAGTTAACTTCCCAAGTGGGAAAGAGCATGTGATCTTCCTCCTCCATCTATAAAGCAGAAAGTTTAGGGTTTTTAGTGACTTCTTGTAAAGCTTGATAAGGAACCTCTATTTTAGGAAGTGGCATGGTCATTCCAATGTGTGGATTCCATTCACATGATTCAATCAAGGAAGGGAGAGTCCACGGATCATTGAAATATGAGGTACAAAATGAAACCGGACTCAATGATGATGAAGCAACATAAAAAATGGAATCAATATACTAAATTGGTGCTGAAAAACTAAAAGTTCCCATGAGAGAATAATACATACCGACACAAATATTATCAGTTTCCTTTTGATAATTTTCAATTACAGGGACTGTAGATCCCGATGATGCAAAGGAACTAGAGATAGTAAAAGATAACTAATCAATTGTCATGATTTTCCCTTCATGAGAAAAACATGCCACGTGAAACACGAACGATATGGACGCTTTCATAGCATAAATCCAATTCCTTCCTAGTAAAAATTATATCTAAGGGTTGCATCAACCACCTCAACCTCAACTAACATGAATTTCCCTCCCAACTAAACATGAAGAGAGGGTGTAATTCCATGTGGTCGAAATGAATGTCCATCGAATGTAGTCAAAATGATCATGGAATGAGATAACTAAGGAGAGACAAGGGCCTTCCAACAAGATAGGTGAATCACTGACATTGGAGCACCTTCGTCAACAACAGTACATTTGATGGTCATTTTAAGGCATTCCAAATGGATTTGGAAAGCCACATGATAAGGTAAGAGAGGCTGAAGTACATTAACAGCATCAAACTTAATAACACTAAGGCCACTTAAGTCAAGATCCTCTAGTCATGATTCCCCAACGGAGTCGTCAATTCTATTATGGATAAAATATTCCTATGGCTTAGGGTAGAACCACAACAGACAAAGTGACACCAGAAATCAACTCAAATCCCAAATGTTACATAAACATGAAATGTTAACAATACAAGAATAAGACATGTACCTCAATCGGATGTCTGAAGAATACCATCATTGAGCTCTCAATCCAATGCTCTTCACCTTCTATTGGAAACTCATCAAAACTAAGAAACTAATTTCTTCCACCTAGGCCTCCACCACTTCAATCCTCCATACAATGATCACAATTTCAATGAGTAATTGGGATCCTCCTTCACAAGATAGGGAAGGTATTGGGAGATGAACATAAGAGAGTTTAAATATTACAAGGACAAAGGGATGTAGACTCAATGCATGACAATTGGGCAAAATTTCTCCATATTTTACTTGCTCTCAAACTTCTTTTTATCTCTAAGGTTGTTTTACCTTTTTATTTTAAAATCTTTGATTTTGATATGTTTTTATTGTTTTAATTTTCCTTTGTTTTATACCTTATGATAGATTGATCGCCTTTAGGGTTTCTTTTATTATCCTGGGTCATCAAAATCTTCATTCATTTGTCCTGAACTTATGTATGTGCAAGAGATTGTATGTTATATGGTGAATTGTTAAAGCTGGCAGCATTTATCCAAACTGGCAGCATTTCATGAACAGGTAGCATTTCACTTACTGGCAGCAGAATTTCAAAAGGGCATTTCAGTGAAAAATTTATTGTCTATTGATACCATGGAATGTAAAGGGATAATAAAATTTGGTCATATGCATAATTATTTGGCATTCGGTATGGTCATGTTTTAAATGCGCCCTTGTCCATAAAATGATGAGTTGTATGGTGTCATTTATGAAATGGTACACATGTTGTCATTTCGAAAGTTTCAACAATACATGCAATGGATGCTAGTACTGAATGTGGCAGAATCGATTTAACTCACCCTTTTCCCCAAAATCTATCTCATTACTTCCCTGGTTAATTGGAGAAGAATAATCGCAGACTCATTTGTGTACTGTAAATCTCCATTGGTTGCAAGCAGCAACATGCGGGTTTTAAGCAGCTAGGGTTTGTCCAAAATCTGTTGGATTTTATGTTTTAAGGGTTGGATTACAGCGTATATATTTCCCTGCATCTCAGAGTAAGCAGTTACAACAAAGAATTTCATGTTCGGGGCAGTATAGTGTAAAATCCTTGTTGATTTGCATTACTGACAGAGGCTTAAAGGTAAGACCTACGAGGCTTTTTGGTTCTATTCTCACTGTCATCTTCATTTTGTTAAGCCTACAAATCAATCAAATTAGGAATAGCACAAGTATAGATGCATTATTAACAGGCCAGATACTAGCATGGAGTGAAGACTTACCACAGAGGTAACTGCAGCAAAGCTTAGTTTGTGTGTTTTTTGTCTGAGATTTAAAGCCCAGTCGGTCCATACAGCAGAGTTGGAATTCTTTTAGGGTTTTAAATGTCGGAGGTAGCCGATGAGGAAGAGCCAGAGGAGGTTATAGTGAAGAGAAAGCCTGGAGGCTTCATTTGCAGGCTAGAACCAAACAACACAGACTGGATAAAGCAATTTCCCAGTTCTGCCAAACTTATGCAGACGTTCGGATGGTTTAATTTTTGTGAGAAATTGCAAGGCTACCATTCACAGGTTACCATGTTATTTATTGAAAATTACAAAGATGAAAGAGTGCAGCTGCAAAGCCTAACAGTCAGGGTAAATGAGGATTCTATTACTGAGGCAATAGGTGTTCCTGCACAGGGGGGAAAATGGTTCAAACAGAAGGATTTCCAAAGTGATTTTAGTGAATTTCTAATGCTATGAGGTGAAAAGATTCACTGGAAAAATGGTGTCCACGTTAGCAAAATGAAGCTAGGATGGAAGGTTCCTTTGGAGGTGATACAGAATTACATTACATGCGATGGTAGATATGACAGAGTATTAAAGTGCCATCTAAAATTGCTAATGCATATTCATGGAACTATACAGGTAAATCTCCCATTCTACTTGTTTAAAAGCCTCCAAAAGATGATTTCTAGAGTTCAAAACCATCCCGAGCATACTGTTCGCTCTGTTTATCACCAAGGCTTAATTAAACTGTTGATTCTAGCTCAATTGCAAAAGGAGGAGAGAACATGGGAATCCCTGTTAAAAGAGTTAGGGTTTAAAGACAACCCTAAAGAAAAATGAAAAATAATGATGGATAATACTAAACAGCCAATAATAAGTCCTAAGAATCCTGTTAAAACTGTTGAGAATGAAAAAAAGCATACTGCTGAGAAAACCATTCAAGAAGGCTTGTGCCATGAAGCCTCCTGCACAAATGAAGACCCAGAGAAATTCAGTGATATGCTGAAAACCATAGCTTTAAAGAATAAGATTTGTAAATAGTTATTCAAGACATAGAAGCCAAGGACCAGGCTAAGGAAGAAGATGCAGATAGAGAAAGAGGCAGCGTATGAATATGCCATGAATGTTGTAGTGATTGATGATGCTGGTAGTGAAGAAACAGTGCATACAGCAGGGGACCAATACCGTGTAGATAATGAAAAGTTTATTGATATTCAGGGCATAGCAGGAATTATACTAGAATATTTTTGTATAGACAAGCATAATATTCCAAATGATGGTTCAGCATCAAAAGGTTTACAGGAAGGAGTCCACATAGGAGAAGAAGACTTAGAAATATCTCCTGAATTAAGCCAATGTAAGAAGTCATTGCAAACATACCAAGAACAAAAAATATATTTGCAAGACATAAATGAAAAATTGATGGTGGCCAACAAAAGACTTCGTGAAGACCTAGAGGACAAAGAGGCAGAATACCAAAAGCTGCTGATGGTTTCCAAAGATGTTCTAAGGGAGAAATGAGCCATTCAGAAACAACTGGAACAAGTCAAAGCACAAATCAAGGAGGACAATAAGGATGCTGAATTCGCCAGACCACAGAGGCGTTCATAGGTTCTGAGTGACCTAACTACACTAGCAGAGGCTTCTAGAAGCCTTTAAAAGTTAAATTGTTTTTTGCTTTTTGAAATTATGTTGTTATTTGACACATGTATTACACTTGTACTTTATTACCTTTTAAAAGGGATTGACTTCCCTGTTTTTGAGGAGGTTCGGTCCTTAGATATAGGATCTTATGGTTAGTGTAAAATAAAAAAACATTATTTTGTATTTCATGGGCCCTCAAGAAGGGAAATGGCGTTGGAATTTTGGAGCTATGGATGCCCAGTTTTAAACCATTGTCTGTATAACATGAATACTCTACAGCTTCTATAACAGGTTCTACTTTGAATGAGCATGGTTTTGATTTGTCTTTGTATGTTATAAATTGTCTTTCTTATGACTTATCATGTAGATGGTCCACTGAATTCCATTACAGTGATGCTTATATTGAAATGCAATTATCCTTATAGTTTCTAAAAACAGAGATAATTTCATCGCATGACTTTGTGATCATAGTAACCTTGATATTGAACTTTGTGTGTTATTTTATGTTATACAGTTCCTGTTTGATTTTCTTGTAGCTCTGATTGACCTACCAGCCTATTTCTTCAATAATGTTTTTTATTTTCTTATAGATCGTATATTATACCAACTTGTTTCATTCATAATTGTGTGATTTGTACAAAATAGCCTTGATTTCATACTAGCCTATTTCATTGATAATTGTGTAACTTTTCCAATAGCTTTGATTTCGTATCAGTTTGATTTTCAGTTTGATTTCATTGATTGGCACCTTGTTGAAAAATATTTCCTTAAGCTTGAACCCCTGTAGTCCAGGTTCAACTTTAGGGATAAAATCTTCTGGTGTCGTTGCCGAGGACGGACAAAGGAAAGGATATCTTCCCTGGGTAATCGACATTTTTATGAAACTAATTTTGTAGGGTGAACAGAATCAGTAAAATCTGATAAATACTACATTCAGTCACCTTTTAAGAAGTTACAGTGGCTTCAAAGAAGATAGGAACTTGAGGAAATCCCTTATCCCCTTTGAATCCAGGAGTCTCGGATCTTAAGCAGTTGTTAAGGGAGGCTAGGAGGAATCTAATTTCTACTTCATCAGAAAAATTCAAATAGCCTGCAGCTTTAGAGATCCTTGAATCTTCATCTATTCCAGTTCCTTCTCTTAATCCACATTCAGAAAAAGTAAGAGAAGAATTAGACCTGTTATTTACCCCTTCCCAGATTGACAATTTCCGTGTCTTTACAAATCCTTTGCTGTCAGAAAAGGTTAAGCTTGAAGCATTGCAAATAGGATCTTCTTATTTATCTTCAATCCATACTCCTTTGGTCAAGACTGTCCCAGTGAATCAATCAAATCTTGGTAACTTGTCTCCCTCATCACAACAGTTAAGCAGCCTTCAGCCTAGAATGGCCCAGCCTCCAAATCGAATGGCTGCTATGGTAGCAGCAAAATATGCCCCACTTGTCTTACCCCAGCCTCTCAATGCTCTCCCAGCAGGAGATTATCAAAAATACCTTCCAAGATTTAATGGCCATGGAGAGGTCACTACAGAAGAACATTGGGATACATTCTGTAGTTATGCAGACAATCAAAATTTTGAACATGAGGATGTTTGGATGAGGGTTTTTGTTCAAAGTTTAGATGGTGAGGTTAGAAAATGGTTTAGGGAATTACCACCAAACTCCATAAATGGCATAGATGCTTTAGAAGAAGCATTTATGAGACAGTGGGGGGACACTAAAGACTATTTTTATTACATGACTGAGTTTGGATCTTTAAAAATAAAAAAGGATGAAGCTGTGGGAGACTTTTCCAAAAGATTTAACAAAATGTACAGTAGGATTCCAGCAGAAATAAAACCTACTGAGACAGCAGCAAAGTTAACCTATGCAAACTCATTTGATCATGAGTTTTCTTTGCTGCTAAGAGAAAGAAAATCTGATTCACTTCAAAACATGCGGAATGTAGCATTAGAAGTAGAGTCAAATATTTTGGCATCAAATAAACTCAAAGAGGAAACAGAACACCAAATGGTTGACAGAAAAGGAAAAAAGGAAACCATTACATCCAGCCATACAGGAAGGTCATCAAATAACAAAATGGATGAAATGAGTAAAGTCATAAAATTTTTGTCTACTAAGATTGATAGGTTGGAAATGGGAAACATAAATTAGAATAAACCCATACCTGAAGGTGATAGAAATAAGAATCAGTTTAGAAGACCTTTTGCCCCTAGGTTTTTGCCAAGAGAAAGACGAAATAATGATATACAGAGAGATAGACGAGAAAATGAAGAACAAAGGATTCAACCTCCTTTTCAAAACAATAATGTCAGAGATGATGAATCTTATGAAATAGATGAAGGGGAGTTAGATGATTTTGAAGCAGAAGAACATAATATTAGTCAATTTGATTGTGATTCTTCCTCTCATTTTCTAACTAGATCTTATTATCAGTATGCTACAGAAATAGATCATTATGAAGAAGATGACTATCAGATGTCTATGCCTGAAGTTTGTCAGGAAATGCCACAAAAATCATATGGTCTAAGATCAGGGGTAAAACATGCAGTACATGTTAGAAAATTGGTGAAAGATCTTCCTCTTAAACAAAATATGTCTGCAAATCAGAAACAAATTGTAAATGAAAGAAAAGATGAAGTTGTGAATCCTGAGGAGATGAATAAATCTGTTAGTGGTTTCAGTTTTGAGCATGAGCTTAATAAGGTGAAGATCCCTGTGCCTTTAATAGAACTGAATAAGAGTAAATTTTATAGAGATGCAGCTTTTAAAACTTTCAAAAATGCAGTGAATTCTACTCCCATCCCATCTGATGAGATTAATTTGCACGATGAAAAACCTACTATCATTGTAGGATCAAAAACTTTTGATCATCTTGATGATAATTCAGAATATCCTCCTCCATTTTATGTAACCTTTTCAATACATGATCAGTTGTTGCATAATTGTCTGCTAGATTCAGGAGCTTCACATAACCTCATGCCAAAATTAGTCATGGAAGCCTTAGGACTGAGTGTTACTAAACCATACCATGATTTGTATGCGTTTGATTCTAGGGTAGTAAAGTGTATTGGGGTAATCAAGGATCTGGTGGTGAATTTGACGCAGGTACCTATGAAGAGTGTATTGATGGATATTGTTGTAGCTGATATTTCTCCCAAATTTGGTATGTTATTTTCTAGATCCTGGGCAAAGAAAGTGGGAGGAACTCTGCAAATAGATCTTTCATATGCTACAATTCCGGTGTTTGGAGGAGAATTCAGAAGACTTTACAGAGAGGTACAGATGGCATATTTGGTGAGTGATAGTAGACACCCTAATAATCATCCGATCTATTCAATTGATGAAAATCTTGGTTCTTGTATGTTGCAATTAAATGATGAAATTGAAGGGGTCTTACAAGTACAAAAAGATATCCCAGTACAGGTAAAGAGAGAGGAACCGGATGGGTTGTGGCAAATGTATTTCGATGGTGCATCAAGTAAAGAGGGGGAAGGAGCAGGAGTATTATTGATTTTAGATGGAGGTGAGATTTTTTCCCTAATGTACAAATTGGAATTTAAAACAACAAATAATACTGTTGAATATGAGGCCTTGATTCTTGGGTTAAGGGCAGCAAAAGACTTGGGCATAAAAGAACTTGTTGTATTTGGCGACTCTGAATTAGTTATTCAGCAAGTAAAAAAGGTTTACCAAGTAAAGCAGTATTTATTGAAGGTCTATAGGAATGAGTTCTAGGATCTAATTGACAATTTCTTCATAGCCTTTAATATCACCTTTGTCCCAAGAGAATATAATGAGACAGCTGATTACCTAGCTTTAGAAGCAGCCTATTTCAAAGTCCCAAAGGTAACTCATTTGAAATACCCAATTGATGTAAGATACAGACCTACTGTCCCAGATAATATTAAACATTGGAAATTCTTTAATGATGATCAAGAAATAAAATAATTTCTGCAATTAGTAGGTGAATTTTCAGATGATATTGTTGATCATGAACAGGATTCAGAATGGGTAGAAAATGAACCCTGCAGAAATAATTCAATTGTTGATCACAAAATTGTTGAGTTAAAAGGGAATTTCATTCCTGAAGGACTTGTACCTTTAGAAAGATTGTTTTCAAAAGATGATACACTGATAAAACCCACCATGCAAGCTACTGAAGAAAATGTTATGGAGTATAACATTGGTTCTGAAAATCAGCCTAAGATGATAAAACTGTCAAAACTGCTGTCAAATGAAGAAAGAGGAAAATATCTTGGTTTACTCAAAGAATATAAGGACATTTTTTCTTGGTCATATCATGATTTAAAAACATATGATACTAGCATAATTCAGCACAAAATCCCTTTAAAACCAAACACTAAGCCTTTTAAACAAAAGCTCATAAGGCTTAACCCAGCATTGCTACCAGTAATTGAAAAAGAAGTGAAAAAACTACTTGATGCAAAAATAATTGTGCCTCTAAGGTATTCATCTTGGGTTACTAATTTAGTCCCTGTACGCAAGAAGAATGGAGAGATAAGGTTATGTATAGACTTCCGAAACTTGAATAAATCTTGCCTTAAGGATAACTATTCATTACCAAATATAGATCAGATTTTGCAGAGGGTTGTAGGTGCTCACATAATTTCAATGATTGATGGATTTTCTGGTTATAACTAGATTGCAGTTCAGCTGGAGGACAAAGAAAAAACAGCATTTACCACGCCATGGGGGACCTTTATGTATGATAAAATGCCCTTTGGGATCATGAATGCAGGTGCCACTTTTCAGAGGGCTATGGATATAGCTTTTGTGGGTGAAAATGAAAAGTTTGTAGTGATATACCAAGATGACATCACAGTCTTTTCTAAGTCTGATGAAGATCATCTTAAACATTTAAGACAAATTTTTGTTAAATGCAGGAAGTTTGGTTTATCACTAAATCCTAAAAAATCTCACTTTGCCCTGACAGAAGGCAAATTGTTAGGCCATATTGTTTCTGCTGAGGGAATAAAGATAGATACAGAGAGAGTCAAGGCTATCTTAAAAATCAGCATTCCCAGAAACAAAAAATAAATTCAATCCTTTGTTGGAAAAATCAACTTTTTAAGATGGTTTATTCCAAATTTTGCAGAAATAATAAAGCATATCACTCATATGCTTAAGAAAGATAGGGAGGTTAAGTGGTCTAACCAGGCTAAACAAGCATTTGAAGCCATAAAGCAAGCATTAGTAGAATCCCCAGTGTTGATCACTCCTGATTTTGCAATCTTCTCATTTGCATCAGAAAACACTATAGCTGTTGTATTGTTACAAAAGAACTCAGATAATTTGGAACAACCAATTTCATTCTTCAGTAAAACATTAAGAGACTCGGAGATGAAATATAATATAATGGAAAAGCAGGCATATGCCTTAGTTAAAGCTCTTAAGTTTTTTAGAATATATGTTTTACATTCTAAGGTTGTGGCATATGTCCCAAATGCAGCAGTCAAGGAGATTCTAGTACAGCCCGACAACAAAGGAAAAAGAGGCAGATGGATAGCTAAGGTCATGGAATATGATGCAGAAATTAAACCAACAAAGTTGGTAAAAGGACAGGTATTAGCTAAATTTTTGACAGAGTCAAATTGTCAGGTTTTGAACCTTCATGTGATGGCAGAGTAGTCAGAGCAGGTTAAGCCAACAGAACACAGTAAATAGTAGGTTTATAACAGGTATAGTAAATCTGATTGGTATAAAGATGTTGTGTATTTCCTTTTGTATTTACAATGCCCTCTTGAATTGAATAGGAATGAATGCAGATCATTAAAACTAAAGGCAATGAAGTATGTTTTAATAGATCAGATGTTGTATTGGAAGGATCCGGGAGGAATATTGTTGAAATGTTTGGAGAAATACGAAGTTGACGCTGTGATTGCAGAATTGCATAGTGGAGTTTGTGGAGGACATAAGTACTGGAAGGAAACTGCCTTCAAAATCCTGAGAGCAGGATATTACTGGCCTACCCTTTTTTCATATGTATATCATCAGGTCAGATCGTGTGTGGAATGTCAGAAATTTGCAGGTAGGCATAAGCTTCAGTCCTTACCTATAAAGCCTATTTCAGTGAATGGTCCATTCCAGCAGTGGGGATTAGACTTCATTGGTGAAATTCATCCTCCCTCTAGTGGACAGCATAAATGGATCCTAACTGCTACTGACTTTTTCACTAAATGGTTGGAAGTAGTTCCAACGAGGAGAGAAACAGAACAGGTTATAATTAATTTCCTTCAAGAAAACATTCTGGGTAGATTTGGATGTCCTAGAAAATTAGTTACTGATAATGCCCCTGCTTTTAAATCAAAGAAAATGGTGAACTTCTGTCAAGAAAATAATATTAGCCTAAAATAGTCTACACCATACTACCCACAGGGAAACGGATTAGCTAAGTCCAGCAACAAAAATATTGTAAACAGTATCAAGAAAATGATTTTTGAAAAAAAGAGGAGTTGGGATACCAAACTAAAATTTGCTCTTTGGGCTGATAGGGTAACAATAAAAAAGTCAATTGGGACATCCCCTTTCCAATTGGTTTATGGAATTGATGCTGTTTTCCCTGTTCAATTAGTAACCCCAGTCATTAAGTTTATGCAGGAAATAGAAGAAGAACCAGATGATATCAGAAGAAGAATGTTCCAGATAGTTCAGTTGCAGCAGGAGAGGGAAGCTATCAAAGATACAGCTGAGAGACATCAAACAAGAATGAAAGAAAGCTTTGATAAAAAAGTTAAAAAAGATATGTTTGCATTTGGTGACCTTGTTCTCAGATGGGATGCAAGAAAAGATGAAAAAGGTAGCATGGGAAGTTTGAAAACTTATGGATAGGGCCTTTTTCAGTCATAAAGATCCTTGGAAACAACACTTTCGTCTTACAAAATCTGAAAGGTGAAGATATTGCAGGTCTAGTCAATGGACGTTTCTTAAAACATTTTTACACATATTGAAAGACAAAGTGTTATTGTACATAGTCACTGTATATATCATTTTGCTTCAGAATAAGACTCCAACCCAATAATACAGAATTGACCTTAATAGAATTCTAAAGGCACTGGTCAGCATGTTCTCAAAGTTTCTTAGGAAAACTTTGTCCCCAGACGGAGCCAGATGTTATCTCTAAGGTTTTTTTACCTATTTATTTTAAAATCTTTGATTTTGATCTATTTTTATTGTTTTAATTTTCCTTTGTTTTATACCTTATGATAGATTGATCGCCTTTAGGGTTTCTTTTATTATCCTGAGTCATCAAAATATTCATTCATTTGGCCTGAACTTATGTATGTGCAAGAGATTGTATGTTATATGGTGAATTGTTAAAGCTGGCAGCATTTATCCAAACTAGCAGCATTTCATGAACTGGTAGCATTTCACTTACTGGCAGCAGAATTTCAAAAGGGCATTTCATTGAAAAATTTATTGTCTATTAATACCATGGAATGTAAAGGGATAATAAACTTTGGTCATATGCATAATTATTTGGCATTCGGTATGGTCATGTTTTAAATGCGCCCTTGTCCATAAAATGATGAGTTGTATGGTGTCATTTATGGAATGGTACACATGTTGTCATTTCGAAAGTTTCAACAATACATGCAATGAATGCTAGTACTGAACATGGCAGAATCGATTTAACTCACCCTTTTCCCCAAAATCTATTTCATTACTTCGCTAGTTAACTGGAGAAGAATAATCGCAGACTCATTTGTGTACTGTAAATCTCCATTGGTTGCAAGCAGCAACATGCGGGTTTTAAGCAGCTAGGGTTTGTCCAAACTCTGTTGGATTTTATGTTTTAAGGGCTGGATTACAGCGTATATATTTCCCTGCATCTCAGAGTAAGCAGTTACAACAAAGAATTTCATGTTCGGGGCAGTATAGTGTAAAATCCTTGTTGATTTGCATTACTGACAGAGGCTTAAAGGTAAGACCTACGAGGCTTTTTGGTTCTATTCTCACTGTCATCTTCATTTTGTTAAGCCTACAAATCAATCAAATTAGGACTAGCACAAGTGTAGATGCATTATTAACAGGCCAGATGCTAGCATGGAGTGAAGACTTACCACAGAGGTAATTGCAGCAAAGCTTAGTTTGTGTGTTTTTTGTCTGAGATTTAAAGCCCAGTCGGTCCATACAGCAGAGTTGGAATTCTTTAGGGTTTTAGATGTCGGAGGCAGCCGACAAGGAAGATCTAGAGGAGGTTATAGTGAAGAGAAATCCTGGAGGCTTCATTTGCAGGCTAGAAGCAAACAACACAAACTGGATAAAGCAATTTCCCAGGTCAGCCAAACTTATGCAGAGGTCCGGATGGTTTAATTTTTGTGAGAAATTGCAAGGCTACCATTCACAGGTTACCATGTTAGTTATTGAAAATTACAAAGATGAAAGAGTGCAGCTGCAAAACCTAACAGTCAACGGTAAATGAGGATTCTATTGCTGAGGCAATATGTGTTCCTGCACAGGGGGGAAAATGGTTCAAACAGAAGGATTTCCAAAGCGATTTTGGTGAATTTGTAATGCTAGGAGGTGAAAAGATTGACTGGAAAAATGGTGTCCATGTTAGAAAAATGAAGCTAGGATGGAAGGTTCCTTTGGAGGTGATACAGAATTACATTACATGTGATGGTAGATATGACAGAGTATTAAAGTGCCATCTAAAATTGCTAATGCATATTCATGGAACTATACAGGTAAATCTCCCATTCTACTTGTTTAAAAGCCTCCAAAAGATGATTTCTAGAGTTCAAAACCATCCCGAGCATGCTGCTCGCTCTATTTATCACCAAGGCTTAATTAAACGGTTGATTCTAGATCAATTGCAAAAGGAGGAGAGAACATGGGAATCCCTGTTAAAAGAGTTAGGGTTTAAAGAGAACCCTAAAGAAAAAGGCAAAAGAATGATGGATAATACTGAACAGCCAATAATAAGTCCTAAGAAGCATGTTAAAACTGTTGAGAATGAAGAAAAGCATACTGTTGAGAAAACCATTCAAGAAGGCTTGTGCCATGAAGCCTCCTGCACAAATGAAGACCCAGAGAAACTCAGTGATATGCTGAAAACCATAGCTTCAAAGAATAAGATTTGTAAACAGTTATTCAAGACAGAGAAGCCAAGAACCAGGTTGAGGAAGAAGGTGCAGATAGAGAAAGAGGCAGCGCATGAAGATGACATGAATGTTGTAGTGATTGATGATGCTGGTAGTGAAGAAACAGTGCATACAATAGGGGACCAATACTGTGTAGATAATGAAAAGTTTATTGATATTCAGGGTGTAGCAGGCATTACACCAGAAGAGTTTTGTACAGACAAGCATAATATTCCAAATGATGGTTCAGCATCAAAAGGTTTAGAGGAAGGAGTCCACATAGGAGAAGAAGACTTAGAAATATCTCCTGAATTAAGCTAATGTAAGAAGTCATTGCAAACATACCAAGAACAAACAAGATATTTGCAAGACATAAATGAAAAATTGATGGTGGCCAACAAAAGACTTCTTGAAGACCTGGAGGACAAAGAGGCAGAATACCAAAAGCTGCTGATGGTTTCCAAAGATGTTTTAAGGGAGAAACAAGCCATTCAAAAACAGCTGGAACAATTCAAAGCTCAAATAAAGGAGGACAATAAGGATGCTGAATTCGCCAGACTACAGAGGCGTTCACAGGTTCTGAGTGACCTAGCTACACTAGCAGAGGCTTCTAGAAGCCTTTAGAAGTTAAATTGTTTTTTGCTTTTTGAAATTATGTTGTTATTTGACACATGCATTACACTTGTACTTTATTACCTTTTAAAAGGGATTGACTTCCCTATTTTTGAGGAGGTTCAGTCCTTAGATATAGGATCTTATGGTTAGTTTAAAAAAAAAACATTATTTTGTATTTAATGGGCCCTCGAGAAGGGAACTGGAGTTGGAATTTTGGAGCTATGGATGCCCAGTTTTAAACCATTGTCTGTATAACATGAATACTCTACAGCTTCTATAACAGGTTCTACTTTGAATGAGCATGGTTTTGATTTGTCTCTGTATGTTATAAATTGTCTTTCTTATGACTTATCATGTAGATGGTCCACTGAATTCCATTACAGTGATGCTTATATTGAAATGCAATTATCCTTATAGTTTCTAAAAACAGAGACAGTTTCATCTTATTACTTTGTGATCGTAGTAACCTTGATATTGAACTTTGTGTGTTATTTTATGTTATACAGTTCCTATTTGATTCTCTTGTAGCTCTGATTGACCTACCAGCCTATTTCTTCAATAATGTTTTGATTTTCTTATAGATCGTATATTATACTAGCTTGCTTCATTCATAATTGTGTGATCTGTACAAAATAGCCTTGATTTCATACCAGCCTATTTCATTGATAATTGTGTAACTTTTCCAATAGCTTTGATTTCGTATCAGTTTGATTTTTAGTTTGATTGCATTGATTGGCACCTTGTTGAAAAATATTTCCTTAAGCTTGAACCCCTGTAGTCTAGGTTCAACTTTAGGGATAACACTTCTCCTCTCAAAATGCTTCACAATGGCTTAATATATATCTCTCAAAGGAGATGGAAGGTCGAATGGGAGCATTTACCAGTATATGGAAGTCCAAGAATCATAACAGTCGTGACTTGGAAAAGAGAACTCAAAATATTTTTAATCTGACCATGAAACTTGATGTACGTGGGTTATAGTAGTTTATGATGTGTATAAGCATGTTGTAGTTATGTTGACCCATGTACATAAACAAAAATATGGTTTTTGTGGGTTTTAACTAAGAAAGATGGGTATGATGAGTCTGTAGAGGGACAAGGTATGCCATCAAGGCATATTTCATAGGATGTGGTGAATCATGCTATAACAAAATTTATATAAATAAATTAAGTGGTTCCTCTTTTCTATGAACAACTATGATCACACCCATAAACCTTGATCAATGGCTTAGGATCTGTTGCAAAATAACTTGAAGAGAATTCTATCTTTTCTATGAACAACTAAGATTAAGGCTTTTAAGCTAGTGGTTTAGGGTTGCATGGATTATAAGCTAGTGGTTTAGGGTTGCATGGATTAGGGATTGAAATGGCTAGGTATTATAAGGGTTAGGTCTTATGGAATCTAGGCATAATGGGTTAGGGGTTAGGTGCTAATAGTTATATGATTTAGGTATTTTAGAGGTAATGGAAACGATTATTGAATATACATACTAGAAATTAGAGTGGATATACCTCTTAAGGTTAGATGCTTTAAGGGTGATAATGCTTAAAATGATTAAGGGTTATAAGGTTACTTTTGGTTATATGGCTAGTATAAGTGGTACCTAGGTTAAGTGAGTTTATAGGCATAGGTAGGGTTATAGTGGCTATCTAGGTTGGTGCAAAAGGTTTTACCAGTTAGGGAGTATATGGATTAAGGGTTAGGGTGTTAGTTTTTCTAATTTAATTCAAATTGATTAGGATCTTTATCTAAAAGAATAATAAGAACAACAATATACACAAGACACAAATATTTTCCTCAAGGAAACCATAAAGGAGAAAACCCCGCAAACTTCCTCATAATAGTGATGTCACTAATACAATATCACAAGATGGAAAAACACAAGAATAAGAAGTATTTTGTAGCTCTCTCTCTTTATCCTCTAGCGAACTTGTCCTCTCTCTCTCTCCTAATGTGTACTTGAGAGTGAGTGTGTGTTAAAATAGGGAGGGCACCTCCCTATTTATATTCTTCTGTTGTGTAACTTAATTAACTAACTAGTTCATCTAGGTTATGCCTTTGGGGCTGACCTACCTAGGAAGCCTCAAAAATACATTTTACTTTATTTATCTTGGGGACTATTGCCGTGACTTACAATAGAGGTTTTAACTCAATGACCATACACAATAATGACATCTCGATGGGAGGGAAAACATCTCCAACGGGGGTACAACAATATAAAATGATAACATACAATAGAATATATTCCGAAGTTACAAATACAACAACATAGGGATGATCAATGTTTTGAGGGGTTAATGGTAATGGGGTTATACAAGTTTGGGGTATAACAGTTACATTTGTTACAAGAGTTAGAGTATTATATTTATAGTGGATAAAAGTAAGAGGCAATGGGTTATAAGGTTTAGGGAGGATATAGGTTAAAGTGATTAGATGCTACATGTTTTAAGGGTTATAAAGGTTTAGAGTTAAAAGTATTTGTAGATCATAGAAGTTATTTGTTGGGGGTTAGTAGTGATAGTAAGTTGGGGATTGTAATTATTATGAGTAATATTGATTGTAATGATTAAGAGTTGGAGAGGTAAGTACGGTAATAATTGTTAAAATGGCTAGGGGTTATAAGGGATAAGAGTTATATTCAAGAATATACATGATATAGGGGTGGTAAGGGATATATATGTAATGTTTTTATAATAGTTAATTCGTATAAGGGTTGAGGGGAAGACATCATAAGTGTTAATTATGGATTGGGATATATTTTAAGGTTTAATTTTTATACATACATGTATTTAAGAGTTATGAGGGATTAGTGTTATCAAATTTATGCATTACAAGTTTTGTAGGTTACACAATAAATAGGTTATAAGGATTTAGGAGTAAGGGGTTATAACAATTATGAGTTAAATTAATGATAAATTTGAGATGTTATGGGTTATAAGGATAATAAAGAGTAGAGGTTTAAATTTTTGGGTTACATAGGTTATAATTAAAGGGGTTGGGGTCATATTACTTAAAGGACTTATAGAATATACATGTTAGGACTTATATGGATTATATTTATTAACAATTAAGTGATATGAGTGTAATAGGTTATATGAGTGAGGGATTCAAGTTATAAGTTATAGGTGTAAGGGTTTAGTGTCTTAGGGTTATGGTTATATAGATTCATGGTTAGAATGGTTGGTGGTTATAGTAGTATGGAGAAAGGATTTATATCGATAATGGGAAAAGGGGTTAGGGTTTAGTGATTAAGGGTTATGGTTTAGGGTTATAAGTGTTAAGGGTCATGATCTAGAAGAATTAGGGGATATAAGAGTAAAAAATTAGGGTTTGGAAGGCATAATTGTCAGGTGTGATCAATTTTAAGGTGTACTATGGCTATAGGGTTTAGGGTTTATAGGTTCATGTATTACAATTTACAAGTGATAACTTAAAGTTTAGAGAAGACATGATCGAAGATAAAATATATTATATGTGTTTTATGGGTCAATATTTGGGTCGAATAATTGTTGTGGTTAAGGATTTATAGGGGTTAATTTATAAGGGTCAATGGTTTGAATTATAAAGTACAAATGTAATAGAAATTATTATTTATATTAGGGTTTATAAAGGTTAGGTGTGATATAATTTGTAATAGTTAGGTGTAATATGTTGAAGGGGTTAGGAATTAGGGGATTTACTTAGTTAGACATTATATGATTTATATTAAAGGTTATGAATGATAGTGGTTAAAAGAGTTAATAATTATATGATTAGGGTTTATAAAGTCTAAAGGTTAAGCATTAGATGCTATAAGAGCTAGGGGTTAAATGAGTTAAAAGGTTAGTTGTTATAGGGATTAGGGATATATGATTTAGTATTCATAGATGTTGTGACATATATATATATTGGGGGTTATAAGTGTTAAACTTATATATAATGATAAACCAATAGAAAATCCACACAAAAATCATCAAAGAGCTCAAGATTTAACTTCATAAAACATTAGAATATCTCCTTCATGCAACATTTTTTATAAATGTTATGCTTTATTGTTACTATTTAAGAGTGATAAGGGTTGTTGTTGTTCCTAGTTCTTTTAAATCGCTTTGATAACTGTAACTAAACAATATATTGGTACCATTTCTACCTTGATACGATATATACGCATCGGTTATCTCTTGTTTCAAAAGATAAGATGATGAATTGTTTAAATTATGAATTAAATTTTAGTTGATTTACATGTAATTATTTTGTTGTTAGTCTACATTTTGTGGGATTGTCATAATTTTAGGTGTTTAATTGTCATTGAAAAATATTTGAATGAATGGGTACTTGAATTGATTTCAAGGTGACGAGAACGTGGATTTAAAAAAAAAATTACTACATTTTAAAATTATTTTTTGAAAAATCTTGTTAGATCAGTTTGTAGGATTGCAACTTCAGAGAATTGTTACACCTATGAACATAGGCAGAGTGTATAGGAGTCATTTCATGATAAAATATTGAGATACTATTTTTAATTTTGTATGTCATTTTGATCATAAATGGTTATAAGTAACTGGTCTAAGAAGAAGTCATCCAAAAATTATATTTTGGCTTGCTATTTTTCAACTCAAATCTCTCATGATTTGACATTATCAATGCGTAACACCTCGTTTTTGACCCCGTTTGCCTTAAAATGTATATGATGAATATATTGTAATTAATCGTGGTGTGGAGATTAAAGGAAAAATACCCCACCATGGATTATCGTTTTATGTTTCGGCAATTAAATCGGTGTCGATGGTATTTTGTGCTAGCCGGGCACATTATGATTTTTACATCATCATGTAAATATGCAATTTAATTAAATACCCACATCCAACTATGTAAATGCAACGATAATGAGAAGGGGAATGATTTCCTAAGGATAAGGGGAGGGGTTGTTTAACCTCTAAGACATTGGGGAACAAACAAGTGTCAAAAGGTAAGCCCATCTAGCTGTCATCCATATTTTGTCTTACTCACCTTTCCTTGTCTCATTCAGCCATTGAATTAATTCCCTGGAGTTAGTTGGGGGAATTTATTTCCCTGGGAAAACATCCGCATGGGAAACGTCAATATTGGTAGGACTGTCAGTCCTTGCCCACATGCTGACACATACCCAGGGGCAGGGAACCATCCATTCGATCATTCCATAGGCACGTATGCACTTATTTTTCCTCATGCGGGCAGGCATTCATGACTGTTCTTCCTTCCTGATTTTGCTGTGCGTAATTTCCTTCACGTTGTGGGTCTATGTATGTGAATCCCTTCATGACAGGGGTCATGTTCTTACTCTTACGTAGACTGAGTGATAATTGTTGTCTTCCTCCATGAATTTGGGTTTGCTGTGAGTTGTTGTTGAGTCGTTTTGGCCATGTTAGGGCCATAAACAACTCTAGAAGTCGAGATGCTCGATCTGAGCTGTGTTTACCTTATTGCCATACCCGATTTGGCCTCTGAGTAGTTTTACCTTCAATTCTAGAGCTGTTAATTGATGTGTGCATACCGTTGTTTGGTCTTTGGACTGTGTTTGGGAGTGGAAATGGGGTCTAAGCTTGCTTGAAAAACCTATTGTGTGCAGGAACCTCATAGACAGAGCTAGAGGGTTGACTTTCTTCTTGGGACCCCCTGAATAGCACTAGAAGGGAAGGCATGACCCAAGGGATTGTATAGCAGCGAAGGGGATGCTTCCTTTTGTTGGGTGTGTGTGGATGTCTTAGAATTCATGCTAGTTTTGGTGTAGGTGTCCATAGCTCTTCAGTGAGCCCACTAGCTTAGCAGCCATCTTTTCCAGCTCCGCGATGGCCTGATAAACCCAACTGTGTTGGCTTGGCTGAGTTGCATATCCTTGTCTATGTGTGAGCTTGTTATTTTCCCCTTAATCCTTGTGGAATCATGCCCATCTCCGGGGTGGCAGTGTTGCTGAGTGATTGATGAGCACATTGGCCTATGGTTGGGTGGAATGTTGCAGCAACGTAGCCGGTTGCGGGACAAGCTTCTGTTAAATATAAGTATCTTCTTGTGCTTAAACCCTTGCAACTTTGTTTGTTTTGTAAATGAACATGATGAATTCTTAAATGCATGAATGATATGTATTTTCTTCCGACGTATGTTAAGTAATAATACACTTGTGTATTTATTGAGATGATTTTCATCTATGCATGTTTTTATTCCACTGCATTATACATACTTATTGTGTGTGTGTGTGTGCGCGCGCGCACGCGCGTTCATGGGCTTAGCAGCTCGGGGTTTATAGCTAACAACTATATGAGTCACATCCTCTCCGCCGAGTCGAGGGGTGGGGACATGACACAATGAAACATGTTGATATTTCATTATTCATTCTGAACAAAAGCATACAATTTATCTACAATTTTTCAATCCAGAGCTGTCAAACAACCTTATGATTTGGCATCATTAATGAAATATGTCAATGGATACTTCACTTTTCATTTCAAACAAAAGCATTAAAAATTAGATGCAAGTTGTGCATAGAGCAAATGTTTCAAAAACAAATATATATGGAAGTTTTATAAATATTATATACTCTATTTTTGAATCTTATATGGTTCTAGATAATTCAATAACAATATTTACATGATGCATGTTTTAATAATTTAAAAATTTTCATAGGCAGGATTGAATGTTCAAACATGATATATATATTGCACTAAAATTTACGAACCTTGATAAGAATAAAACAATAATTCTCTTTCAAAGATGTAAGGAACATATGATATTGTGTATTTATCCTTAGTATTGTGAGAACTATGGTTAATAGAGTAAAAATGGGTCGATATGTATCAAACAAGCGTTTCAAAAACAAATATCTATGAAATTTTTATAAGTATTGGTGATGACGGAATTTCACCGTTGGGACATGAACCCGGTCACTCAGGTGAGAGCCAAGTATCCTAAGCAAATAGACTACAATGAATAAAAAAAAATAACATTATTTAGATTATGCATATTTTTAATAATTTTAAAATTATCATGGCCTTGATTGATTTTTCAAGAACGATATAAATATTGCACTAAAATTTATGAACCTTGATAGTTGTAAAACACTTCAATTCTCTTTCAAAGATGTAAGAACCATATGATATTTTGTATTTATCCTCGACGTTGTTAGAGTTATGGTTATAGTTGAGGAAAAATAAACAAAATATTAGTTTGAAACATATGATTCTATGTCATGTTTACAAATGAACATAATATTGGTTAATCTAATAATTGGAAACATATGGTCTTATGTTATGCCATGTATTTACGAATGAATAAAATATTGGTTTAATCAAAGTTTATTTTAAAGATATAATTCCATACCAAGAAGGGATCCTATTTCTTGTACCAAAATTTGATACCAATGACAATTGGTTAAGTAATGGTTATCTTCCCATAGTAAAAGCACCGTGGAATATCATTGTAAATAAATGATGGCCACCCATCAATATCATAGGTGGTATCAATGGAAATTGGTTAAGAAATGGATATGTTTAATTCATTAGGACTTATATAGCCAAACTATAAACAAGCAAATTCAAACAACAACCTTCTAATATGATACTAATATCGTTTGACTAAACCAAAACAACATCCTAATTTTGTGGATATAGTTTGGCCAAATCAAACATATATGGTATAACAACATACATGTTTTGTTTGTCATAATCACATTTGAAAAATTTCTAAAAGGTAGACTAAAAGTGTGGGTCAATTTTTCTCAAGAAAACAACTTCAGAAGTACAATTGCTCGAAACAACCTCTTGTTTCTATGAAGATAGATTGATCAAATAATAAAACATTTCATGATTTTACACAATACATGTCATGTGTGTCACAAAACCTCATTTAAATACTTCTAAAAAAATAGCATATAAAATGGGGTTCAAGTCTTCTCAAGCAAATAATATAAATATTAATCAAACTAGAATGTCTATTTATAGTAGTTAGCCAAACCTTGGTGAAGAAATCGAGAAATAAAAAACTTTCTACTTTGCAAGATGCAAATTTGATATATTCCTATCTCAAGTCCTAATATTTGGATTTTCCATTGCATGCCAAGATAGTTGTTAGTTAGTAATAGTGAGAGGATCTATAACACAAATCAATAATACCATGCATACATTAAAAAAATAAGTATAACTCCAACCCTACCAAAAATATGGGATAGGTGTATTGTAATGAGGTAGTAGAATTTGCGAGGACTCCATGAGTGGATCACAATCAAAACTTTGGTGTGAGAAAACTAGTTCCATCAATTGAAATGCAATGTCTTTGAGGAAAAATTGTTATAAAATTAGGTGTCTACAAGGAAAACAACTCAAATATAGTGTCTTTAAGGAAAACATAATATGAAATGGAGTGTCTTCAAGTAAAACTTATTATTAAAAGAGTTAGATCATTAAATAATGGAACCATAAATAGCACAAAGGAAGATACTCACAATAGCATAATATGATATTATACAAATACTTGAGTGAGGATTACAACGGAGTTTACCACATTATACATAAAATAAATAAAATAACACAACATAAACAAAATACATAAAGTGACTTTTATTATAAAATGCAAGTGTTTTTCTCTAACACCCCCTCTTAAGGTTTACAATATTGAAAACAAAACTCACTGAAAGAAAAAACACATTAATTAAACAAAGAACATAAGTTACATTCTTTAGAAGCTTCTCTTTGAAAATAGTTCGTGAACCAGGTAGATCTCATTAAGCTACCTCATAACTATCGTAAAGTGTATATCCCAAGTCAAATTCTCGATTTTCGGAATTCCATTTCCCCAAACTCCTGAATTACAAATATTCTAAATTATTGCGCAACCATCCATGTTGAGCTACATCTGTTAGGATTATAATCCTCCCTTGTCCAATTTGGTCAATTATCTCTAAATCAGGAGTCCTTTCAGTCTATTTTTAGTCACTAGCACCATTGGGTCCACTTGGCGTAATTGGGGCACATGTACCCATTACTAAAATGTGGGGAACACTAATTGAGGCAAACTGCCACTGATTACACTTGCATGCATCAATTTAGGATCCTCCTAGATCAATCCCTACAAATTAGGAGCCACTGGGAGTGCCAACACCAACCTCCATTAGTTGAGTTCAGTTGGTGCCATAGTCAAGCTCAGTTAGGAGTCAGTTACATTCAGCTCTAGTATGTTACATTTAGTTCTACTCAGTTAGTGCTAGGTTTGCATGGTTTCATGCAGGTGAGGTGCATTTACTCACCTACCTCAGTCAATTAGACTAGTTAACACTTGATTTTGGATTTTGAACTTTGATGAACTCCGATAATGATTTAAACAAGGTCAGTTAACCATTCAGTCAAGTATAGTCAAACCAATTCGAATTTCCTCACATGGATTCGAATTGCATGAGGATATTTAGCCATTGTACTTCATTGTAATTAATTATCTAATTACTTTTTATTAATGAAAGCATTCATAGTTGCAAGTCATTTTTGCATTGTTTCATTCTTCAATTTCTGATCATATTGCGTGATCTATCTTGTGAGTTGTGTGTTGGTCCACAGATCTATGTGCTCAATTTAATAACATCTACATTGCTCCATCAAGTTATCTCACAATCCTTGTAACAATATCATTCCTAAGACCCAAAAACTCATGAACTACATAAAAAACCATCCATATTGAGCTTCCCCTCCTCTGTTCAAAGTGTGGGATTGTTAAAATACAAAAAATAATGGTTCTTTAGTAAGGCCATCACCATTGTCAACATATAGTGGATCTTCAATAGGTTACATTAGCTAAATTTGGTTTCCTTTTTCCCTTGAGAACATCATTAGCTTGAATTATAGTGGAATTTTAGGTCGGGGATCACCTTTTATATCTCCTACAATTGCTCTATTTTCTTTAGTAAAGAGAGTTGAAATCATATCTTCTAGAGTTTGAGATGGCATATGACTTAAAGTAAAAATAATATTGTTATATATATAAGGAAAATAATTTAACAAAATGGATTTGGCATCCTCTTCATATACTATAAAATTGACTTCTACTAGTTGTTTAATGAGATATCTTATATTACTTATGTGTCCAGAAAAAAAAATGTCTCCATTAGCCATATTGAATATGAATAACTTAAGCTTTAGACAAAAATTTGCATTTACTGATTTTTCTCCTAACAATTTATTCAAGTTATCCCAAATTTCCTCAGATAATTTTTTCAAATCTACATGATGTAACTCAAAACTTGACAGAGCAAGGACAAAAATGGATTTGGATGGTTCATCTTTGCGCTACCATCTAATAATGTATTTGGGTTTGTAGGTGATTTTTCATTTCCAATACTATTCCCCACAAGATTTTTGCTCGTCAACTACATCTAGATTTATCCTTTCCAGGTGTGGAAATTGAGACCATAGTATTTTTCTAATGGAATTTCCATTAAAACAAAAACAATTATGTAAACCATAAGGAAATTTCTCTGTGTGTTCTCTACATTCTTTGAAATTGGAAATAGGACTCCTTATGCTAGAAACCAAATGAAACAACTGATTTTTTTCTCACAATAGTATTGTGAATGTTATGTCTCTTTGGATTGAAAGTAACAATTCTTTGTCCTTCGATCTAACAACTGCTACACTCAAATTATGGCAGTCTACATAAAAAAATTCATATCACAAATTTCTTGAATATGTGGTCTTATAACAAACACAAATTGCCACCATCAATATCCAACCTCTTATCATATTATAAAATGAACCAGATCACTGAATGGCGAAATGGTATATAGGATTGATTCACATAATTTAGCACAAAGAAAAATACTCACAATAACACAATATGGTATTATAAAAATAGTTAAATGAGTATTACAATGGAGTTCACCTCCTTATATAGGGTTATTCACTGAAATAGTCCATTCCATTTATGAATGTGGGATAGAATGCATTACAAAAAAGGTTAAAAAAATAACTTGAACAAAATTTATAAAGTGATTATTTATTATAAAATGTAAGCCTTGCACTCTAATAAAATTGAGGCCTTACAAAACAAGAGGCTCATTTAATGACATTGAAGAAAGTTGACCAGTTTGGATTGCAATAGATATAATGTAATCCAAGTGGAGAACCTCCAATGCTTCTTGAGTTTTGGCTCTTAAATAATCAAGATATTTAGTTAAATGTAGAATTTTTTATTCAATCCTTTTCTAGTTGCATTTATGTAACTTTCCCAACATAATCATATTCTAGTTGATCCATGAAAGAGAAGCATTATTATCAAAGAATTTGGAAAGCAAACAACAAAACTCATGTCATATAAATCTATTATAAGAAAACTTGAGATTCGTTATTCTTTGCAAAACGTGAAACTAAATAAATGTCCTTTATGATGCCACTTGTTGTCGCTCTGGATTTGCAAAAGATAATTAAAAAACAAGCCCTATAATTGCATATGTTGAGGTTTTCTCATCTCAAATTTACCTAATGGCGTGCTAACGACATCAAGAGGCCCATGCAACATTGTACCCATCAAAGCTTGTGGTACTTGGGAGAGATCTGGTCCATTATTACACATGTAATAATATCCTTGCTTGGCATTTCTCTAACATAGTTGATGTCAGTCAATAATTATAATATTGTAGTCTAAATTTTAGTTGATATGTAAAATGTAAAGAAGAATAATAAGGTTCAATAGGTACTTGTTGATTTTGTTTTTGTTCCACCTCATCTTCCACCTATCCATTGCTCTTGTTGACCTTGTATATGGATGAAGTGGAAAGAAGGAATATTATGCACATGATTTTCAAAACACTAGAACAAATGAATCTTTGAATTCTTAGTATAAAGGAAGCAACAAAGTGATAAAGACTATATTATATTTATTGAAATGAAGTATATAAGGAGGTTTGCAATGTTGGATATAAATTTTAAAATTGTGACCAAGATCATGGATTTATGTATTCCATTACAATGCACTAAAATGGGAAAGACTATCAAAATGTGGTTAGTTAGATCATTGTTCAAACTCCTGAAACCACTTCTTTATTGCTCATCTTTAGCCAACAAAAAAATCAGGGTCCATCTTGCATCATTTTTTGTCACGAGTATTGAAAAGGACAATGGAATACCCTTGGTGGATAAAAAAAAGTGAGTATGAGTACTCTCTTGCAAAATTTCAAGTCGAATTCTTGAAGGAGTAAATCTATTAAACTTGCAAATTAATCCTTTGTCTCATAATGTTTTAGTGGCTAACATGATGGTTTTCATTGTAATGGCATTGGTGATGGACAAACACTGGAAGAGATAATGCCATGACATGTATTTAAAATGCTTATATGACAACAAATGAATCTTTGAATTTTTAGCCCCTACAACTCATCCACCTACTCCTAATCCTTCCCTCATTGTCCATTCCCCCCTTCCCTCTCCTCCTCCCTCGTGTCCTTCTACTCCTCCTCCTCCTCCTCCTCCTCCTCCTCCCTTTCCCTCCTCTCCTCTTCCTACTCATCGGTCCTCCTCATCCATCCCCCTCCTCCTCCCCCTCT